>WEIV01027720.1:35842-90742 GCA_013390005.1 Calyptomena viridis | reverse complement strand
GTCAGTTAGGTAAACAATTGTGTAGAAAGGAGACAAGCAGATAAGTGTTGAGGAAGCAAAAACTTCTTAGACTTAGCTTATTCCTTGATGATCCTCCTTTTAAAAGCCTGTATTTGGCCTAAGGTTATTTTAGTCTCAAGGCAAGTGCCAAGACCTATGATTTTCTTTCATCTACCAACAAGAATCATGGTTATGTCCAGGAAACCCTGCTGAAGTGAAAAAAGTTGCACACTCTATGGAAAAAATAAAATTGTTGACAGGAAGGAGTAAAATGAAAAAGTTACCACTTCAATAAATTTGAAATTAATTACTGATCCCAGTTCATTTTGTCCTGGACAGGTGTCCACATTACCAAAACCACAGCAATTAACACATTTCTGGCAGCCTAAGACAGGCCAAAGACCAGAAAAGGATGGAAACCGGAAAAACATCACAGGTCTANTAACAAAGTTAGGTTAATATTTCTGTATTCACTTCTGCTTCCTTGTTTTGCCTGGAATGAGAACCAAGAAAATATGCACAGCCTTCCTCTGTTTTGTTGGTACTCCTAATGTAAGACAGGAGACATCCATTTCCAGGGCTGTCAAGGCTGATCAAACTCCACCTCACTAAATTCACCTTCAAAAAAGGCCCCAGCCTGCCTTCTTTTCCTCCTCTACCCATAAACACTTTTCAGAACCTAAAATTTATTGCCTTACATTTACCTTCTGGTGAGGGAAAAAAAAAAATCAGCAATTTTCTGGAAAGTCAGAAAAAAGTACTTATTCTCACTGGAATGGCAACAAATGACAGTGAGGATTTGTGGGCAAAATATGAACCAGAATAAAATCTGCAAAAATAATCTGCAAGTTAAATTCGCATTCATCTGTATGTCAGTTTGAACTCTTTCTCCAGCTTTCTGAAATTTCCCAGAACACTCGGTTTCAAAGTGGGATTATACTCACAAGGATCCCACAAAACTTTTTCATTTAGGCTCTCAGCATTACTTTTCCCCTTCTGCTGGAAGTGGCCAAGGAAGAAATACATGATGAAGGATTCTCAGCAGATTTCATAAACCTGGAAAGCCATTTGGCTTCCAGGGATGAACCCTTCCAATGAAATTGAAACCAAAAATAACAAGTAGGAACAAATCATTACCTCATAAAAATAAGAGCCACATCAGACTTGAACAAAATACATCTCATAAATCCCCTTGGGTACTCTATCCTGCAATCAACTTTGAGTGTCAGCCTTCCATTTTTCTCAGTGACCCTTCTCTGAACTCCTATGAGGAAAGGAAGGGTAAGAAAATCTGTGTGTCCTTTGACCAGAACAGCTGCCACAAACTGTCAGGACATTTGACATGACCAACTGAATGATCATGAGTCAGTAGCAGCATTCCATTATTCTGTGCTTCTCCCTTTTATCTGCCAAAAAAGACCCAAAGCACACACCTATAACATTCTTTACCCAGTAAGGTGGAAGCCCTTAAATTAATTTCATCTTTGTATTCTTTTTATTTTTCTTAAGTCTAGCCACTGCATAAGATTTCCCTCCCACATTAATCATAAAATAATACATAATCATGTTTATGCTGTTCTTAGTATAACTCTATTTTATTAGTTTTATGAAAAATATGAAAAGACCCTAAACGTAAAGGAAAAAATGTATGTAAATAACTGCCACCCATATCTAATTCCATCAGTCAAATAAGAAACTCTTGTGGAAAAGCCACAACAAAACATCATTGATGACCAAAAAAAAGTGCTCACATTAACACAGAAAATCAACATTTTTATACACGGGTGTGTGTAAATGAAATACATAGCCTGGAATTCACAATATATTCCAGTAGGGTTATGGATAACTGCACTGGAGAAGCAGGAGAAGGGAAGTTCGGCTGGAGTGATTAAAGTGCACACATGAAAAAGACGAGTATTTTCTCAGCTGCAGCTGTGTTTTAGGTGGAGAGCACACACAAGGCTCTCTTCACTTTTTTTATTGGAATATTTAGGTGCTCGGGTAAAAGGAGGAAGTGGGATGGCTAAATGAATAGTGTGTGCTCACGAAGATTCAATCAAGGAATGGCAGCTCCAAACAATGAAGCCTCAGAAGCAGGCATAAAGGTTTAATAGTCCAAATGTTTGCACACGTGTGCTTATGTCCAAAATTTAATCTGATAACCTGTCTTCAAGGTTTTCCAGTCCTTAGAGTTGAAAATGTCAGTTTAGTGACCTGTTTAGCTTAATAGCTACTCAAATGCTATGAAAACCTACTCATATTGAAAATATTTATTTCTTACCATCATGCTTGCTCTTAAAAGACATCATATATGAAAATATAACATCCAATATATGGGGAAAAAAAATGCCAAATGCTGCTATGTGTCCTATAGTATCATGAGCTTACTCTAACTTCCATCTTTAGATAAAACTGAAATTCTGGAAATCTGTTGTTTGGATACAAATGGATTTCTTTAACATTTCTTAAAAACGTGTTTCCATGCACAACTGATAAATATGCTGAATTTACTGACTTCATACCAGGAGCAACCTTATCTTTCAGTTAACTGGCATTTGCTGTTTCCTATATGGAATGAAGTACAGTAATGAGGGAAGCACACGGTGCTCTAGTCACAGTACCTGTGACAACTACCATTGAAGTGAGCTGGGTGAGCCACAGAGAAGATTTATTTTTTAATTCTGTTTAAACCAGCAACGACTTTTTCTACAAAGAAAATTAACTACAGCATCAACTATTTTTGAACAGGACTTTTTTCTCAATTCCTTATTTCTGAAAGATACCACTCAGGCAAACATAATCAAAGAGTGAATCAGTAAGATTCAGTAAGTAGTGCTTTAAGTTCTTAATCTCCCTGTAGATCCACCAGCACCCCACAGGAACCTTCCAGCTCTCCAAAAACTTGTCCCTGAAGGGACCACCTCTGGCAGGAGAGGAAGAGTTTAGCTTTGCTCCTGGAGTGGAACCTATCCAATGTGAATATGCACTTCAGAATTGCAAATAATTATTTCCATGTTTCTTGATGTTTTGATTTGGGAGTGTATCAAAACTTCAAGGAAAGGAATTGAAAAAATCCTACATGTACCTCTCCACCTTCCTCTCACTCCCAAGAAAGAAATGTTTCTCCAGTCTCTTGGGCCACCTTCTGAAACCACTTAGCACAGAGACCTCTATATAGAGCCAGAGTGAGTAAAATTTGACCAAGGCCATTATGAGTTGGCCCCTTGTTAATTCGTGTCTGACTTACTGCACAGTTGGAAAGCACACAGCTATCACCCATGTTCTGTAGTGCATTAGGGCAACCCACAAGGTAATACAACCCACAAGAGTAATTGCATTATAATTCACATCAAGGAGCTTGACAGTAACATTTGATTCCAGAAAGACAATGGCAACTGAGCAAGATCACTTAGCAGACAACTTAAGCTTATGGAATGTGTTTAAAATCTCATGGACTCACTTTTTTTCCTTCTATGTTTATTGTGTGAAACAACATCCCATAATTAATAAGATAATATTCCTGATCTATTTCTTTCATCTTCCCACGGACCAATGAGAATCTCAGAAAGAAACAGGGATTCTCCTTCTTGCTTTGTCTCTCACAGGTTTAGAGGAATAAAAGAATAGAGTAAAAGCTTTTGAGTCATATGCTTCTAAACTAACACAGTCTGACTCTTCCATAGTATACAAGAATTAGTGTATTTTTCTACTGAGGCAGTTTACCTGTCAGTGCCTTTAAGGGCTGGATACCTCATTAACATGTGCTGTTACACAGGCAATATATACTGCATTAATATCACAAAATGCCACCAAATATTATAGGAACTATTCTGTATGCCACACCCTGTAAAAAATCCATTATCAGCTGTAAGAAATGATGTGGTGAGGCCAGCAGGAACACCTGTGAACTTTGTGTATTAGACTATCAATGAATCACTTTATTAAACAGACCTGGAGAAGGCCTTAAGTGTTAATGCCATGTGGCAAAGGCCAGATTTAGAATTATAAATTGACACAAAAGCAGGAAACAGATAAAAATTTCCCACATGTTTAATTTTTACCACTCGCTGCTTTAACGGGATGGAGAAAATTCCCTCAAACCTATTAGAAAACATACACTTCACCATAAATCATAAAGATGAATCAATTAAGGTTGTTGCAGCCTGGCTTCTACTCTGCCTCAGGCTGAAGATGACACAGCATTTGACTACATAGCTTAAATGGGAGAAGGGGCAAAAGCAGTGATAAAATGAACAGGAATGCTCCTCCACTGCAGACAGTGAGGACCCTCAAAACAGAATCTTTGGGGGTATTTTGTACCCTCTGGTGCTATGGATGACAGGTGTTAAGGTGTTTGGAAGATATGATCTTGCTTTTTCCAGCAAAAAAACACACCAGAGGAAAGCTGATGCATAAAGTCTGTCTCCAAAAAGAAGAGGTACCACAGGACCTAGAAAAACCACCTTTTTCAACCCTGTTGAAAAAGGAAAGGCAATGGCAGCAAACCACTAAGAATCTCCACCTTGTTTGTGGCTCTGTTTCTAGGACAGCACACACCCTTTAAAGTCTTATCCAATAAGCCTGAGAAAACTGCAGCAGGAAATGACCCACGAGGAGAACATGAGCAGAATTTGGTGACCCCTGGTGAAAGCCAGAGAAAAGGCTCAGAAGCACTTTACCTATTTGAGTAGATAATAGTTTTGGAAGAAAGCCTTCCTTTTTTTCATTGAAAACAGATCACTATCAGAGATGGAACAGTGAAATAACTAAGCATTTGGTTCAATCCAATTCTAACACAGTTTTGCCATGATTGAAAATGTTGCACTGATTTCACATTTGGATTGTTTGGTCTGACTTGGAAAGCAGGTTGAGATGAATATTTCCTATCCCTCCTTTGCATTCTACTTGCAATGACAACATTACAAACATCATGGCATACAATTAAAATTAAATTAATGAAGTGGAATTAATATGATTTATAGCAAAACCAAGCTATTTTCTCAAAGTCAAGAACACTCTTGGTATTCTTAAATTTAAAAAGTAATTAGCATAGAGATATTAAACCAGAGAAAACTTTTCCCTCTCACCTATAGCACTGTAATTATACAAACTGATTATTTACTGTGCTTTGTTACTCCCAGTGTATAAAAACATCACATGTATGATAAAAATAAAATTTGTTCTTGTTTTAAGAACAGCACTATTAGTGAAATTAGTCCCACAAGCTAAGAAGCTCTCATTTTGCAAGGTTTGTTACAATAAAAATAAAAATCTCTTTTGCAAACTACCATGGTGACCTCTCCTGGCAGAAAAATATATAACATCTAACCATGAAAAACTCAGACTAATCCTCAAAGGAGGAAATACATCTGGCCCACTTCATAGTTTATTTTTTAATGCCATATTCTTAAAGATCTAGATGCTATTTACAAATCAAAACTGACACAAACTACAGGATCATCAAGAAAACATTACAGCCCCTTGCTGCAATCAAGAGGCTTTGGCAACTTTTTAAAAATAGTTTTTCAAAAGAATAATCATAGAATCAGATAAAATTAAAACCATATATATTAGGGAATTAGGACGTGAGAAAGTGGAGGGATAAAAGTAACACAAAGAGGAAAGGCTGAAAAAAATAGATGGACCTAAGCATATGCACAATTTGCTGAAGACACAGTATTCATTTTCCAGCATAGTTTTTTTTTTTAATAAAAACAGTAATTCCCATGGAAACCTTCAGTAAAAATACTCCTACACATTTTTTTTTTTAAATATTTTAGTCTCAGTCACTTTTCTGCTGTTGGGGAAGTGATTCTCCTGCTCTGCTCTGCCCTCATGAGACCCCACCTGGAGTCCTGCATCCAGCTCTGGGACTCCAATACCAGAAGGGAACAGACCTGTTGGAGTGAGTCCAGAGGAGGGACACAAAGATGACCTGAGGGATGGAGAACCTCTGCTATGGAGACAGGCTGGGAAAGTTGGGGCTGTTCAGCCTGGAGAAGAGAAGGCTGTGTGGAAACCTCATGGCAGCCTTTCAGTACCTGATGGGAAGCCAGAGAGGGACTCTTCATCATGAACTGTAGTGACAGGACAAGGGGCAATGGCTTCAAACTGAAAGAGAGTAGGTTTAGATTGGATATTAGGAAGAAATTCTTCCCTGTGAGGGTGGTGAGGCCCTGGCACAGGTTGCCCAGAGAAGCTGTGGCTGCCCCATCCCTGGAAGTGTCCAAGGCCAGGTTGGATGGGGCTCTGAGCAACCTGGGATAGTGGAAGGTGTCCCTGCCCATGCAGGGGGGTTGAACTGGCTGATCTTTAGGATCCCTTCCAACCCAAACCATTCCATGATTCCATGAACTTAATACACCAGCAACTCTCTGACAACAGTTCAAGAAATTCTACACTTTGAACGGCACTATGAAAATATGTAAAGTTGTTGTATAATAAAAAGAAAAGCTTCTCCCTCATGGAGCACATGTGTCCATGCAAAGTTGCTGGCCTCCCAGAGGAGAAAGTGGCTGAAGCAGTGTAACACTGCAGTGAGTGACATTTTAGAGGATAACTCATAAAACAAGGAGTATAAAAGGGTGACTTACATAGAAGCTGCAAATATTAAAAGTCAAAAAGAGTTAAGTGCTGCAGCACCGGCCTGAATGGCAGCAATCCCGACACCTTCTTCAGCCCTGGCCAGCGTGAGCTGCCTCGCCAAGGGCACCGGACAAGTGTGGGTCACCCGATGGCACAAGGGTCCTTCCCGAGGAACACCAGCCACCAGGCGACTAAGGCCCCACTAGACAAGTGGTACCCCCTACCCACACGTCCTGCACAGGGACTGTGTGTGTGGGCTGGTTGGCCTGACCTTGCCTGGGAGTCCTTGTCCAGATGGTACGAGCGCAGTAGCCGTCCGAGGGTAAAAGGGCAGAAAGCGACTCACTCTTGGTGGGGTGAAAACAGAGGAACAGTTTATTGGGGGTCCAAACCCCAAGGTAACCAACTGAGAGTGAGCCCTGACTGACTCAGGGCACGGGGTTTTATAGAGGGCAGAACTGAGGGGCAGAGAGAGGGTAAGGAGCAGTAGGGATACAGGAGAGGTGGGGTTTAGGGATGACAGGCAGCAGTAGAAGCCTGAGGCCTGCTGCTCAAGCCTATGGGGTGTCGAGTAAGGATGATTGGCAGGGAAGGTTCCAGAACGAGGGGAGGAGCTGGGGTACATATTTGGAGTAGGGATAGGAGGGGTTTAGGGGAAGGTACAATTTGTGGGAGTGGTTTGAACCGGGGAGCAACTAACTGAAAGGAAAAGGGGGGACACCGGGGCAGTCCATTTATAACACATCATAACTGGGGAAATACAGAACTTTACATAAGATAAATACAGAAATACAAACATAAGGAAAAATAACACACCACCACAGTTAAGCAAGCAGAATGTTTATATTGAAAGAAATCATAAGGAATCAGAATGGACTTGAGTGATCTGTTCAATTCACAGGGAAAATTCCAACAAGGGAAAGCAAAAATAAGTAAAATGGCTAGAACTCTGGGAAATATGGTTAATGGAAAAAGAGTTTACCTGTTAGAGGAGTTCAAAGTGATGTTAAAAGTGCCTACATTTATTTTAGGAACAATTACATAAAAACCAAGTCTAGTATTTAAAGACTACTTCTTCAAGATGAACACTCTCCAAGAGCCAGGTTCCTGTCAGAAAAGCACAGACAGATGCAGATCAGGCAGGAATGACAAATTCATTCTGCATTCAGTCACACGGAATTTAAGGAGCACTTATGAAAACCATTGGGAAGGAAGCAGATAAACACAAAGGAGTCAATTCTATCAAATACAGTGGATAGGTTTGGCTCAAGATTAAGTACTGACTGTAGAAAATCCCACAACTGCTGTTCTTGACTTCTATTTGCCTCTGTCAAATATCTCCATTTGTGCCAAAAGTGTGTAGAGACTAGACGCTAATTAAGCAGGGAAAAAAAAAAAAAGACTGCAATTTAGCATGTTTTTTCTTCCATGTTTTTACCAAAAGTATTAATCTATTTTCTAAAAGGAATTTTAAACCAGTTCCAAAATTCCAATCCTCATATATGCCATATAGGAAAAGACTATACCATGTTGTCCACAAAAAGACAAGAAAATCACATTTTCTCCACTCCCCTCCAATTGTTATTCTTAGAACATATCCTACACCCTGGTTACCTGCCTTCTGGTATTTGGGCATGGCATGATAATTTGTGAGACTGTATCTCAAATTCATAAACACCATCCTGGGATGGACTATTTCAGGAACTTGGGTTTGGGTTACATTACAGTAAGTTCTCTCTTTTCTGCAGTCCCAGTTACAGAACTGTCCATGGTCATCCCCGCTTAGTTCTGCCAGTCTGTTCTGGTGATCAAAACTGAAGATTTCTTAAGCAAGTACCTTCTCCAATATTTAGGGCATGAAATACTGGTGGAAATGCAGAGATATCGGACAAGGGACATCAAGAGGCAGCAACTCAAGAACGCTTCTAGATCATGCCCTGGTTCTTATAAAGGACTTTAATTCAGCTGCCACCTATTCGAAGAGCAACATAGTGAGATGTCATCTGAGTGCTTCAGGAATAAATTTTAGATAAAGGTATTGAGTGGGCAACTGGGAATGAAAACCAGCTGTAATGTAGAATTGTGTTGCAAACACTTCATTCACAACTGTGACTTTTTTCCATTGTGCTTGTTTCCCCAGACATTGTACAAGAATCTTTTCATTCAGCAGATCCTAAATACTGATGGATAGACAAGTGAAAAAGTTTTCAACAGTACAGATCCAGGATTAGTGAAACTGAGGAAACTAGAGGTTCCTTTTTGTACCACACTATGTGTAGTAATCTCAAAAAACAACTCTATGTGCATGCAAGTTTTGTGGATTGTGAAGTAACATGTACAGTGTTATTCCAGATCAAAGTCTAGCAATTAATTTTTAACATTATTTAAAACACTAAGCTTCTCTCTGCAAGTATAAAAAATTCAGGAAGAATCATGTTCTTCATTATCAGTTCTGTTGGTGTTTATCAGCATGATCTGTTGTGCCAATACCACCATCACTTCTCTCATTTGCTGGCTTGCTAAATGGTCAGAGGAAGGAAAAACCCAACCAGGAACTAAAAAGCTCACACAATGTATATATATGGAAATATTAAATTAGATCATCTCAGACAGAGCTGGGAAAAACTCTCCTAAGAGTGGCAATGAATACCTGATAGTATGAGAACAAAAATCTCCTTCAAATGACAGAATCTGTAAGTTCAAGACAAGTAATTTAACCACTCCTACTATTAGGGAAGTAAACTGATTTTACCTCAGTGATGATCAGATGGAGATTTACATGTTGTCTTCTCTTTGTAAATGGGAAGAACAGAAGTTTCCTTTAAGCCCAAGCAAGGACATAAAATAAAACAATTACAGTGTATGGGGAGACAGAGCATCAGCCTGTATCAGCAGCTGGGGCCATGCAATGTTTTCAATCATCTCAAACATAACAAGATTGACCTTAACATTGAAATGCAAGCGTAAAAGTTGTATTTTTTTTCCTCCAGAATTCACTTGATTTTTCGGAGACTTGAAAACATATGCGTAGAGAATAGGAGGAGGACAGTAACCATTTGGAGCTTTTTTTTACTTTAAGTTCCAGCAACTGCTTCTTTAGCCCTCTTTTTCCATTCAAACTACAGATACTGTCTTGGAGGGCCTTCTTGCTATGATATTGCCTCTTGGTTATATTCACATAGTCTGTCTGAATGATGACAGGCTTCACAGTTGACAGGAAATTATCTTAGACCACCCAGATGTCTTAAGAATATTAACATAATTAAGTCCTTGAAACACGAGGCTTCAGTGGCTTAGGACACGTCTACAGCTCCATCTGTTACTAATGTCCCATATCTACTGCAGTGACACATATCCAAAATTGTATTTAGCACATCGTCTCACCCTCTCCAAGAATATACAAAAACATTTAAATATTTTCAAGTACCAAATTCTATGCTTCTTGTCAGGGCTTCCCAATTTTCAACAATTTTGGAAGCTGATCCTTCCCAAGTGTTGATCTACCTCAACATATTGAAATGCAGTTTTTTCACAAGAGGCTTTAAAATACCACAAGCATCACATATCAGTACTTGTTACTGACACACTAAAAGGCCTCTACAAAGAATGACAGGGTCCTTCAATCATGAGAGAAACAAATCAATGAGCTTGGGACCCACTAGATACTCTGGCCTAATTTTGTTCCTCAGTATACTGGCAGTCCCCACTGTTGTCAATTTCAGGAGAGCAGAGTGGCACAAAAGGCAAAATGGAAAGGGATGTGTTTTGATATCTTGGTGAGAGAAACTCTGGTTACATGAACAGTCAGCTATGGTATGAAGTAGATCAGAGTAATGATCTACTAGATCTAAAGAGTAAAGAGGGCAAAAATCTCCATGTTTCTTTGGGGGTGAGCACTCTCCTGGGTAAAATGGGAGAGGAAGTTTGAATGGCCTTCAGGTAAAGGCGAGGAGAAGTGCTTCAAGCAGAAGTCTAACCATTTAGCTCCTAGCAACAAGAAACCTCATGGCTATGTGAAAAATAACCCATTTAATTAGCTCTAAAAGCAATTTTTCAAGTGTTGTAATTAAAGTGTATTTATTTCAGACCAAACTAAGCTTTAAGACAAATGCTTTCTAGGCAAGTGAATCTACAGCAGCCAGCAGAACAACCAGCCCCTGTGCTGGCCATTTCTAGGAAGGAAACTAAGGAAACAGCAGGAGGAAACTAAACTCCAGAGAGGAATCCTCCAGAGGAAGATTGTAACACAAAGTGGCCAAGAACTTCTTCCAGCGCTGCCACTGACTACACACAATTAATTTGTCAGATGATAACATCACTTAAAAACAGCTGGCAGTGCTATGTGGGCACTATCTGAGCCACACATCTGTCTTCACCTAGCGACCTTTTGTCCAATAATATGTGTCTGCACATGCACATTCCACCTCCACAAAAACAATCAGGGAAGCACTGAATCCTTGCCAGGATTGCTGTTTCGGTTGGTGGTTTTGCTGACCTGTAATCACTGCATCCCACTGAGTATGAGAACATCACATATGACTGGCAGAGTACTGCACTTTGTTTGACACTGAGTGTGGCTTAAAGGTCAAGCAACATTTGTTACAAGATTAACATTAATCAAAATCTCAAAATAACCCAGGGATCCTAATGATGGCTTAGTCAGTCGCATGCAAAAGCTGCATGTGCTAATGTAGGCTAAGCCATAGGAAAACAAGTAAGTATCTGATCTTTATTTTCAAACCAGATGAAAAACCAAATTCCATCACATTAAAAAAAATCACCATTTAGCAAAAGGAAACTACAGTCAGAATACTGGGATTATCACACACTGAGATCAGAGGATGTGAATGGCTAAAATGCTTAAAAGCTATTTACTCTGTTTTTATCACGGATGTTTCATCTCTATTTTTAACTTTCTAAAGATGAAGAGGGGCAGGGGGGAACAGAGGAGAAACATTGTCTAGAGTCCTCATGCAAGTTATTTGCACTTTTATTTCCCATCTCCTCAAATGAATACTTAAAACTATTGTACTGTATTTTTTCAACAGTTTATAGATAGTTGTTGGACGTGATTTCACATTTCTAAGAGATATAATATCTCAGGGATCAGTTACATTTAATCTGTAAATCAGCCACACAGTCAAGTGATAAAAAAATTGTTTCCTGGCTCCTTGAAAAAAAGGTCTGTATACATTCAAGCAAGGAGATTCTTTCACACCATCTATTGTTTAAATAACTACTCAATATCCCACTAACAAGAACAGGAATTTAGATAAGCCACACAATGTCTTTATGTTTTTGCAAAATACAGAGGACAAAACCTGAGACTCCAGTGAACTGGTAACAGCCACCAGTAAAAAAGCACCACCTTCAAAGCCAAATCACTGGTGCACAGAAGTGGGATAGAAGCTCTTCCTGATCTATTTACTTGCAAACCAGGTTGACAGCAATCACTCACCCCAAGATTCAGATACTTCTGAAAATCAGTTTTTACCATAAGAGTTAGAAAATGTTTTAAAAATCTATTCCTCTAGCATATCCTGTTCTATGCAGCATAAATCTGATGAACACCAGTTATCCACTATAAGAGCTGCACTTTAGGAAAAGCAAGCATATAAAAACTGCTAATCTAACCCCTCATAGTATAAAGATTTAGAAAATAATAATTCTCATTAAACTATGAACTTCCTTTAAATAAATCAGATACTATTTGAAATGTCCTGTTTTGCAGGAGGATTTTTAGCAGCTTCCTCACCTAAAGCAACTCAGATTTAGTCAAATTGATTAGTCTGTCCCCAAAAAAGTTCACTTACCATCCAGAAAAGGGTTCCAGTGGCAAATTCAGAATAATGCTCTATAGTAGACAGTACGCTGAATATTAAACATATCAACACCAAGAGAAATCTGTAAAAAGAAAACAGTGTTTAGTAACTTGTCAAGTTGAACTGTAAATCTAGATCTAGTTTTATCTCACATTCACACCACTTTTTTCACCACACCTACTGTGTGTTTAATTCTTCCTAGTCAAGCAAGTATCATCATTTTGCATTCATTAATTTTTAAGAAACATGGAATAAAAATGATAGGAAGGCTGAACACAGTAAAATCAATAGGTAAATCTTACATTATCAAGTATATTTTTTATAGAAGCTTGTCACAGTGAATGTTTTCTGCTTCACTGATTGCTATCCACCTTAGGTGCTGCAGTAGAGAGGCATCATAACTGATAATGCATTCAATTAAAGCAAAATTAAAACATATGAATGGAGTGAGGAACAGTAACTTCAATGAAAAATATTCCATTAAACGTATCCCATAAATTTAAAACATACATAAGTGCAGTAAGTACATAACTGTTCCTGAGTATGCCCTGCACTGGCCGTGTTTTAGCTGAGCACCAGACCTAAGATTCTGCAGCCCTGTGTAAATGAACGAGCCAAACCTGAGCATCAGGAGTCAAGGAGAGAAGGAGCCGATGGGGAAACATGTTTAGTATTGAAAATTTAAATCTCATGTCTCTGTCTCTCATATCCAGGAAGCAGTTTCATCATTTTTTATGTTGTTAACAAAGAAAAATGTGTTCATGGTGGGCATCTTAATGATTTCTTCATTTATAGCAAATAGGCTGAAATGTCTTTAGGAAAAAATAAGGCTGAATGAGAAAAGAGATCTGGATAACACACCTTAATCTCCAAATGTTTATCTGTTTGAAAACGATGCTGTGTTAAAGGGGGTACAGAGATCTATCCAAGCCACAATAAAACTAATTTTTTTGCTTCAATGAGCTCCTACACTGACCAAAGACAAACCAGCCAGCAGAGGGGGCAGAAGTCCAGCATAACTGGGGAGCAAAACGCCAAAAAATGAAAACCAGAGCAAAGCCTTGAGAAGAGACGCTGAAACACAAGGCAGCCTTTGTCAAATGGAAAAGAGCAAGTCAGTAAGGAGTTTACTGCATAAATATTGCCAGTGTCCAATACCAGAAGAGTCTAGGCACGGGAATATGCAAAACTTTAGTCTTTCCTTAACACAGTAGGACTGCCTTCCATGTAAAGAAAATGCAGATATAAAAGTAAGGTAAGCAGAGTCATAAGAGTCTCTTTTTCTTTATATATTTAATATGAGATTTGTGTGGCACACAGAAAGCCTGACAGGCATTAAGTACTCCACTCTGTTGGTTGCTGTATTCCATCAGGCAGTTTCTTTATCCCAACATCTTTTGTTTCCAATTAGCAATCTCAGTGATGGGTAAACAGAGAAAGACAGAAAAAAGGTGAACAGACTTATCCATACGTCAGGACAGTGTTAAAAGCAAACAGAACTCGGCTCTCTTGCATCTCACACTATCCTTCAGTTGTCAAAGAAACATAGAAACTTGGCTGGTCCCTGAAATCAGCATATCAAACAACTCAACTTTATTTAGGAAACTGTTGTTCTATTCCTGCAGTTGTCACAGATCTTATTTCAAGCCAAAAATGCATGTACAAAGGTACAGTAATGTCCTCTGAGTACAACCCCTTAATTTCTTCCAGATCCCTGCCATTTCAGTTCTCTCCTTTCAAAATACCTTTGTCTCCTTTTACTGCCCTCACTAGCAATAAAAAAAAATCCAGGGGTTATTCTCATTCTAAATATTGTCTCTCAAGATACTGAGGATGACAATGCACATTACACTTTTTCCAGTCTAAGATAAGCAGAGGGAAGAACTAGATATCCTTACATTCCCTGCAGATATTACCAACCAGAAAAAGTAACCTAATTTGTAAACTTAAAAAAAAAAAGAGTTTCAAAAAAAATAAAGAAAACCTGACGCAAAGAGTCAAGATGTAGGTGCATAAGGATGTGTAACAGAGGACAACTGGTGCCACTTTTTTTACCAGGGGACCCAGAATTGTCCAAATGCTGCTAATACAGCCTCCAGGTCCTCTAACTTTAGCTAATTGATGTTTCTCTCATGTTTCTATGTATTGAGACTCTCTATCTTTTTCCATTTTCCAAAACACACACTAAAACCATTCAAAGGACCCCTTAAATTCACCTAATTTATGCCACTATATCTTCTGGCCAGAGAGCATCACTCCTCCTCAGTGAGGAACAAAGCAGCTCACATGAGCTGAGTACAGATTAAGTTGCAGTGAGGACAAGGTGAAAGTCAGAGATTAATGAGTGAGTGAGGGCATCAAGAACAGCAAACACAACAAAAAGACCAAACCAAATCAAACCAAACCACACAAACCCCAACTAACCAAAAAAAAAAGAAAAACCAAAACCCCACACCCCAAAACAAAAAGAAAGATCAGTTCAAAGGCAGTTCACCCAGCTAACTAGTAAGACATGAACTGATAGTGAAGAGGTTGTCCCAGCAATTTCTAATCACAGCAAAGCTCTGGCACAGAAACAACATGTTTAGAAAAGAACTCTCCAATAATCTGTATGGAATTAGAGACGTGTGCTGCAGATATTGCACTGTTGCACAGCCCAGCAGTAAACTGCAGTGGCAGCATTCCTGCAGGTAGTTTGTCACTGGAGAAAGAAGGGTTTTATTAAGATAAGAAGTTATCTTTTTGAGTCCACCCTGGCTGAAAGATACAATCATTAAGTGCCCTCAGTTGTAAATCCTAAACAAATCTAAACGATGTGGTGAGCAGACCATATCTATTTTCCAGCTAGGCAAATTATGTGGAGAGAAAAATAGTGTTAATAGACATTCAAACTGCTAATTACTCAGACAAGGCCCTGTGGGCACTGATGTCATTCTGTCCCAGTCCCCCAGTATTGGATATAATTAAATATTATATAAAATTAAAGTCAATTAAATTGATTAAATTAATTTTATTAAAGTGAATGCATGTCTTGGAGCAACATGTGCCTATGGAGCAGTTCAGGAAACCTGTAGGTCAATAGCTGTGCAGTCTTGTCAGGTGTTAAACAAGATTTTCTGTATTTTATTCTTTCCATGAATAACATGAATAATAAAAAAAATTGTACAGCACTACCTATTACACACAAGATCCAAAGTACAGGAACAAACATTTTTTTCTTGTGTGTGTAACTGCAGTAAAAAGCTGTCTTTTCAATGCTACAAACAAACAAACACTCTCAGTTCTACTGCTCAGACACGACAATTTTCTGTTATCTTCCTCCAGATTCTCTGACAGTCTGTATCATCCAGTTTTGAGTCAGTGCAAGAGGTGCTTTGAACCAAGACCTTCCCAATACCAAGAGCTCTGGTTTTGAAAACAACTCCATGAAACGCTGGAAACCTCCCCCACTAGTGCTGCTTTACATTTCAAACACACATCTAGTCTTCCTTTTTCCATGGAATCCCAAACAGAACAAAGACCTGAGACACTAATAATCTTGCTGTACAGCCTGTGGGCTGCTGCAGTCTGTCATCTCCATGAGGACAGAACAACCTGCTGAAGTGAGAGGAAATGGCAAGGACTTAATTACTACTCCTCACAACCAATATCAAAGTAGATCTTCCCATCCTTTACAGCAAGTATTGAGAAACTGAACTTGAAACAGATAAGGGATAGTTTCTGGTATTGTCATCTTAAGTCTGACTCTGGCTGATAAAAGTAACATTTAAAGGTAGATACAAAAACATATACAAACCCCCAAATGGCCCTCTGTTCCAGGTAGTGATCTTACAGTATATGATCATCGAACATAGTGATTCTCCCCTCTCACTGGATGTGTGGAGGGGGAGGCAGAAAAGGGCTGGAGCTGAGACCCTTGAGGTGCCATTCAGGACCCCTGGTTTACACAGCAGCCCCACAGACAGGCTTTATCCACTGCTGGGGATGCCCCTTGTGTGCTCCTAGAGCAGTTTATACTCTCAGTGCTCACCACAGGCTGTTGGAAAGAAGCCACGGGGTCAAGCTGGGTGAGGAAGTGGTATCTGTGTTATGACAAAAGTGCTGGAGACAAGTAGCAGAAACAAAGACCAACTCTTCCCTGCCCCCCAAGTAAATCCACTCCCATAGAAACAAACAATTCTTTAGCATCTTTTTCCCTAATACAGTGGAACAGCATTTCCTTCTCCCCGATATCTTTAAACCATACTGCTTTTCTAAGGTTACTGTCTCTGTCACTGAGCCATGCACCAGAATGCAGGTTAGTTTTGACAAGTCTAACCTTCAAGATCAATGGTTTAATTAATTGCCAACTGACCTGCAGAATTCAACAAACTACAGCTCTCTTGCCTCTCAGGCAACCAGAAAACCTCCTTGTGGATTGCTCCCAACAGCCTCTGGAACACTAAACATAGCTCTAACCAATGACCTTTTAAACACACTGGAGGGAAAAACCTTGGGTGAGCGCCAAATTCCCTGTAAAGAGCAGAACAATAGCTGACTTACATGGCACAACATACAAACCTTTAGCAAGACTCACCACTAAATCACAGGATCTGCTGAGCTGGAAGGGACCCATAAGGATCAATACCACTGGGTTTGTCTTAAGGTCTCACTTCAGTTTTTGGTTTGAGAAACAGGCTGTTCCTCCTAAATGCAACGAGTGTTAACTTCTCAACAAGTGACTGACAGGTCATGGGTCTGCCTAAATACTTCTGATCAGATTTCTGGGATATCCGTAGGTAGGGCAAGTGGATGGGTGTGTGTTTAATATTGTTGACTCGGGGTGAAAGTATTTAAAGCTTGTCTTTGTCCTGCGGCAATTTCCCCTTCCACACCAGCTGCCAGTCTGGCTTTCTCATGCTCCCCACTATCCATACTCTCTCCTGCAAAGGGCAGTTCTCTGTGCTACAAGGGGTGAAAACAGGTTGTGATTGTTCACTTACTCACAAGTAGTTATTTACATCAACAGGGAACAGTTTCTCCTGTTGGCAGCTGTTCAGTTCCTAAAGAGAAGAAGCTGATAAGGCAGAGACATAAATAATTACCAACTAGAAGAGCTGGTCTACTCCTTCTTATCCTAAAAGAACTAAGGTGCTACTTTCTAGTATTTTGTCCTCTCTGAGTCTTTCTGTGATTCTTGAGAATGTTAAGCCAGGGTTTGAGCTGTTACTTCAGCAAATACTCCTACCAGACAGCTGCTACAAACACAACAGTATTTCCTCTCAAAACAGCTGGATTTCTTTTTCTTCTTTTTATTTTTTTAATTTTCTGAAGACAGAAACTTATTCCAAGTCACCATTTGCAGACTCTCTCATTCTCTCTTTAAAAATGAAAAAAAAATATTTTATTTATCAGAGGAAAGAAGATTATCTGATATCCCTCATGTGCTTTCAGATTCTCACATAACAGTTCACACTTACAGAAGATGAAGTGTCAGACTTTCCCAGGAGACTTCTTTCTAAGGTAAATTAAATTTTAGTATTACTTGATTTCTCCCAAGTTCCTTAAGCCTCATGTAAACACAAAAATACAACTGCTTTTCCACCCATATATTTAAACCACCATCCTCAAATCCATTTCATGTGTTCTGTTGCATTGGACTGTCGATCAGCCAGGCTTAAAGGTTACAAATAAGTGTCTCTCTGTGTCCTGGTCTTCTTAAATGCTGCTTCCTTTTGGAGAGTAGCTAGTGCCACAGTAAACATATTTCTGTTGTTATTGTATCCAGGGACAAATTATGTTTAACAGATTTATTGACCATGAGCACGCTTTACTGAAGCCTATGAACATTGGCAACTAGGAGGTTAAATATCAACACTGAGAGCAAAATGATTTCAAGTGCTTTATCGAGGGTGAACCTTCTCAAGGTCATGCTATAACAATTTCATTTTCCATGCAACAAAAGCCTAATTAAAGCTCTTAAAGAAGAACTTAAGTCCTCTTTTTAAGTAATTTTTTTTCTTTAGGTTTTGCAGCAAATAATGCCATTTCCAGCAAAGACTCTGCATGTGGGGTTTTGTGTTTATGTCCTGCAGATAAATGTACTTGAAGTGTTGATATCTGAGATGCTTATGGGAATTTTATCTCTTGGACAACAAAAAAAGGGATGGGTGAGGAGTGGACAAACTGACAAATTTAGAGACAGAGATATAGTCCTTGGCAACCAAATACAAAATAGTAGCTTTGTGGCTGGCTGGGCTTACCAAACTTCACTGACTCTGCTAAGTTGTGTTCAGAGGAAAAAAAAATTGTTGTAGAAAAAAGTGAGCTCCATAATGAAAGAAAATCAGCAACAACTATTTTCAAAAAGCTCTTGAAACCTATGCTGTGTAGTACTCAGATGCCATGATTATGGGTTGCTGATGAATTCAACACAACCCGACATGGCTTTTCCCTGCTGTTCCTTCCTTGAAACTGAGCTACTGTGACTCACTTCTCTACATGAAAGCCCTTCAGGTAGATAATTGCAAATGGCTTATAGGAAACCTTATCTTTTTCATTTCTTGGGATAAAGAGTTATCTATCTGCTGTTTACAAATACACCCACCTCCGTATATATACATCACTACAAATTGACTTGAATCAATAGCTAATACCAATGCTGTACAAATCACAGCATGAGCCACACATCATACAAAAAGAACTCACACTTCACCTTTCTGAATCAACTGACTAAAGCTGTTATATGTTATTTATAAGACATCCACAATTCCTATTAGTAATGACAATTTCGTATTTTCAAAACATTTAACAGCGGGATTATTTGCTGCTTTTTAAAGACCATTAAGATATGGATTTTGCTTTTTCTAGGAGTTTAGCTTAAATTACATGAAAAATAGATTGAATTGAAACTAATATGTCCAAGCAAATCTATGAGCAACTGCACTCATTGGAGTTTCAGCTTTTTTCTTGATGATACTCTAGAGAGTTGTCCAGAAGAGACCAATAGCTTTATGTCAGCCTAGGGAGAATAAATGAGCTCAGCCAACAGAAAGTTCTTTGAGAAGCTCCAGCTTTTTAACTGGTCAGTTCTCCAGAACTGACAAACTGCATCTATTAGAATCACCAGGAGCACTGATCTTACAGAAATCTTTCATTCAGTGCCCTGCCTTTCCTAGGATTTAAGCTCCTTGATTTCCCCGAGTGCCTCTATGTTCCACTAGCATTTGTGCTTTTGTGTTTCTCATTTGTGTTTATCTCCATAAGTCTTGTTACCAGAACCTCTGGATGTTCTTTCCCTCCCTGGTCACAGGAATCAATCTTCCTATACCTAACACTTTTTCTAGAAGAGACATAATCAGGTCTTTAAACAGTGACAGCAACAGTTCACCATGGTGACTTCAGTGTTCATGATTCTGATACATTATCACCAACCCTGACTGGGAGACAAAAGAGTCAGCAGAACAAATGCATATAATGATGCTGTGAAAATACACCCACTATGTTAATGCCACCTTGATTATCATGAAAAGACCCCAAACATTTTTCTTCTTGAATGTGGCATCATGTGGAGTCCACAAGTTAATGAGCAATTTTTAACACCAAGGAATATCTTTACTTTGAAAGTTTCTATAAGGATAGAGGTTTATTCCACAAACCAGAACCAAATTCCAGCAACAGCATCATATCAATGTCACACTATAATGTTTGTTTTCACCACAGAAACAAATGATTTCACTATAGAAACAACACTAGCCTGTGGGGACAGACACTAATGCATATTCATTGCTTAGATCACTAAAAAAATTAGTTTCTAGAATAAGATGAATTGAATTTCCAAAAAAAAAACCATGGAAAAAGTCATCGATAACCTCAAAACCTGAAAATAAACCTTATGTATGCAGTGGCTTTGTACCCTGTGGTTAGGTTAAATGTGCCCAATGTGAAGTACACTCAGATCAAAGTTCTTCCTTAGGAACTTTTGTATCATCTCGCTCCTGAAAAGACTCTTTAGTGCCAAACATTCTATTTGAGCTCAAAATGCTCAATGTTTTCATCTTTGGGGTTATTGCTTTATCATTCCTCTATACAAATGTCTATTTTAATGAAACATGAAGAAATGTGGCATCTCTGACTTGTCTCATTCCCTGTCAATATTACCTAAACTTGCCAACTGGCTCAAAAGTTTTTGGTAAGGCACTTTCAGACAGACATGCCCAGACAGTGTGGTTGAAGAAACCTCATTTCCTTAGGAAGAGAGGTTAAGAATTAATAACTGTCCTCGTGTATTTTTAGAACAGCCAAATCCTGGGACTTTACAGAACCCTAAAGACAATTCTCTTTCATATTAGGGCACCTCTATCAGCAACTTAAGCCATTCCACCATATCCAGCTGAACATGCAGTAAGAGGAACATTCCACTTTACTAAAATAAATATTTCTTGAGCTTCTTCCCTTTAATACTGCTCATCTTTTGGTACCTGAGGTTTATCATCATACACAAGACTTTTGATTAGTACCCCTTGGTAGAGAGTACATAGATGAAAAAGTAGCTACTGTAGTTCTAAACTGAAAACCTTGTCAGTTCAATTTATGTATAAAATGTCCAAATAAGTAGCTGTTATGCTGGCAAAGAACACCCTGAACCAAATAATAAGAAGAAAAAGACGAATTAGAAGCCCTAACTTACTCTTATGAAAGCACATCATGTCCAGAACTAAGCTATGACATCAAGGTCAAAGCCAGAATCCCAAAAGCAGCCACACACTTATAATTACTCTGAACTTTAGTTGTTGCTTGTGTTGGTCATATTACAATCACATCATTGGAAAAAGCAAAATATCTGCTTGCATTCTAGAGATAATTGTGGAAAGGACAGAAATGGGAATTTGACAGTCCCTTTGAGATAAACAGTTATAAATAATGGGTTATAGGCTCCATTTACAGATAAAAACAGGAGCAGGAGAATACTAAGCAACTTACTTACAACACATTTATTTCATTAACTGGGAGCTGCTATACCCACAGAATCAAAATACATGCAGGGAAGTGCCCCACAGTCGTTGAAAGCAACCACCAGACCCTTACATTTCTTGCCTTTTAACTTTAACTTTTGGCGGTTACACATCAAACAAAAATGGAATATCAGCCAGAATGGCAGCTCTTAACTCCTTCAATTGCATTAACAGAACACGACTACAACATTTCTTACATGAAGCTGGAAGTAAAGAACCTGAGAAAGCAAAGTTTGAAGAGAAATAATAATAAGAAAAGAAATTCCAATTTTTAATTTGCCCAAATAATCTGAATTCTCTTTTTTTTTCTTTTTTCATTACTCAGTGACAGACTTTGGCACACAGAATCTTTTATAAAGGAAAAAACCCTTAGCTGGGCAGCCCCCACCTTATAAACATGTTTTTGATCTTTTGTACTTTGCTCGCAAAGTTTTAAGTCAATGACATTATTGATATTAAACGCATTTTTGTAAGGATCGTGCACTCTGAATTATTCAAAAGTGATTCCTTAGTTGAGTTCTTTTCAACAAGGTGCAAGGAACATGTCTATGTGTGTGTGCACATGTGCTTCTCTCTGAATAAGCCATGGGAATCAGTCCAAAGGAGGAAAAGGGTAACAAAATAAGCTTAGGGCTTGTTTTTGTATAAAACAGAGCTGACACCAGAGTCCTCTGGTGGCAAAAAAATAAAATAAAAAGAGAATTTTCCCTCATTCGAGTCCAGTCTCAGCCAACTGGTTAGTACTGGTTGCAGCACACCTGACCACTCGCTGACATGCTGCAACTCCTTAAGGTATCAAAAGCTACTCACTTTCTTGCTGAGCTCAGTCTCTGCCATTACAGTGAGTGGATTAAGCTTAGGAGGGCTATGGTGAGTGCCAGAAGCACCACAGGTTTTGCAGAAAAAAATGTGTGTGCAGAAGAGAAGAAGGGAAGGAGAGAGAGGGAACCTTACCCTTTTGGTATTGGTAATCTATTACACCAGCTCTTGGTGAAACCACACTCTAGAGAAGACATTCCTTGTCTTTGCCATATAATCAGAAACAGGCAGCATCCCCCAGGAATGATTCAGAGCAATAGCCATCACTTTCAGAGTTACCATTTGGAGGAGTTGTTTCCCTATGAATCATCGGGCAGTCTGGAGAGCAGACTCTTGCAAGGCAAACTTGGCATTTAGGAAATGTGTTTTCAGTCAAACCAGGTGGTCTGCAGTACTTGCCAGATGATTTTCAATGTTACTTTACAATTGCTATGTACAATTTTATATGAAATTTAACAGGTGATTATGATTCACCAGGAGCACTAAGAGAACAATAGTGGACAGAACTTCAAGGTGCTGAATGTGCATTGCCAATTTGCCAGAAGACCATCCACTTTTTCCCACTGGCCTAGGTTTCTGCTGGTGTAGTAAGTTGAACTGGCTGTCCAAGTGTAACCAAGGACAACGAGAGCTGGCAGGAGCAAGGAAGCTATGGGATATAAAAGCTGGTCTAACATTTCAATGAGAGCAAGGTCTAACACTCATTTAGCAAGTGGCCAAACCAGCAGGAAGTAACCTGAACAGCTGCAAGTTCTCACAAACCTCTGCAGTGTTATACAGCATGAAAATGGCAGGCCTGAGAACATAATCTCAGAGTCCCTCTCATGGGCCTCCCTCTTGCCTTTGACTTGCCTCTCTTTTCAACCAGCCTGCGGTTTCTTTAGTGCCTGCCAGCAATCCTTCCAGCTGTGCTAACTCCAGCAGTGATGCTGACATCCATTTGCTAAGAACTGGACTGCGACCAACAGCTCCTTTTGTATCTCCCCACAGTCATTACCACTTATTCACTATTGACTTGGACAAGATTCAAACCAGTTGCCTATGGGTGAAAGGTTCCTTGTCCCATCAGGAATTCCACGCTCCCTCTTTTCCCTAGCTTCCTGGTGTCATCTGTCTCTTCTTCCTCCCAGTGGCTCTCCGAGCTTGTTGACCATTTTCAGCTGTCCCACAGTCCCAGCTCTTTGTGCCTATATCCAGCCTTCTGATCTCCAAAACCTGCTAGTCCTTTTTTCTTTGTCCTTCCTGCTCAAGTCAGATTCTCTTTGTTTGTTTTCAAGCTAGACTTCTCATGTGTTGCTTTCCCTCCAGTTTCAGCACTGGCACCAGTCTCAGCTTTCATAATAAACCAACCCAGCCTTCTCCGGCTTGGTCCCAGGTTCTTCTCTGTCCATGTTTCACCACACAGAACAGCTGGACTCTCTTCTCCAACTTTGGTGCATGGCCAAGGTGGCCCACAAAGTACAATATTCACCACCACAATTCCATTCTAGCACTTTGAGCGCCTACACTGGATTCTGGTTTGGGCTTATGATCATTGCTTACCTGATGTCTAAACAGGGGTCAGTGATCTTATTATCAGGAAAACTGTCTGACTTAATCCCACACCCTCAGTTCATATGTATTTAGCCAAATGACCACTATATTCTAGCCTATAAAGGAGCCATTTCAGTAGTAATTAAATGTGTATATCTTTCAGAAGCATAATTTTATCACATAAATAATACTCCATTTGCAATTAAAGGATTTAAGTGTTAGATTTGTCAACTAACTTCATTATCATAAGTAACTTATCCCCAATACAGATTGTACTTCTCATTCAAGAGATAAAATATGAGGGTTATACCCTAATACCTTGACACTTGGATGTGATTTAAGCAAATGCATAGCTGAGTTTAGAAATCAAATCCAAGCCAGGCACCTGTTTCTTTTTCTGGACTGAAAGCCATACAGCAAATATCTGGACTCTCATAGGTGTGATCTCCAATATCTGAAGGCTCTAAGCAGACACAAGGATGGGTTGGTTATCATCAATGTATTACCATTGCAAGTAACAGCTGCTTCTCAAGCTCCCACTTCTTGCTAATTTGTCAGTGAGTTTCTCTACTCTGTTGTTGGCAATTTTAGGACTAAAGCAGTCCAATGAAGATGAAAAGTACCTGAGTGAGAAGGATTTCATGACTGGGAGGAGGAATTCTCAAGCAAACCCATTCACCCCTAGAATAATTCCTACAAAATAACACAAACTCTAGATTTAATTAGGTGATAATAATTCCTTTTTTTAACACATGCTATGAAGTTCCTTAAGAACCATGAGTTTATTCCCTGAAAAGAAACTTCAAGCATCAAGCACACTGCAAATATTACAGGAGATGAGATTATCTTACTAATTTGAGCATGAGATAAGGTCAGCTCCTGGAGCACTTGCCTTGCCTGGTTTTGGAAAGTTAGCTTCTTTCTAGCAGAACTGGCTCCAGATCAGACCAGACTCCAGTCTCTTTTGGACAGAAAGTTCCCACAAGTTATGTGGTCTTTGTGCCATACAAAGGCCTAAAAGAATGAAGGGACAGTGCACATCCAGTTCCTCCAGGCTACACAAATATCAGCTTGAAAGTTTGGGTTTGTTATGAAAATAGTCATAATCATCACCAGGCCAACTGTACATAATTTACCCCAAACTCACATGTATAACTTGTTAAAACTTTTTGAAAATAAGTTACAGGTTGTTCTCATTATAAAATTAATTGTATTTTAGACTAGTACTTTATTTCTTTAAATATTATTGAAGTGAAATCCAATGTTATTAAAGCACATTCTTTCCAAAACAGAAAATCATATAGATGAGCACACCATGTAGTTATTGGGGTAATTATTGGGCAAGAACTTTGTCTTAAGAGGATTTGTCCTAAAACTGTCTCAAATGTTTCCTTTCAAGCAATCTCAAAGAAAAAACTTCTAGAAGCAGTCCATTTATATATTCTTTCGTTTAAGTCAGGAATTCTTGTTCAAAAAAATAAAAAAAAAGCTCTCTGTTGGTAATACCAATATTTTCTCCAATTTTCTAGTATAGAGGGGGTGTATAGATTGTTTCATCTTAATGCCAACTGCAAAATATAAAGTACATATTAAAATCAACCTTTAAATTGGAGGTAAGAGTAACAGAGATGATGAAACAAATGCATTTTAGCAAGATTAGTAAATCCTAATCTCAAGTAGTCTTAAATCATGACTATTCACATGATAGACATAAGTCTACACAAATTACATCTGTTTAATCCTTTGGAATTATTATATACTATAAGCATAGTTCTTGAAAGAGGTCCTATCTTTTTACTTGGTGAAATTTAATGAATTAAAAAATCCTTTTAAAAAAATCCCTATATGATGTTGAGGGGGTGAAAGGAAGTAAGTATTAATAAGACTATCTATTTTATACCAAAAAGAAGCATTAGGATTCATCCCTGTAATTACCATATATTTCTCTGGGCAGTTCCTGACTGCAGTAACTGATAATGGTTTTTCCAAAATAAAGTCAAGCCATAGAAAAGTTTATCTGAGACAAACAATAATTTCAGCACTGCATTTCTTAAGGACATATGCTAATTTTATAATAAAAGCAAGGCCTTTTGGCTCAGCTTGCATTCACTCCAGCCACTAAAACTTCCTTTGGCCTCAGTGAGAGCACAATTGGACCCTTTCTACAGCTAAGATGACAAATTATCATTCCCTTAAGCAGCATTCAAAACAGTAATTGAGGTCTTGCTAAACTTGACAGATACCATAAGCAACTCAAAGAAAACAGTAACAGCTGTATTAATATATTAATCACTGTTTTACAAGGGTAAATGGAAGTCTTAATTTCCTCCTTGCATGTACTACATACAGGGTACAATAAAAAACATTTTGCTAAATTTGTACTCATTACATGTTCATGATTACAAATCAATTACAATTAGTAATGTTATGATTACATGTTTGCCTAACAAATTACTTGTTTTGGCATTTTAACAGGAGCAAAACAAACTTAGGAAAGCGTGATGCATCTGATCACAGCCAAAACTTCCACACCTCATGATAAAAATTGCAGTGTTTGGAGCCACAACAATGTAAAGCAGCTAAATCAGCAATAGACACCATCATGAGGATAGAGGACTTGCTCTCAGAAATACCAATATACAGTGTACATAGTTGAAAACAAATATCATTAGAAGA
This sequence comes from Calyptomena viridis, assembly GCA_013390005.1. Taxonomy (NCBI): domain Eukaryota; kingdom Metazoa; phylum Chordata; class Aves; order Passeriformes; family Eurylaimidae; genus Calyptomena; species Calyptomena viridis. Next base: position 64,314 of record WEIV01027720.1, on the reverse strand, counting down.
ATAAAAAGCCCTCCTCTGGAAAATGTTAATGGATATAGTGGCGGATCCTTTGAGAAACTGGCTTTTCCATTGCTTTTAGTAGGATTACTCATGCAACAGGTTTTCAGCCCAGGAGCTCGAGTACTATGATTTCTGACTGATTAAGTGGGCAGCTTCGGATTTTTCTTACAACAAAGATCATGTAAAAATGTAGGTACTTACACAGCAAAATGGTAGATAAAGCACTTCCACCCACTGGGCCTCTCCAGGAAGTTGTAGACGTCTCCCTGTGTGCTGGTTTTAGTCAAGTATCGGCCCTGGAAACACTCCATCGTACGGACCCTGCCAACTCCACTGTCCCTCACAGCCTTTGTGCCTGCCTTGGGGTTCTGGGGAATCCCAGATCCATTGTTCCCAGAGCTTTCTGCATCCAGTGCCACAGAAGAGTACTTCATGTTGCTTAAGTTCCCCCTGACTTCCAGCAGTGCTGCAGATTTCCTATTTCCATTCAGCAGAGAAGAGGGGCCTTGTTCCTCTGCACAGCGGTTATCCATGGGGTACCCAACAGTTTGTCCACTGTCACAGGACATCCTGTAACAACACACAGGTATTACTAACTCTGATCAATATTTAAAATCATGAAGAAGGTATTGTATGTCCTCCCTGTCCAGGGTGTTCTCCAGCAGCTGATAAGATGACTTTGTGCTTGTTATCACAGAGCTTCGCTGTGACACAAGTGTGAGCTGTCAGTCTGTCACCTGCTGTCACTCACAGCCTCTGAAATTAAATCAGAAAAATGTATTAGACAATGGCACGTGCTAGACACCACAAGTGACAGGGGTCTGGGAAAGGAAAGAGGTTAAGACTTCAGGAGGAAGGAAGAAAGAATATTAAGATTCAAGGTTACATTATTGAAAAGGAACCTTAAAACTATTTAAATAGTATAACATTCAGAGCTGTCTTGAGAGCTGATCCTATGAGATTATTTTAAACTGAGCAGTTCTTGAAGTGTCCTGACTAGAGATGGAACTGTGAAAATATCCTGGAATACATAAATTTGCTGTTGTCTGAAACACACCTGATTGAAGTTTTAACTTCAACACTTACACCTCAAGAGATCTTAAGATTTTAAGACTTGAATAAATCATTTCACTCACCCCATGGGATCTGATCTTGCAGCCCATGGCACCCCAGAACAATTTTACTCGAGTGTGAAAAGGAGGATTTTATTAATGATGATTGATATCCAGAGGTTAATATTGCTACAAAGAAAAAGATCAAAGGCTCCTGGCCTGATTCTCAATTTTATTCAAGGCATTTAATGTTTGCAGCTAACTTTGATACTCTCAAGCAAGGACCTAGATAAAATGGAATAGACAATAAGGTTCTTCTAGATCAATATATATTTCATGTAGCAGACTTAAATTGCAGCTAATACCCAGCAGCAATTTCTTAGCAGCAATATTAATAATTCCATGAGACTGAGAGCAGCTGTCTTTTGTACTGCATTATTTCTCACACAACACCATGAAAAGCTTCCTCATTTGAAATGCCCAGCTATAAAGAAAACAGGAAAACATCATGAAAAGATGAGAATATTAAAAATATCATGAGAGGTGACTTTAACTTCAATATACTCTTGATGTTATTAATGTCAAAATTACATCTGTAATGTTATATTGTAATGCACTGTGTTATCTGCAATATAAATCCCACAAGCTAAGGAGTTGCAGCTGGCAGCTCCTTTGTCAAAAGAGACTCACACCCACATTTTGAGTTACTTTACCTTCAGCAAAATAGAGTATTCTAGAGAGAGAAAATTTCAGCCCTCACCCCTCCTTATTAAATGAAGCTTATTTTTTGCTCTTGCTTAAAGATCCTCATGTGTAGTGGATGAACTCCCATTGCTGTACATTTGAATAGAGCCCTCCAAGTTATTCCACAAAATATTTACATACATGCATTTTAACACTGTGCTCATTTCTTAACAGTGGTCATGGAAAGGTGAACATCAGTTTACATTTTTACATTAATCCTATAGCATGTAGAGAAATACATCCTTTCTCTCAACAGTTCTCTTAACCAAAAACTGGAGGGGCCAAACATTAAAGTTAAAAACACAAAACCCTTCATCCACGTCAACACACAACAGATACATAAGAAACACCTGGGAGAAATAAGGTGATACACTTTTAGGGTGCTGAGTCTACCTAGACCAGAGCTTGTGGCAAAGGCTGGGTACCCAGCAGTGGCAAACAAAGCTACCTGAAACACCTTTGCTGGCCTGGTTAACCAACACAAGGGATCCCACAGACACACAGCACAAAAACCAGCTGGCAAACAGCACCTACTTTCTCCTGTTGCGTGTCCTGTTCCTTCCCTTGGCTGCTGCCCCAGCTCCATGCAGCAGAGTCCCTGCATAGGTGCAGGGAAAAGATCTGCTGCCTGGCTCTGCCTCCAGCTTATCAAGTCCCACCCTGAGGAAGGCAGAGTCCCTCCCTGTTGGCTGCCTTATATGGCTGCCCAGGAAAAGGCAGAGAAAGAACCAGGGAACAGTTTGGACGATTTCAGAGAGAAGCTACTTCTGCCTCTTCCTGTTGTCAAAACCAACAATCATAAGCAACAGCTTAATTTTCCTGAGGATCGTGGTCCTTTGCCTTGCACTCATTTTCTTATCTGTACATACTTAATTGCAGTGGGTTAAAAGCAGCATTTCCTCACTGCACATCCTCAAACCCTGAATTAGGTGTTGCTTGTAGCTGCAGCAGCCTTTCATATTGAGTAAGTCTAAACAGGCAGCTTCAGTTGTTTGGGTTATTTTCCATCAAAGCTTTGGCAAAGCAAGAAGCAGAACTTCATTGTCACATTAAGTAACGGAAAACCAGACTTCTCTAATGTTGTTGCCTTTCTGAACTACAGCTCACTTTTCGCATTAATTTGGGAGGAAGATAATCCAAACATAATCATTCCAGCATCAAAGTCCTCACTTTATTGCTGAATAAAGTTTGTTGAATAAATATCTAATCAAGAATGAGAACATGAATACTGCTATTCCTGTCTTTTGCTCCCTGTTGTAACAGAAAGCAGACTATTGTCTGCAATGCCACTTTTCCAGAGCCATGTGGTTGAGAATGGAACAAAGGTAACCATTTCACCTTATAGTTATCATCAGTGAGGGAGTGTTGCCATTGCACAGTCTTCAGTTTTTATCACAATTGTTCATGGGGCTAAGATCTCTCTTTCTTTGGAAACATTCCAGAAAGTTATTCTCTTAGCTTCTCAGTTGTATTTCCATGCTACTGGAAACAAAACAAAAAAAAAAACCAAGCAAAACCAAAACCCAAAACAAACAAACAAAACCAAAAAACCCCACAAAAAACAAGCCCTCTTAGTTCCTTTCTTTTTTTTTGTTTTTTTAATACACATAGTCTGATCAATCTTCAGGTTTTACTTCTCTGAAAATCAACCTCTCCAGAACATTTTCCTTGGATGCTGTACTACTCAGTTTACACTGTGCAGAGAATTGAATACAATATTCCACATAGTACTGCAGGTGAGCAGACATTGAGAGCTGATATCTAATTGGAGCCACACAAATTCTCCTCCAGGGTTTTGTTCATGTTTCTTCCTTTAAATTCTTCATGTATCAATTAATACTTTTATACTCTCCACTTAACTTTTCCAGACTTAGGAATTTCCTAAATGAAAAAAATTGCTGTCTGTCCTCAATTCTGACCTCTCCTGAATACAGTTATTCAATCTCTACATAACTTGCATTTAAAAAAAAACCAAAACCAAACCCAAACATAAAAACTCAACCTAACAGTCGTTACCTTGGATGTTTTAAAGTTAAAAATAAGTTTCCTTTGAGGGAAAAGTAGTACCCAGCTTTACTGCAAATGCAGAAATTCAGCATAAGAGCAGCAGGTCTGAAAGCATGTCAGAAATAGGAACCAAAGCACCTGACTCCTATTTCTTGATCAAGGAAAAGACAATTTATTGTTAAGATTTTATTAGACTGAACTCTGGGAAGACACGAACTCATTTCCTCAACCCTCCCCCCCAAATGTAGGATATCACATCTTTGGGTCAAAATCTCAAAAGGCAATTGGTCACCTAATTTATGACTTATGCGAAATGCATGATTTCAGGAATGTCTAAGTTTTCATGGGTGACATTATATATGCATGTAACACCCTGCAACTGTGTATATACAAACATGTGGCTTTTAAGGCTGGGCTCACTTTGTGTGTTTAATTTTGATGGGTCTGGTGTCGCCCACGTGCTCAGAGAGCACATCTCCCTCACCCTGACAGCACTGCACTTAGCACCAGGCACAGCAAACTTGGTCATTTATAAATAAATGGTCTGGTTTGGGGACACATATTTGAACCTCTTCTTGATGAGGAGACACTTCTCAGGAAAGTAATTTAAACACAGCACCACTGATACCACCCATCACTGTCTCCTCCAGGGGTTGTGTTTTAGAAGAAAAGTGTTAATGAGTCATGCAAGCAGCATAAAGGGATAATATGGAACCCAAATGCTAGAAAATATTTTGAAGGGTAAGTAATGGATGGGACTTGCAAAACATTCCCGCGCTACTCTGTTCATTTCAGATTCCATTCCCAGGATGTAAGCTTTCTGCATAAAGTGCTCTTGAATGTCCACTTTGGGTTTGTGAACTCCACTTCCAGGGCTGGATACCCAGAAGTTAGACACTGCTGAGTTCTGGTTTAGCTATAGAATCTTTCCTCAGCAGTGATCAGGTTAGGGCACATATTCAGCATGTCGTGTGGCTTGAACTGGTTGTGCCCAGGCTGCCTGTAAGGGGCAAAATGCCACCCTTTGTTTTTTGTTTAAGCTTCCCAGCCTGGTCACCCAAGGGTCTTAAACCAAACTTACTTTGCATAATTAGGGATCTTGAAATAGGGTATAGGCTTGAGCCCCAAGGTCACATAAAAGTATTCTCTGTAATTCTCATTTTTGAACTGTATGTTGAAAAATGAGGCAATACTTGTCTCACAAGTTTGTCAGGTATTTGACTGTAGAGCACTTTGCAATCCCTGCAATGTGCACCATTATTCTTCTTCAGAAGGACATCATGACTTGTGTATTATGATATTGGAAGGATGGTACTTAAAAACCCAGCAGATTGTGACGCTGGGCTTCCATTCCCTTCAAAAGTTTGCCAAGTGAAATATAGTGTAGCATTTTACTGCACAGGGAAAGATCTGAAGCAGTAAATTGCCTTTTATGGAAGCTGGCACTGCTTCATTACTTTTGTATTAATATAGATAGTCTACAAGGCTGACTTAACCCAGGCTTAACCCAGAGTAGTATCTAGCAATTCCATAAATCTCTCATTTCCGTGACAGAAGTGCTGTAAGAAATTAACTCGACTCCTTCAGTTATGCAGGTTTTTCCTCTCTGTTCAAACAAAAAGTAAAATATTTTGCTGGCAAAATGAAACAGAAAAATTCAAGTTCTTCAAGAAATGTCTGAACTTTGTAACAGCTGTGCTGTGAAGAAAATGTCAGTCTCTTACTATGATACATATCATGAATGTATAGATCTTATACTAAATCTTATTCTGAGATGTAAAGGTTCAGTGGTGCCCACGGGATTCAGCACCATGGAGAGAGCAAAGAGACACCGCCCAACGACCCCCCCTTCCCCGACCCAGACCCTCCACCCCCCAAAAATGTCTCACCACGAGCAGCTAAGAGGGAACCCGAGTTCTGTTAAACTCCTACAGAAATGCACAAAGGATTTGATGCCAAGAAGAGCTCCCAGATCACGCTCTCCACGAGTGAGGAAGGTGGAGGTATAAAGTTTTATTCAGTTAGTTCTGGTAAAGAAGGGAATTCATGTTTTCAAAATGGTTTTTCAGATTAGGCTGCTTGTGAAACTGCACCAGCATCTGGAGTGGCACTTATGACTTCCTGTCCTTATTGCCATTTACTCTCAAACCAGTGATTTTAAGGGAACATTTCCAGAGAAGACTTAAAAAATTTACAGGTCATTGGTTGCAAACAGCAGGAAATCCCTGCATTACGAAGATATGAGAAAAGTGAATGACTCCTAAAGTTATACATTTCACCTCTTCATCTCACCAAATTTATAACTGCTGTATGGTTCAGGTTGAGCAGCAGAAAGAATTATTTTTATTCATTGTTAACCCTTTGCTTTTGTGCAATTTCTTCTGGATGTCACCAATAGTGTAAAGTATATGTTTTGAAGTCAACACTATCCTTATTTCACAAAAGACCTTACATATTAATTACCTTAAAGACCTTAGATATTGATTATTCTTCAACCAGCATATTTTCTCTAAGCAAGACTTGATATTCCTTACACTTGAAAGGAGGAGTATGGTGGTGGAAATGAATCCACCCATTTGGTCTCACACAAAACACCACCACTTCTAGAATCTTTATTTCTGAGTTTTTCTCTTACTTTTATGAGTTCTGCTGCATCAACAGTCATCCAATATTCATCTCTTAAAAAATGCACACATTTTCATTATTTCTATTTTAATTACAGCAAGTATGTCATACGTTCAGCTTTCAGGATAGTTTTCACTTTTCCATGAAGAATTTATATATTCTGTGCCTCAGTCTCTTAGCTTGGTATCCTGTTGCTACTTTATCTTGTCTCCCACTCAAAGGAGGGGAGGGATAAAAGCTGGACAACCAGGTGAAAGAGTTGACAAAGGAGTATGTTTTCCTTTGAAGGAAGGAACTCTGAAAAGTATTAATTCCATGACTTTTGCACCATAGTTCAGCTAAGTTTCAAGTGCACTAGTTTCCATTAGACAGATACTGTGCCAGTGCCCTTGTACTGTCATTTCAGTAGGCTTTTGGAAAGAAGAGAATTGTTAAATTGAAATACTGAGGATATGGAGAAATTTATATTATAAGAGTGCATTTTCTAACTTGGGATTAGGTATTGATTAAGAAAATTTTGTTTATTGAAAACCAGCATCATAGGGTCCTGATCCTGTGTGCCATTTAAGGCACTATTGTAAATCAAGCAATAATTATAATGCATTCCATGAGAGTTGTTTTTAGGAATGATGCAGCCAAATTCCACTGTTCTCCTGTTATTCTACCTGATCGACAGAGAACTTGATGTTCAGTTTGAGGTGTGCTTGGTCTTTTAGCTTAGTGCTCTTCACTAGGTCAGCAGAATTCTTTAATTATAATCATAGTATAGCTTTACAGTAACCCACAGTATTTTTCATATCTGGACATTAATAAATTGTATGAACCAAAATAAACTGCTGCCACATAGGGCAAAGTATCTGTTGTTATGCCTATTTGCATAAAAGGAAGACAAAATTACTGCTTGAAATACCGTCCCTATTGTCACTGTTGGAGAAGTATCAGATAGCAGGCACGGAAAACCTTCAAATAATGAAGTAGTATAAATTCTTGTATGGAAAACCTCAGCTGTTACTTGACTCCTATCTTCAATTATATTAAGTGTCCCAGCATTGTTTGATTGGGTTTGTTTAAATCATTAGTGATGCACTGGAGGAAAAGGATACTGTTATTGCTACTGAGGTTGTAACAGAATACCATGAAAAGTATATTTGAAAAGATTGACCAAAATAGAACTATGGCTTCAGGAGAGATTTTTTACCTGGGAACTGTGTGTTCTAACTGAAGACACAGCTTGGGAAGATGACAATGATTCTTTAAGAATAAGTACAGTTGTGCTTTTTTACATTTATATATATGAGTTTAAAAAGTCACCTAAGACATTTTACTCATTTTAGTTAAAGATTTCCACAAAGCTTCTTTTCTATAGGCTGTGGGCTCTTATACAACCTTCAATTGATTGCAAAGATGACATTAAAGAGAAGTAAACTAAGTTCAAAATTCTTGATGTAGCAGGTCCACATTACCTTTCTGTACTAAGCTGGAACCTGAGGCAGTAATTCTTCGGAAATGATGCACCTCATGCCCAAAATAGGGAATATCCTCAGCAAGAAATCTATGATTTCTTTCTTCCATCTCCTGTAATTTTTTTAAGACAACTGTCTGTTGCTTTCTCTGGCAGTTCTAAACTCTTTTCTGCTTCTTACAGTGCACATGTGCAACCTGACCAGAAAGTCAGGCCTAATTTATTCTGCATAGATCTAAAAAGCAAAATCACAGAGGCTGGCCAAGTCTTCTCACCGTGTTCCAAGCAACCAAATTAAACCAGGCTGATTTAGCTTTCACACACACAAGGGTATTGAGCTGCTTTGTGAGTACTGTGCCACTGCTCAGTGCACTCAGAATGTCAATCAGGAGGTTTCCATCAGAGAAGCAAATTCCCTCTTTCACCAGTATTTTGACTATGGGATAGTCCATGTGAAATTGAATCTGACTAGGAAGATTAAAGAGGAAGCATAATTTCTCACTGCAAGAGATGACAGAGCCTTTGTTAATGCTGGATTTTTCACCAAAAGCAAAAAAAAAAAAAATCACAAATATGGAAAAGGAAAAATAGTAGAAAAACAATCAGTGATTTAACTCTATGCAGTGAACAAACACTTATCCAACACCTTTGTACCCTTCTTCTTATCTGAGTTTCTAAAGCACGTGTTGTCACTTCAAATAAAAAGTGGTTTTATTTGTGCTGTAACTGGAAATGTTTTTTGAAAGGTGTGTGCATCTCAAAACACAGGAAGAACACATGTATACTAAAGAATTATACAAAGAATGTGTGCTGAGGTGAATTTGTGGGGACAGTCTATATATCTGTTGATTTCAAGTTGTAACTTGAAAGTCAATCAATATTCATATAGTGTTATGAGTATCTGTTTAATCATAAGTTTCTCTGTGATTGAATTAAGCTATTGCTCACAAAAAAACAAACAGCAAACATTCAGATAAAGCATTTAAGTATAAAAATGCAGATGACTCTTCTATTTTTCAGATTTCTGGAAAAGCCTCCTAGGATGACATGTATTATTGAACAGTGACATATTCCAAAAAGAGTTATATGTAGCTGACATCATAATTAGCAGCAAGGTACTTTATCCATGTCGCAATTTTTAATAGCAAGTGATGGTGCATGAAAAACTGAAAAATACTGTATTTATATTGTACTCTTGGTTTTGTCTCATGGTCATTTGTAGAAAAAGCAGATCTGTATTATCTGCATTATTTTCTCCTTTTTTTTCTTTCACTCTTCAATTTGAAATAGAACAACTCTTTCTCAAGTATCATGGGGTTAATAATGATCAGAAAAAACGGGCTTATATCCTTACAAAAAAATAACCATAGACAGCAGAGGAAATACTGAACCACTCAAATATCTTGTCATGCAAACACCACGTAACTGAATTCCAGGAAAGAACAAGCAATATGTTATTTTAAACAGTTTCCTTGGCACTTCCAAATAATAGTGCTGGCACGTTTTTCTCTGCTTTTATTTCATAAGAAATCAGCTCTGACTGTGTGGACTCGATGTTTTTAGGTACACTTCTGTTGAAGAAGACAGACAAGATGGAATTCAGTCCTGATGGAAGATTTTGAGCAAACCTTGGTGGCTGTAGAAATCCTTCTCATTCCAGTGCATGTCCTACCCTGTTTACAGAATTAATACACTCAGCTGAACATGATGAGTTCAGCAAAGACACTCTGGATCTCAGGCACTTCAGTCCAGTTTTGTCCACCTTTTGGAAATTTGGGATTGTGTTTAGCTTGGCTGAATCAGAAAAATCTGAATAAAGATACCTGTGATAAAACACAATTTGATATGTTTAAAATTAGCTGTAGAAAAGAAGCTGCCCTGACAGTAAGGATACTGGAGGAAGTGAGAACTTGAGAGCTGTGTATTGTAGCAACTAGAACATTCCCTAAATGTTTTTTAAAAACACCCTCCTGAAGGAAAAAATTTTATGTTCTTCTTGAATGAAATCTAACACAAGCAGCAGAGTGCTGAATATGGATCATTCTACTGAAAGCTGATGTTTAAACAATAATTGCGACAGGACTATTTTTAGGAAAACCAGGAAAACGTGAAGAGAGTTTTAAAATAAATTAAAAACTTTTGATATTTGCACTGAGAAATGCAAATGACCAATACTGAAGTAATGAAAAAGGAACTCCAGGCTAATACATAACACCCACAGCTGATCTTGTTCTGTTCCTGGCACTACGTGCTTTCAACAAGAAGTCTCTTTTTATGTTGCCTTAATGTGGAAAACAAGGAAAAATTCAGTGTGTCATCTAAGTAAGGATGTTCTATTAAGAATATAGAGCAGGACCAGCTAAGTCATCATTTTGTATTTGTAGAATTCACTGTCTATATTAAGTGTTAATGGAAACTTTACATGTTAACACCATTCTCTACTTTGTATTTGTGTGCATAAAGTGACTGGCAAGGTTTCTGTCACGAGGATATAGATATGATATATTTGAGTATATATATGTGTGCAAAATACAGCATTTCTCTCTTGACTTGACCATTGTCAGGGCCATAGGGTATGTCTGATACATGTGTTGAAAATGAAGATGCAATAGCATATTCTTTTATAAATTGGAAAAGTGGTTATTATTTATAAGGGACATTTGTGAATGCATTATATGATATTCAGTGCAATTTTATATCCCATGGGAACAGCATGAAGAATATACACTCTCCAGAGGTGTGTCCATGCACCTTGCTAGTAACAGTTCAATTTTCAGTTTCACGACAGATTCAACCTCTTTGGACACACAAGTCCAAATCCTCACTCTGATGCCTGTCTTTGATCTCTGGACATTTTAGCTTCAGAATTAACTTTGAAAATATAAAGATTTATATAATTTAAATAATGAATTTTAGCTATGAACATTTATCAGACACTGTTATTAAAATTTCATCACATCCTTTTTTGTCCTTTTTTTCCACCCACTGTTAACAATGATGGACTTTCCATAACTCAGAATTTGTAAATGTAACAACAAGCTCACAGAAATTTGTAATCGAAAACTTTATATTGCAATTAGCAGTAGTGATTAATCACTGTCCATCATTCATAATGCATTCTGACCAACAATTGTGTTAAAATGGATGAAGTCATTGTGAGATGCTGAATCAATAATGAAATGGTAAAAATCATTGCAGCTATTTTGTAATTTGAAACAAATCCATTAAAACTAGAATTCTTTGAGCATGGCCAGGAACACAAGTACATTGCTACATAGAAACAATTAACATCTGCACTCAACACATCCTGAGGTGTACAAAAAAAAGCTGAAATTTAAGAAAAGCGGCACTCCCTAGTGCAGATTTACACATGACAGCACCACCATTTCGTTTCCATGGGACAGGGCTGAATCTATTTGTGTTTTTCTGAAGAAATCCATGGAGCTTTGCTTACAGAGGTGGCTGAAAGAGCCTGTCCCTATTTTTGGGAGACAAAGAGCATGCAGTGACCAAGAAGTTGTATTTTGACTTGTGAGAAGAAGAAACTGAGTTGGAGGAGACTGAGGTGAGCCCATCGGAATCTGCATCTTCCTCACGAGGGGAAGCAGAGGGGCAGCATCGATCTCTGCTCTCTGGTGACCAGTAACAGGATCTGAGGGAACAGCTGGAGTTGTGTCAGGGGAGGATTAGGCTGGATATCAGGAAAAGATTCTTCACCCAGAAGGTGGTTGGGCACTGGAACAGGCTCCCCAGGGAAGTGGTCATGGCACCAAACCTGACAGAGCTCAAGGAGCATTTGGACAATGCTCTTAGGCACATGGTGGGATTCTTGGGGCTGTCCTGTGCAGGGACAGGGGTCCCTTCCAACTCAGGATATTCCACGACTCCATATGCCCCCCCACACACACACACAGGGACAGATCTCAGGATGGTGAAGCATAAGGCAGGCAATGTGTGAGGAAGTGTTCTAAGCTTCCTAAGTTTTCTTGTAGTAAGATTTTGTCCAGGAACCCTTTCTGCAGTCAAACCCTGATGAAACAACCTGCTGGGACTGTTCCAAGTGGAGGTTATTCCCACACAAAAAACAGAGGCACATGAGTAGAGGGAGGAGATAGAATTCCTCATTTAGGTTGAAAAGACCCTTCAGATAATCCAGTCAAACCACTAACCCAACACAACCTTGTCCGCAAACCAGTGGGACAAGCCCAATACAATGGTATTCCCAGGGATATAACAGAAGGAATTGTAGACGGATTTGGGTGGATTTAGGCATTTATGCATCGTGGCCCATCCCATACAGGGATTAAACCAATGTGTTTTTTTCTTTCCCTTTTTTCCCTAGGGATGGAGAGTGTAAGAACTCGTTTTGTAGAAAAGCATTGCTCATGTCTCTAGAAGAGGAGTTCTCCAAAGCAGAATGTGATAACTGAATTAAATAGACCAGACGTATCAAAAACAAAGCATTTAATAAAACAGATCATATTTTTTTTCTACCCTAACAGCTTTGCTAAAATATGTAACTATACATTGCTTCAGAAGGGTGAAAGATCCTCCTTCTTCTGGGGGTATACAGCACCACCATAGCATGTACATTGATTTTCAAAGCAATGAAGCCCTCTAGGCAGATGTATTTGGGAGATTGAACTCATCAGTCCTGGTTGCTCATACTCCTTGACTTCTCTGCTAAAAGCATTACAGGTGGAGTCAGGTGACAGTTTGAGCTGGTGCTGGGATATTTGTGGTCCCAACGTGATTCTTCCTGGTTGTCCCAGAACCAGTGGTAATGGTGTAGATGTTGCTTCTGTAGTATTTCCTGGCAAATGTGCAACAAGTTTCTTTCATCCCTCTTCTGAAGTTTGTATTATAGATGTAGAAGAGGATTGGCTTAGAGGCTGAGGAACTGAAAGAGATCCAGGAGACAGCCAGGAAAACCAAGGAACTCTTTCTGTAGTCTGTTTCCTGTGGGTGACAGACCTGCACCACGTAGAAAGGGAGACAGGACAGGAGAAAAACTGAGTTAAAGATGAAGAATTTCTTCAGAGTTTTCACTGTTCTATTTGAGATGAGATTCAGTGTCCTCATGCCAGCCATGCCTTCAGTGCCCTTTCTCCAAATGTAGGTGAAGAGTTTCTGATAGCAGAGTATAATGAGGAGCAATGGGATCAAATACAACAGCACTAAGAGGTGGATGATACTGTAGGCAGCTCCTTGCCAAGAATCAGGGAGAAAAAAGTTGCAGTGGTGGTTGCTGTTGGAGCTGTAGAGAAAACAAGCTGGTGATGCAAACAAAGCACCACAGAGCCAAGAGGCCAGAATCATTTTCTTGGCTTTCTCCCTGGACACTTTGAAGCTCAGGGGATGGAAGAGAGTGTAGCTTTTATCCATGCTGAAGATAAGGACCACATAGATCTGGACTGCAGGGGTGAGGTACTGGATGTACCTCACCAGCTTGCACATCCCATTCCCCAGCATCCACCTGCCATACGTCAGCTGAAGCAGCAGGAAGGGCTCACTTGCAACACTGGTGAGCAGGTCTGCACAAGCCATGGAGACCACAAAGTAGTTGGTGGTGGATTGTGTCCTCCTGCTCCTGTGGATCACTAAGCAAACAAGGAAGTTTCCGAAGATGGAAACCAGCCACAATGCTCCCCAAACCACGCTGGCTGCTGCAATTTCTACTGGCCTCAGTCCATAGTCTAAGAGAGTGTGGTTCCTGCTTGAGCTGGATCCTGTGGGTGGAGGTTCTGTCATCTCGTAGCCAGCAGGAGAAATGGAGATCTTGGGGTTGCTCACGTTCTGCAGCAGGAGCAGCAAGGTAGGGAGAAGAAAAGGACCACTGCTGTTATCCATGCTTTGGGCAAACTCATCCACGTCTTGTGTTCAGGCTGCAGAAAGAAAGGAGACAAAAGGTTCCCTCAAACACCTAAGTGCAAAAAGTTTCGTGCAGGTTTTTAGGAATGGCCTGAGTACTTTGGACTGGCATTTCTGTCTTCAAAGATGAATGTCCCTTTCACAGCTGGAAACTGAGATGCCAGTTCACCAGTGCTGGTGAGCTGCATACTGAATGAGTGGAACATGCCCCACTGATCTCAGAAATGAGCTGTACTTACCGGTGTGGAAGTGTCAGAAAAGCAGACAAGAGGGTCCCTGGACCCTTGACTTGATCTAAGTCAGTCAAGTAGATAGGCAAGGAGGTGTTTCTTATACCAGAGGTAGAATGGAAAGTCACTTTTTCCATGATAATGACATCTTCATTCAGAAGGATACTAGCAACCAAACTCTGCTCCCACCCAACCATTAGTAACACGGATATTAATATCCCTAAACTTCCCAAATCTGTGTTTCTGGCTGTAATTTTGGAAGGGAAGTGAGGCCTGGGTTGGAAGGCAAATGGAAGATTATCCAAGCAGAAAGAAGGACTGGCACCAAACTGGAAGGGTGCTCCTCATTGTGATTTCTCTGCAGCCCTTCCCCAGGGAGGAACTTTTCCTCAGGAGCTGGGCATTGGATACCTTAAAGGGTCTGTTCTGAGCAGCAATGCATCCCTGCAGATGCCTGCCTTGTTAGGTACCTGCCCCATCCAGGGTAGCAATGCCCTCTGTGGCTCTGAGAATGACGTGGCACAACAACGTCCCTCCAAAACCTGCAGAACATGTTTTGATCAACATCAGTGTTTTAAGTCAGAATGAAAACTCTGAGAGAGGAAGGCAGTGCCCTCAGGCAGCTGAGATGGGAGGTGGGAGAAGGGACGGGGGAGTCTTTTGAGCTCCAGCAGTGGCCTCTGCTTCTCTTGTCAGAAATGTCAATAGATGTGGCTGCACTCAGCTGTTGGGGATCTCTGTGCTCTGGAGAAAAGCCGGGGGAGGGCGAATGTCCTTACTGTGGTCAGGGACTTTCCACCCCAGCACCAGCAAGTCTGACCCTTCACAGGTCGCCCCGTGGAGCAGAACCTGCCTTAAGGTTCTGCAGGTCTGTGGGTGACCCAAGGGACAACTGAAGGATTGCCAGGAGCAACTGACACCAACAGACAACACGGAACCTCTGCCTGCAGTTATGTCGCAAGGTGTTCTACAATCTCAGAATCATTCTGATCCAAGCGCAAGACCCGGCACTTGGCCTTGTTGAATCTCATCCCATTTGACTCACGCCATCCATGCAGCCTGTCCAGATCCCTCTGCAGAGCGTTCCCATCCTCCAGCAGATTGACAACTCCTGAACAAATTGGTGTCATCTCTGTGAATTGGCTGAGAGGGGACTCGGTGCCCTCAGCCATGGCCATTGATAAGGATATTAGACAGGACTGGCCTTGTCCAGCTCTGAGAATGTGGTGGTGTTTGTATTTCTGTATTTAGCTTATATAAAGTTCTGTATTTCCCCAGTTATGATGTGTTATAAATGGACTGCCCCTGTCTCCCCCGCCTTATCCTTTCAGTTAGTTGCTTCCCAGTTCAAACCACTCCCACTCCCTTCCCCTAAACCCCTCCTATCCCTACTCCAAATATGTACCCCAGCTCCTCCCCTCGTTCTGGAACCTTCCCTGCCAATCATCCTTACTCGACACCCCATAGGCTTGAGCAGCAGGCCTCAGGCTTCTACTGCTGCCTGTCATCCCTAAACCCCACCTCTCCTGTATCCCTACTGCTCCTTACCCTCTCTCCTCCCCTCACTTCTGCCTGCTATAAAACCCCGTGCCCTGAGTCAGTCAGGGCTCACTCTCAGTTGGTTACCTTGGGGTTTGGACCCCCAATAAACTGTTCCTCTGTTTTCACCCCACCAAGAGTGAGTCGCTTTCTGCCCTTTTACCCTCGGACGGCTACTGCGCTCGTACCATCTGGACAAGGACTCCCAGGCAAGGTCAGGCCAACCAGCCCACACACATAGTCCCTGTGCAGGACGTGTGGGTAGGGGGTACCGCTTGTCTAGTGGGGCCTTAGTCGCCTGGTGGCTGGTGTTCCTCGGGAAGGACCCTTGTGCCATCGGGTGACCCACACCTGTCCGGTGCCCTTGGCGAGGCAGCTCACGCTGGCCAGGGCTGAAGAAGGTGTTGGGGTTGCTGCCATTCAGGCCAGTGCCGCGGCATGGGAAGGGACAGTCACCTTTGGGAACTCACCTTTTCCATGGTAATATCATCTTCATGGATAAGGATACTAACAGTCAAACCCTGCTTCCATCCAATCCTTAATAACATGGGTATTAGGAACTGACTTCTGGAATTCCAGAATTTTAAAACTCATTGTCTTGCCCTCCACCCCCTATGCTCAGGCCCTTAGGAAATAGAGTTTGCAATTCCATACTGGTTTGATTCTCCTTCCTCACATAGTGATTTATCCCAAGGCAAGCAATTCCTAAGCATTTCTGAAATCAAATGCAATGGAAGATTGGGAAAGGCCTGGGAGCCAAGATTGGAGATGCTCTCTTTTAAAAATTTCTTTACAAATCAGTACTAACTTTTGCTATAAAAGTGTCTTGAAATTTCCAGCTGTGGGAATTGATTCCCGAAACCACTCTTTTTTATTGAGTTGGCAGGTTTCCAGGCATCAGTGTGTATGCAATAGGAACAGCAGCCTTCTCAGCATAGGATCATGGCATTTTTGAGGTTGGAAGAGAGCTCAGGAGATTTCCAGCATGTCCTTCTGCTTAAAGCAAGGCAGGTATGAGATCAGAGCAGGTTATCCAGTTGGGTCTTGAAACCTTTCAGGGCTTGAGATTGCTCAGCCTCTCTGGACAACCTGTTCTCCTGGTAGTACAGTGCATGCCTTTTGAGATGGGATTTGAGCCAATCTTAAGAGCAGCAGCAGCAGTGAGGTCAGTGATAGTTGTGCTCTTACTGTGTCACTATGGAAGTTAAAATACTGCATGACACCACAAGCTCATAACACCTGTACAACATCTAATCATGGCAAGTTTGAACAGTTTTAGCTCATTTTCTCTGTGGGAGTCTCCTCCTCTTGGTCTGAAATTTAATGTGGTCTGTGATCAACTTAAATATGCATTTGATCCCACTGTGAGCAGTAACTTTACCATCCCCTTGTGGTTGGTGCATACCAGAGTTCAGCCTTTTGTCTCTTCATTCAGATCCATGGTTAAGAGCAGAGTTTCACAAACGTGTGTGCATTAGAAATAAAAGGATGGGGTGTATCTGCAAGAATAAAAGCTCTGGGCATCATGTTGGGCTGTGAATGTGTGCAGAGGAGGCACACGTTGGACACCCCTTTGGCCCAAATTCAGGGGGCTCAGATGCACTAACATTTGCAGTGAATGGTGTCACAGGGAAAGAGCTCAGCTGCTCAGGCAGCCTTGAATCTCCTCCCATTAAAACCAGCAGGTGGTGAGTGTATGTGGATTTCTTGCTCTCTAAACCCTGTAAAATACTACTAGATATAAATGTCTCCTGTGAAACGTGGCCATCAAGGCAAGATGTTGGACTCTGGGTTGGCTGTGCTGCAATGGGGAGGAAAATTCAATTAATAGTTTATCACTAAAAAGTCCAGTTCAAAAGCAGGAGGGAGAAGCAAATGGAGCAGGAAGTCAATTTTCCAGTAAGGAAAAGCATTTAGTCATTCAATTTTCCTTGCTCCAATTCCACACGATGTTTGTCAATGTTTTGGTTTTCTAGATATAAACAAATCACTGTAGTCTTTTCTGCTTGCATGTTTTTCTTAGAATATTTTCCCTCTCTAACATTTCCTGTCCTTCTGGAAAATATACTGGTTTATTTTACATAAAATAAATACAAAATGGATAAAATTGTGTGTGTCTTTTTCAAGCAGACTTGGTAATAGGGGTAGTTTACTGGGACCATTTGGGATACCAACAGTTTTGTTTCTCTTTCAAGACTTTTTTTGTGGATAAAACATTAGGATAGCTGAAAGGAGCTTTCCCTCNAGGGCCGCAGCAGCGGGAAGGTGAGCGCGGCGGGCCCGGAGGGCGGGTCGGGCCGCCGGGAGGGAGCGGAGGGTGGCTGGGGTTCAGCGGAGAGTTGCCTGGTTTAGATTATTCCCGAAGGGAATTCCATCGTTTGGCGAGGGCTGTGTGCTCCTGTGAGATCAGGCCAGGTCGCTGGAAGGGCGTTTAAGTGTTGGCGCTGCAGGGAGGTCCCGACCTGGCATTATAGGTGTTTGTAACTAAAATAGCTAGATCAGTGTGAAGCGTGGGGGTGTGTGTGAAAACACCTCGAAAAAGGCAGGTCGGGGAATAAAGGAATGCTCTGTATTAAGTGTTGTGGAACCCAGAACGTATCCTTGAGTTTAGGTTTTTATATAGCAAGGAGAGGATGAAGGTAATTGGTTCCATAAAGTACTCAGGTAAGGCAAAAACGTGAAAGTCACAAGGTTTTGTGAGGTAGGGTTGTAAAACGTATCAATGAGGGAAAAAGAACCCAAACATCCACTCCTAAATCTACTTCAGTGGTTTTTGCTAAATATATACAAACGATAAAACCCCCGAGCTCAAACCAGAGTCGTTGTTTTCGTTTTGTTTGAGTCCACGTTGTTCCCATGTTTTTTTGAGAATGGGGTTTCAAGTGTTTTCGAGTTGGAGGAGGAGGAGGAAATGGAGACAAGCAAGTCAAGATCCCTGTTTAGTTGGAAAATCCAGGGGTACAGAGGTTAGTTGAGCTGGAGAGTGGCACAAGAGGGTGTGAAGTGATGCCCTCAGAAGGAATCCATGGGATTCTCCTTTTGGGAACAGCAACTCTTAGTTTTATCTATTTTGTGGGTCATCATTTGCGACTGAACAGCCATGT
Source organism: Calyptomena viridis (assembly GCA_013390005.1). Taxonomy (NCBI): domain Eukaryota; kingdom Metazoa; phylum Chordata; class Aves; order Passeriformes; family Eurylaimidae; genus Calyptomena; species Calyptomena viridis. Next base: position 45,680 of record WEIV01027720.1, on the reverse strand, counting down.
GGGGAAAAAGAAGAGGGAACACAGGTGAAGATGAAAGTTTACTCATCTCCTCCAAGTTCTTTTTTAGCTAATGTTTAAAAAAAAAATGAGCAATCTGCAGTCTGAGTGCCTGATCTTCCCCTTCTTCCGGGGAAAGATTGGGGGGGGTATTACTGGATATTATCACAAAGACAAGAAAAAAGAGCATACAGGATTATGCAACAAATCTGCTCCCCAAATTATATAACAGTTTGTTTTTAAGATNAGAAGCAAATGGAGCAGGAAGTCAATTTTCCAGTAAGGAAAAGCATTTAGTCATTCAATTTTCCTTGCTCCAATTCCACACGATGTTTGTCAATGTTTTGGTTTTCTAGATATAAACAAATCACTGTAGTCTTTTCTGCTTGCATGTTTTTCTTAGAATATTTTCCCTCTCTAACATTTCCTGTCCTTCTGGAAAATATACTGGTTTATTTTACATAAAATAAATACAAAATGGATAAAATTGTGTGTGTCTTTTTCAAGCAGACTTGGTAATAGGGGTAGTTTACTGGGACCATTTGGGATACCAACAGTTTTGTTTCTCTTTCAAGACTTTTTTTGTGGATAAAACATTAGGATAGCTGAAAGGAGCTTTCCCTCTCGAGCATGTGTGAGTGGCCTCATGCTGTTTTCCAGAGGAAACTCTTAATGTGTCTGTTGATATTTCACTTTATTTTTAGTGAGTTCTAAGGCCCAAGCTCTGAGTAGTGTCCATTTCTTCAATAGGTCTTTCAAGGCTGCTATTTAGATTATTTTTAATCTGAGGCTCTTTCACTATGAAACAAATACAAGTCAAAACCTTGAGTTCTTTCTGCAGCTTATTTGCTAAAATAGTCATAGCCCACAGTTAAGCATAGGAGGTTTTTAGCATATTACAGATGATCCAGCATGATTCAGTTTGCTTTGCAGCAGAAAAAAAAAAAAGAAAAAAGGAGGTGAAGGATCCTGTGAGAAGTGAATGTGAAAAAAAGACTCTTCTGGTTGAACGGAATGAGGGAGATTAATTAAACTCTCATTAAACTCATTAAACTCTCAGCAGAATGTTTTGATCATTAGTTTTCAGAAATACACTGGTTTTTGCAGGACTATGTCTTATCCCAACAAATTTTACTGGTAATCCTGTTTTAATTTACAGCCACACTTACTTAAACTTTTCTTGACTAGTCTAGATGTCCCTGTACATCTAGATGGACTGTATTTCATGGCTGTTTCCACCAGTCCGCCTCCCTTCAAGTCTGGGGGGAAAAATTAAATCCCGCCGAAAAATAAACCGGAGGAGACTGAGGGGAGCTCTGACTAGGACCAGCAGCTTCCTCGTGAGGAGAGAGGAGGGGCAGGCGCTGATCTCTGCCCCGATACCGGCCACAGGACCCGAGGGAACGGCTGGAGCTGTGTCAGGGCTGGATACTGAGAAAAGGTTTGGTGGGGCTCCCCAGGGCAGTGGTCACAGCGCCAAGCCTGGCAGACCTGGAGCAGCGCCCCGGTTCATGCCATGTCCCCACAGAACAGCGGAGCACCGCGCTGCCCCTGAGGGCTCAGCGACCGCCGCCGCCTCCCAACTGGTGAGGGCGGAGCTGCCGCGCTGCGCCTGCGCCGGGGGCGGGGCTGCGGGNTGTTTGTAACTAAAATAGCTAGATCAGTGTGAAGCGTGGGGGTGTGTGTGAAAACACCTCGAAAAAGGCAGGTCGGGGAATAAAGGAATGCTCTGTATTAAGTGTTGTGGAACCCAGAACGTATCCTTGAGTTTAGGTTTTTATATAGCAAGGAGAGGATGAAGGTAATTGGTTCCATAAAGTACTCAGGTAAGGCAAAAACGTGAAAGTCACAAGGTTTTGTGAGGTAGGGTTGTAAAACGTATCAATGAGGGAAAAAGAACCCAAACATCCACTCCTAAATCTACTTCAGTGGTTTTTGCTAAATATATACAAACGATAAAACCCCCGAGCTCAAACCAGAGTCGTTGTTTTCGTTTTGTTTGAGTCCACGTTGTTCCCATGTTTTTTTGAGAATGGGGTTTCAAGTGTTTTCGAGTTGGAGGAGGAGGAGGAAATGGAGACAAGCAAGTCAAGATCCCTGTTTAGTTGGAAAATCCAGGGGTACAGAGGTTAGTTGAGCTGGAGAGTGGCACAAGAGGGTGTGAAGTGATGCCCTCAGAAGGAATCCATGGGATTCTCCTTTTGGGAACAGCAACTCTTAGTTTTATCTATTTTGTGGGTCATCATTTGCGACTGAACAGCCATGTGGGGAAAAAGAAGAGGGAACACAGGTGAAGATGAAAGTTTACTCATCTCCTCCAAGTTCTTTTTTAGCTAATGTTTAAAAAAAAAATGAGCAATCTGCAGTCTGAGTGCCTGATCTTCCCCTTCTTCCGGGGAAAGATTGGGGGGGGTATTACTGGATATTATCACAAAGACAAGAAAAAAGAGCATACAGGATTATGCAACAAATCTGCTCCCCAAATTATATAACAGTTTGTTTTTAAGATGTTTTTGTTTTTCTCTTTTTTTTTCTTTTTTCGGCTTCAACAGGGAGAAGAGGCAGGACACTACCAGTAAGTAGTGAAATGATTTGCAGCTAACTCGGGTGTTTGAGACAGTTTTCTAAGCTGTGTGTCACTACAGGAACCCTTTCTGCAGTCAAACCCTGGTGAAATAATCCCCTGTGAGTGTTTCAGGCCAGCACCTGCCTTCTGTAATCTCCCAGCTCTTTTCAGTCTGTGCTGTCAGAAAGCCAAAACATAACAGTAAGCTAACAGTGAACTTGTATTGGCACCTGGAACTGCAGGTCTGAAAAGTAACTTAAAATTACATTTTCAATAAATCAGATGTTTTAATGTTTTCAGTCTCTGGTGATTTCTTTCTGGTGTAATTAAAAAATGTGATCTTGTGCATCAGTGAAATTGTACTTGCACAGTGGATGTAAAATTCATATCTGGACACTTAATAACTGAGAATTTTCTTATGTCATCCACACATACATTTCAAAAGTTGCATATGACGGGTTATAATGTAAAGGAAAATAGTAAAAGTAGACCTGGCATGCATTAAATTTTTGTTTTAAAATCCAAAAGTAGATTTTTTGATACATCAAAGCAGTCAGACCATCTGACTACATATACCCATTTATCTTTTACTCCTCGAAAGTTGAGGTTTTGAGTAATGAAACAGTGGCTTGTTTGTTCGTTTGTTATGGTGTTTTTTTTAAGAGCATTTGACTGAAACTTTGGTCAGTTATTGAAGGATAATACATTGTTCCTATACTGGAATTTCTACAGTAAGAAATTTCAGAGTTATTAAAATCTGCTTCTTTTTGGTTCACACTTAGAATTTCAGAATTTTTAAAACTCATTGTCCTGCCCCCCACTACATGCTCAGGAAACAGAGTTTGCAACTCCATACTGATTGGATTCTCCCTTCTACCTCTGCTGAATTATTCCAAGACAAGAAGATGGCAAGATCTAAGCACTTCTGAAATCAAATGCAGTGCAAGATTGGGAAAGGCCTGGTAGCCAAGATTGGAGAGGCTCTATGTTAAAAATTCCTTTACCAATCAGCACAAACTTTTGCTGTAAAGGTGTCTTGAAATTTCCAGCTGTGGGAATTGATTCCTGAAATGGCTGTTTTGTGTGTTGATCCTGTTTTGTCCTACAAACCACGTGCAGCTTGTGTCCTTTTCCACTGTTAGGCTGCAGCTCCCAGAACAGAGAGGATGGCTGTTGATCAGGACTGGACCAGTGTGTATCCAACAGCAGCTGCCTTTAAACCTGCCTCTGTGCCTCTCCCAATCCGGATGGGCTACCCAGTGAAGAGAGGGGTGCCTCCACCAAAAGAGGGCAACTTAGAACTCATTAAGGTAAGAGCCATGCCATGGGTGGGTGCTCATTTTAAAGTTAGTATTCACTAAGGCTGCACTGCTTTGATTGGAATATCTGCATTGGAGACTGGTTTCTGTTATTAAATGGGATGCTCTTCTTTAGTTTCTAAGTGAAATGGAAACAAATAGAAAGTTTAATAGTGAATTAAATTAGGAGACTCTTTTAGGATGATCGTGCCTGTGGCTATTTTAATAGGGCTAACTGGAGTTTTTTCCTAAATCAGACTTGAGAATATAACTTACCTGAATATTTTGTTCAGCATGTTGTATTACCTTAAAAAATGTGAGAAGTTTAATCAGATTTTAGTCATGTCCATTTAGTTAGGGACGGACAAAAAGTTATTACTGTGGTAACTTTTAACTTTTAATGTGTCCCTTTCAGATTCCCAATTTTTTGCATCTTACTCCTCCTGCAATTAAGAAGCACTGTGCAGCTCTTAAAGGTGAGAGTGTTTTGATTTTTTTTCAGTGGTTTTTTTTTCTTTTGTTTTAAAAACCCACCAAGCAGGTATTACTTGCAATGTTTTCTCTTTATTGTACAGATTTCTGCACTGAATGGCCAAGTGCTCTGGACAGTGATGAGAAATGTGAGCAGCATTTTCCTATTGAAATTGAAACAGTAGATTATGTTTCTTCAGGGACATCTATTCGCAATCCCAAAGCAAGAGTGGTGACTTTAAGGGTAAGTAGTTACTTTTGCTAAACAGCCTTTGTCTCAAAACCTTAAATGCTTGTTTTCCTTTTCACAATGTGCAAGTATGATCTGCTGTAAGGAAAGGGAGGAAATGGTTTCCTCAGTGTCTGAAAAAAAAATCAGTGGATTTCCTGAAGTATTTTGCAGAATACTAGACCTGAGGTTACAAGGTTATGGATGTGGCCTGTTACGTTAACAGGCCTTGGGAAGACATTTATGTGGATGTTTATTATCCATGTAGATATTGTTTGAATATTCACATTATTCTTGCCTTGAGTTAAAAATCCTGACATGTGCTACAATCAGAAGAAATTCTGAAATACATCCTGAACAGCTGTCCTTGTATTTTTTGATAGAAGATGTGCCTAACTGTCTCAGATATTTTCAGGGTGCAGAGATTGGCTTTACCCCAAGAATTAAAGTTGTTTTCTTTTGTACTCGAAGGTTAAACTTTCTAACCTGAATTTGGATGATCATGCAAAGAAGAAGCTTGTTAAACTCGTAGGAGAGCGGTACAGTAAGGAGACAGATGTGCTCACAATTACCACAGACAGGTACAGTCACAAGAAGGAAACAGAAATGCTTGAACCAGTGGTCACAGCATAGAAAGAGCTGGGTGCCTTCCAGCAATAATTCACCAGTCTTGGTGAGTTACTATATTTTTAAGGCTAAAACAGCATTTAAACATAACACTGCTCCTGTTATTAACTGCTAAAATCAGGTTTTAAAGGAGTTCAGGCTTATGCATATTGGATTCCACTTTGGCACAGAGGGCAAAGAAATTCTTAATGTTTCCTGAAGAAGTGTAAGTTCTTGGATTTTGTCAGTTTTCCTGACGACTTGCAGATGCCCTTTCTCCCATGTTCTTAATACTCATACCCTCATGATGTTGTTTGGTTGGGTGTCATTCAGAAATGCACATGTATCAAACATTTCCCTAAAATTCTCTACATTATGAATTGGAAATTTTTGTATTAAGTTTTAACATTTTGTTCCAAAAGACCTGCTTTGTTTCTGAATTTCAGGTGTCCCCTGAGAAGACAGAACTATGACTATGGCATGCACCTGCTCACAGTTCTGTACCATGAGTCTTGGGTAAGCGGTTGTGAGAAACTTTTCTTATAATTTAAAAGTAAATTACCCAGGGCAGTGTTTCCTCACTTTTCCTCACTTTTCTTCAAATTCAACCAAGATAAGTTACTTATATTTGAATCTTAATTCCTGAGTCATCTTAAGAGTGCATTTCCCTGACTCCACAAGTGCTATTCTGTTGGTTGTAAACAATTTGTCTCCTTTCTGAAGTTCACTTGGTTTTGATCTTAGTAAGAGATTGTTTCCCAGTACTTTGTTCCTCTCAACCAGGAGCCTAAAACTGACCCTGAGCCTCCTAGAAAACACCTTAATTTTCAAGATTCCTAAATGTACCTTTACTTTGGCATCATGCTGGGCTGCTGTGCACAATATTCAAATATGAATTTAGTGCACTCAGAGCAATGGTGTGCTCTGTGATTGTCTTGTAATCTATGCATTTCTAACAGTGACCATGTTTAAAGACAAAACCAAGTCTATTCCAAAAAAGCAGAAAGCTTTAAAGCTATGAAAACTAATAGCACAGTGTCTGCATTTTACCTTATTCCAGGCTTGCATCTGGTGCTAAGAATATCTTGGGCTCTTCCTGGGCTGCAGTGAATGATGGTTGTAATTTGGAAATGTTCTTAAATGCTGTCTCACATATAATGCTTCAGTTGACTGCTTTTCTGAGCTCTCTTTTGCTCAGAACAGGGATCTCCTCCCCACCTCCTGTTTTAGCATTTCGTTGCATCAGAATTAGTGTCCTGAAAAATATAAAACATTTTTGTAACTCTTTAGATAAGTAAAGCAAGTGTAACATAAACTTTTCTATAATCATTCAGGATATGGTGTATTTGGTATTTTTCCCAGTAGTTCATTTTGTTAAGTGGTTTTACATGTCAAATATCCAATGCAAATGTATGAAAGATACTGTTGCAATTTATTATTAATTTACTACAATTTTTAAGTAGGCCTCTACATACAATAAGGTATCTTTAGATCACAGATCTTCCTTTCATAGTGACTCCTCAGACTTGTGTGCTGTATTTTTGTGCTTAATTGTGTAGGTTATAAATACTGCCTTCAACCATTTTACAGGCATTTTTTACAGAAAATTAGCAGTCTGAAAAAAAATTATTGTTGAAAATCCCTAGTAATCTTTTGGATAACTTAAATAAAGTTGAGTATACTATGTTACTAGTGTTCGAGACAGTCAATGTAAGTTTTCATCATCACCCTGTTTCCATAGCTGTCCTCTTTAATATAAGTTGTACCTGATTTGCTACTAAAACTCATACTTTTATTATAGAACTGTTTTCTGTTCTAGAACATTTAAATTAAATCTTCATATTCAGCATTTTTATGAATTTAAGTGTTCTTGATGTTGATCATTGCAGTGATGACATTAAAAACATACTAAGGAGGATGAGCTGTATCTCCCTTTCAGTGAGACTTGCCTTGAAGGACACATTTTATAATTGCAGAGTGCATCAAATCAGGTTCATTGTAAAAGATAACATTTACTCTAGATTTCAAGTGCTTTGTACACATGGATGTTTTTCTCCCCAACAGCATTCCTTTGCATTACAAATCTTAAATTAATGCCAGGTCAGTATTAAGCAATGACAAGAGGCTTAGACACTGCTCAGTTTATTAATTTCAGGCAAACAGTCTGTGCTGTGCTCTGGCATTAATTAGTGATGGCAGACAGGGCTATGTGATACTGCTCAATGTGTGTTGAATATGCACAAGTCTCTTGCCCTTTTATTACCTTTCAACCTCCATGTTAATATTTGATGAATTTGTCAATCACTTGTAACTGTCTTTGATTTCCATGAAAAGTTAATGGTTTCCTGAGACATGTTTTTTTATTTTGTGTGGCATGTTTTGTGGCATAGTTTTTTCCCCCTGTGATCACTGGTAATGCCTTTTGATAACTTGCTGAAAGGTAGTTTTGTAAACCATAAGTTTGTTTTGTGGTTCATTTATTTTCTTACACTAAAATACTCAAAGATATTTTGGTTCCTATTTGATATTTCAGGTTATTAGTGAAATATTTGTGCTTTATTAGCTTTCAGAATGTATTAACTAGATAGCTGACTTGCACCAAGTGGTAAGAATTGAACTTATCTTTTTTTGACTTCTTTTGTGGTTCCTTTCAAATTATCCCCCAGGATTGTGCCTGGATTGAATTAATCAGTGAAAGGGTGAGATATTCTGAGCACATTATTAAACAGCAGCTTAACCAGTTGTATTTCTGCTGCCTTTAAATGATGGTACTTCTTGACTGCTGGAGACCTGGATGTATTTTTGTGGTATTAAGTGGTTTTTAAAGAGTAAGAGTTTGCTGCCCTCGAGTGGTTAAAACCATCATGGACTGATTTCTTCACACTTGGCTTGGATTAATAGTATATCACTCAAAAGTCCCATTGAGTTAAAAGCAGGAAGGAGAAGCAAATGGAGCAGGAAGTCAGTTTTCCAGTAAGGAAAAACATTCAGAATCATTCAGTTTTCTTTGCTCCAATTCCACCTGATGTTTCAACATGCAAGAGGATGGGGAGTGAAGGACCTTGATTCTGCATTACAGAGCTGAGATCTTGGAAAATTAGCGAAAAGTTGCCTTTGCATTTTCTATTCCATAGTACTTCTTAAAGTAAAAGGTCTAATCTGACATATTAACAGTAGAGTAATGCTACAGACACTTTGGAATTCTTGTGGGTTTTCCAGTAGTGTGGTTATGGAAGTCTGATAAAAGATTCAAGGCCTAAAAGGAACAGTAAGGAAGCAGTGGGATAGGTGGAAAGTGGCTTCTTAATATGAACAGTTATAGACAAAGGGTCTTCTGGGTGCATCTCTCTGCTCTGTTCTTGCATTTTAGATGCCAATAGTACTTGGGATGAAAGGACAGGGAAATGGAAACAGAAAGATGAGGGAAGGGGGAAAAAATAAGGCAAAATGGACAGTGATAGTAGAGGCTTAACTAAAATTTATCTATCAGCCCCACAGCTGTACAGTTTGAATGAATTTGAGGAAAATGACCCACACTACTTTTGCATTTCTTTTTAAATAGAGCATTCAATGGCAAGGCACTGGTGGGGTGGTGAGTCTGTGTGTGCATGCTAAATGAATATATTTACATGGCCATTGCTGATAATCCTAAAATCCATTGTATAGCTTTTCTTTAGACTTTGGTTTTTTCCACTACAGGAATTTTAAGCCATAACAAATAAATATAACTTTTATCATTTCAGGTTGTGCCAGTAACACTTAATAACAGTAGAATTTTGCAGTTTCATGGTAGGAGATCTTAGAATATTGAAGTGTGATAAAATTGTGCCTTTCCTACCTAGAACAGGCCTCTTTCTCAGTGTGTCATTATATATTTATTGTTATATATTTAAGTAATGCAAACTGAGGCTGAATTAAGGGTGATCTCTAAATGTTGTAATACAACAACTTGATCTTCATCATTAATGTGAACCAGAAGAGATAAAGTGGCACACATTTAGAATCAAAGCAAAGAGTTTTTCAAACAGGAAATGTGTATTGTAGTAGAAGAAGGTTGCACCTTCTTTGTACCTCTTGCTTGGATCTACAAAGGAGGAGCATTCCAGCAAAAGGTTGAATTAAAAACTGTCTTGGTGCTATTTCACATTGTAGTAAGCTTTTTGCAATACCTTGTGTTGAAGCTCCATGTTGCTGGAGATGTTTTCCTGATTTTCCTTGACCCTCTAGAGATCCTACCTGTCCTGTGCCATTGCTTTGTCCTAGAAAATGATGTTCTGCTTATTAAAAAAATTTTATTTTATTTACTCCACATCAAGCAATTAAAATTTTTGTATCCAGTCTCATATGATAAAAATATGTTTTGCCTCTGCACATTTCTCTTGATGTTTCTTTTTAAGTTGCTAACTAAATAGTACAGATCAAAGGTGTATTATAGCCAAAGATTCCATAATTGTTTTGGCAACTCATGTTAGGATTGAAGGTACCCAATAATTTGGAAAATGCTAGCATAGCTGTCTTTTATTGTCCAAAAATCTAAGATTGTTGTACCACACAGGGTATCTTTTATTTCAGTGCAGTCCTGAGAAATAGGTGTATTTATTCCAGGCTGTACAGTTTGAAATTTGACTTGAAATTTAAAGAATTTCCTTCCCCTCAAAAAAAAAAAAAAAA
>WEIV01027720.1:7299-35142 GCA_013390005.1 Calyptomena viridis | reverse complement strand
ACAGAAAAAACCCAAGCAAATTCAGGGTGAAATGCCTGTTTAAGTGATCCAGATGCTTCTTTTCTTCTGTACTTAAATATACAATATAAATTGAAGCTTTTTGTAATGACTTATATGTAAAAAGCAATTTAACTGTCCAAAGTACTATTTCAGCATTCATAGTCTTTCAGAACTTCAGATTAAGCACCACAAAGGCTTGTAAACCTCCCAAAATACTGCCTTAAAGTGTAGCATAAAAGATTTGCTTAGAAATAAATCCTTATTTTGTTTATGGCAACAAAAATAATATAATAATTTGAGGAAGACTGTTCTTTGCCTCTTCAGCAATACATTTACATCTTTGACTTTATATAACAAAGTCGTTTTCTGGTGATTTTTGGTTTGTTTTGGTTTTGTTCTTATTGTAAGTTTTGGTAAGATGCAAAGGTTAAAATTATTATCTGAGTGCATCTTCAGCCAAACTGGATAATACTGAGATTCTGGTTTATGTGTGACAGAATGAGGCAATTATTTTTAGTGAATTAATTAAAGAAATACACATTCTTGATTTTTAACCTCATTCACTAGGTGGAAATTCTAGAAAAACTTAACACAATTCCACTTTTCACAGTTCTATGCTCACTTTTAAGACACTTACCACAGTGTTCACTGAAGTTGTAGGGGGTGAAGATAATCACCTCACAAAAATTTGAGTGATAAACACCTCATTTTTGGAGTTTTTTTCTTTGTCTTATTAGTTTTATTCATAGCACTTTAAACTGAGACTGCAACACACATTTCCACTACTCAGAGTTCATGGATGCTTGTCTTCAACTGTTTCAGTTGCATATATAATTCTAGATTGACTTTCCTCTTGCAATAAATTGTGTTGAAAAGGTATTTTAAGTTTCACTCAATACAGTTACTTGGCAAAAACGTGCTTTCTGTTGGATTTCCTGTTGGTGATGTATGTCTGGGCTGCATATCTGTAGGATAACTTTTCATTTTGAGGCATGGCCACCAACACTGCAGTGATGGATATTGGCTGCTGGTACAAGGCTGAGGAATGGGTTTGGAAATCTCCCCCTACTGTCAAATCCCTTCCTGCCTTCCCCCTCACCCCCCACCACGTAGTCAGATCTTACTTTAAAATCCATTTTGACACATGATTCTGCTGGGAAGGATTCCAAGAAAGAAATACTTAGTTTCTTTAAAATCTGGCTCTGTGTTGCTCAGAAGAGGTGGGGAAATCTTAATATGTTTATCAGCAAGCATCTCCAAAATCCTCTGAGTTAATATGAGCAGAGATTATATTAATTAATATAATATTGATTACTACTGCCCTGAAGAGATAAATGTAACAACTGTAATTAGTCTTGTGTTCTCCTATAACTTAGAGGTGTTTAAAAGCCTCACAGTGATGCTTTGTTTGAACTTTAGACATGAGTTTGGTCCAGAGAGTGACCAGGGGTGATACCCATATTCCCTTACTCTTGAGAAACCCTATCCCTGTGAGACAGGCTTTTGCTTTAAACTTCTTCTTTGGAGTTTGGGGGGAAAAATGTCTTAGATGGCCATTATACAGATAAACAAGGGATATATAAACCAGAATGAGGATGTTAATTTAAAACCATGTAAATGCCCACACTGGATTGCAGTATTTGTCAAACATACAGGGAATACTTTAATATACTCAGTTGTTCCACTAATGTTTTGGCAATACAGGATGNAAAACCTCAAAACCAAACCCAAACAACAAAGCAAAGAAAAACCCTCCATGATTGCAAGGATTTTTTTTTAATTCTGCATAGCATAGCTAAAAATTTACTGAAGAGCCCTTTCTGGCAAGGGATTTAAAAAAGGAAAAAATCCATGTGATATAAATGCTTTACTATAAGGGTTCTTTGAACTTATTTCCAGAGAAATGCAAGTTTTATTTAGACCCGATTTTATAACAGTTTTAAGAAAAACACCAAAAATAAACTCAAAATACTTCAAACTGTAATTCTTATATAGTTGAAATAATACAAGAATTGTATGTATTGTTTACATCAGTAAAGTACTAAATAATTATAAATGCACAAATAAACATATCTACAATATATAAAAATACAAATATACCTCTGAAGCATATATAACAATAAAAATTAAATATACAAAAATAGCAGGCTGTAACATTTGAAATATTCCTTAAATAGTCTGTGAAGGCCTGCTGGAGAATTGTTCAACGACAAAATAAAGAACAATTGTACAAGCCAAGTATCTACAGGCACTGGGTGGGATGGTGTCTCCTGTCAGTGTTCAGCTTTTGATCCTGTCTAATCTTGCAATGCCAATTAGGTGAAAATTAGCACCCTGTGGATAGAGCTTCTTTTGAGGAGCAATTTGTTCTGCAGGAAGAAGAAATGCATTAGTTGGTGATGCTTTTCCTTATGAATCACAATTAAAACCTTTCCCAAATGGTGAGGGATTGCTGTCTCTCATCAAAGGTTACTTGGTGTGGACTGTCTCACTTCACATCCTATAGCCAGTGCAGACATCCCAAAATCGTGTGCTAGGGACATAATAACTATGTCTCTGCTTCCAGAGCTCAAGCATTTAAGGTCATTGCAAATTATTATTTTTGCAAGGTTATTTGTTACTCATTATGTACAGTCCATAAGGTTTTCTTCCCACTCTGACTTGCCCGGTTTTATCTGCCAGATACTTAAAGAACTTGACAAGCAGGAGGAAAGAAATTCATCCTGCTCATACAGGCTCGAGTTACAAGCCTTGTACTTTAGAGGAGGAAATATTTCCCACAATGAGTGTAATTTTTAAAGTGAATTGGTATGAGAGAGAAATTTCTTCACATTATTGTAGCTTTGTTTCAGTCTTGACTAGTTTTTGAGCCTGTTTGTTTTCTTTCAGAAAACTGAGAAGTGGGAGAGCGAGAAGTCTGAGGAAGACATGGAAGAGTATATCTGGGAAAACAGTCGCTCTCAGAAGAATGCCTTGGATACGCTGCTTCGAATGAAAACCTCAGAGAATGTCAGGAGTGTAACTGAGGAAGAGCTGCTTGCATCTGAAGTGGTTAAGAATTACAGGGACTCTGTACTTGCGCTTAAAAATGAAGGTGAAACAGAAAGTAACATGGCTCAGTATAAGGAATCTGTGAAGAAACTATTGAATATACAAGTGTGAGAGCAGACTCTGCAGGTACACCTGGCCACTCTAGAAATGCTAAACTATTTTGTTAATATTTCTTACTGATGTGGATAGATAATTATTTAGAATCTTAACCAAAATTATGAAACTCAATGACAATAATCACAACAAAATCAGTTTTCTCCTTACTGCTCAATTTTTTTTTTGTAAACATAGTTGTCCTGTCCGTGAGTTTTGTTCTGTGAATAAAGTATGTTTGGATTCATACTGGTAACTTGGACATTTTATTCTGTGTTTTCTTAGCATGGGAGGTCCTGGTTCAGTCCTCTGCTTCATCACATTGTGATCTCTCACACAGCTTTTTTTGGCATGTAACTTGAAGCAAATGAAATTACTTAGGTGCCCAGTTCCATCAATTAAAAGTCTGAAAGATAAGAACTCTAAACTTTCTAAATGCTTTTCAAATGTCAGTAAGTGATACCAATCTCTAAAATAAAGTAAGGTAGAAAATGGGATGGTAGTGAGAAGGTGAACTACCAGTTATTGAGAAGATTCCCAAAGCCCATGGGAATGGAAGAATGATGAGAGTTGCTGAAAGGTGAGAGCTGGTGAGTAGTGAGGATGCAGCTAAACAGGAATGGACTGACTATTGGTGACCTGAGGCCTGCTGAATTCTCTCTTGATTGTACCCAGGCTTTTCAAGGAAAAAAACCCACATTTGCAGCATCCAGCTTACTGTGCAGCACAGAGAAAGAAATAATATGGATGTATTTGAAAGGAATTGATTTGAAACACTGGAATCACAGGCAACTTTTATTGCCTTCTCACAGTAGAAAAACAAAATTAACTCAAAAATAGCAGCTTGAAAGGACATAAATAACTCTTATTTTTATTGTACCTTCCTGGCTTACTAAGATTTCAGCTTAGAGAGAGTCATTCTCTGGAAGGGGCAGAGGGAGTTAAGGATTGTGCATTCCTATAAAAGAACCAAACGTGGCCCTGCTAGCAACTGGTTGAGAGGAAACAGTGTAAGAATAAGGATAGTGAAAAGTGAAGGGAATTCATTCCTGCAGTGTTGTGTGTAGTTCTGTGTGGTTTGACTTCTCACTGTGTGTTTTGTGTTTCCATACAGCCAGAGAGTGGATGTATTCCCACTTCCAAAACACTGTCAGTTTTGGAAGGATTCTTCTTAGGGCAAGATTGTTTACATGTGGTGGGAGACAGTTTAATGCAGCTTTTTACTTCACTTTACTTATGTGAATTTGCCAGAGCTGTAGCTGAGACTGAAGGTGATTGTCCTGTAATCCCAGTTTTGCATTTACCAATGTCAGCTGTTACCAGGTTCTTCCTTTATTCAGGGATGATGAGGGTAATGTTTAAAATTCTCATTTGAAATAGTACATGTGTGTAATTCCAACTCTTCTTTGAACAGCCATGAAACCAGAATTACTGAGGCAGTAGCTGCAGTTTGACTCACAGACGGGTATGGGTGGTGCATGGAGTTGTGCCTGGCTCTATTCCAAAGGCAGTTTTGTTCTAGTGTGTGCACAAGGGAATTTTGTTTCCTTAATTAGCTTTGTCAGTGCTTGCAGGAGGACTGGCAAATGAGCAAGTGGATGTAGCAACTTCTGTTTTGCACTGGCATGTCTTGGACAAGACTGTCAAGAGTAATGCCCTTAAGTGTTTAAAGAAACCCCAGGCCCCATATTGCTTTTCTCCATAAAGTTGTCCTTATGTACTCAGGTCATATGAGCACCTGATAAAATCCCCTCTGCAACAGAGGACAACTCAGTTTTCCTTTGCCCTTCATAGACTTTGAGTGGACCCAGCAGAATTCTGAAAGTTGTTAAAATGTGACATTACTACTAATAATGTCTGGTAGAAAGAACAGCACAGCAAGGGAAACTGATTTTTTATTTGGTTATATCACAGCTAATTCATGGAAAACCTAAAATTCCCAGGCTCCTACAGCTCCCTCTGAAATGTTCAAGCCTAGCTTATGTACATTGCATAAATAGTTCAAGAAACACAGGCAGGATAAAAGGTGACTGTCTCCTGAGCACAGGGACAGCCAAATGTCTCTACCAACAAAAGATTATGCCTGCTGGCCAAGAACAATGTTGGGAAAAATTCATTGTGTTCCCTAACCACATCCAACACTTACCATCAAAAATTAAATGTCAGGGACACGTTTTCCAGCAGAAAACAGAACACTTGGCCAGCTGGCCTTGGAAATCTGCAACCTGGATTTTCACTGATATTTCCTCTCCTTACTAATAAAGCTGTGAGCAAAACTAGGAACCTTTATAATCTTGTCAGTGCTTCTAGAATCAAAAGCAATATAAAATTCAGACTAACTGCAGAAACTGTGTAGTGCAGTGGACTGGATCAAAGGCAGCCTGGATTCTATTTTGAGCTCTTTGTCATCTTAAATGTTTCTCTCTGGTTTTCTGCTTCTCCCTCCAAACTCTTTGTGTTTGAAGGTGACAGTATTTCTCTAGAACACTGGGATCTCATCTCCAGTGGGAGTCTCAATGATGTATAATATAGTATGTTTTTATGCAATAAACTACATCTTTATTTTCCTGTATAATTCTCTTACATCATCCATCTCTTTGGAAACCTGCCCTGAAGTGTAAAAACTGTGAAGATTTAGAGGTTAATAGTCACATTTTCTTGTGACTCTCGTAGAATGTAATAAAATAGTTCTGCTATTGTGCTTTATATAACCCTTTTCCTGTCTTTTTTCTCTATATGACAACAAACCAAAGGCTCTCCAGAACATGATCTTACTTTAGTCATTCCATCCCGTCCCAGAAGCATTTATTTGCTTATGGGACAGATAAAAATTTTTACTTTGTCTCATTTTCTTTTTCTGGAGAATACTGAGGTCCTAGTTGCATTATATGACCCTACAGAACACTATATTGAGGGTAAGTATCAAAGGAGCATCAAAGTTCTATTAAATGCACTATACAGTCACTAATCTGGAGATGAAGAAAACAGGACACCAGGAATGACTGTAACTTGCTGCATGGAAGGTACTTTTCTAAGAGGAAAGGGAGGTGAAAAACCACCTTTTTGAAAGCAAATACTATACTATGACTTATTTCTATTTAATGCCTTCTTGCAGAGATTTGTGTTTCTGGCATGTCTAGGGAAAGGATACATTTGCTAGTCTTTGCATTTGTAGGTATATGACACCCCTGGTACAAGAATAGCAAGTTTCCACTTTTCTTTCAGGAGTTGATTTCCTTTTTTTCTTTAAAAAAAAAATTCCAGTAGCAGTATCCATCCCTTAGTTTCTCTTTTTTTTTTTCCTTGAATCAAGCTGCTCTGGAGAGTCAGTCATAGCAATGGAGAAGTTAAACAAGCTGGCAGAGGCCAAGCACCACTGAGTTTGCAGACTGCAGGCTGTCAGCAGATGCTCAGGTAGCAGCTCAGCCTGAATAGGAAGAAGAATGGATACTAAGGATTTGGGGATAATGAAATCAGTGCAAGTCTCATGTAAGGAGGGTATTGCAATATTGTGCACTGTCTTAAAAAAAGTAAAATTTGTATTCAAATTAAAAAATCCAGAGTATGAACAACTAATTCTAACATGAAATGTGTATGCCTCTGTGACTGAATATAACTAATATTCAGCAATGCTTGGAAAACCCCTAAAACATGTTATCTGACTGAAACTAAGGAACAATTTCTAGATAATGAGAACATAATTTTTATACCTGAGTTACACTAAGCTCCCTGCATTTGAATTCTGAATCCTAAAAACTACATGAAATTATGTAGCAATAATATAATTTCAGTATGTTCCCTGTTTTGCAGGAGAAATTATATTTGGAATTCAGTGCTGCAAGGTCTTGAAAGTTTGTGCAGTTTGAAATGCCTTGATTTCTCAACTAACATCTTTTCTTTGGGAGCAATTGAGACTCTAAAGTGAACACAAGAAGAATTTTAATGGCTGTATTCAGCCTGAAGAGAGGCATCACAGAGTGCAGACCTAGTTTTTTACTTAGTATTTTTCTGAGTTTTGCTTTATACTTCTTAACTCTTAGTCACATAAAAATTCAGTGTTCGTTTAAGTGGAGAGGGTTTTTTGCTGAGCCCTTTGGCAGCAAACACACACTTAAAAATATTGATCATTTTGATAATTTCAAACCAAATAAGTCACTTGTATATTACTGCATTACATTGGATGTTTATTCATTTAGTAGCAGATAGACAAGTAGACAACTAGCTGGATTTTTAATCTGCTTTTGATCTAGCTTTAAAATGTGTTCCTTGGTTACGTGATTTTAAAAATTATGGGGAGAAAAAATAATTTAAAAAGCATTTTCATTGCAAATTGATGTGACAATGCTGGCTGAAATGTTTTGTGGGAGAATTCTGTGATAAAATGTGCTTGTCATCAGTACTGAGTGAGCTGAGAAGTACCACAGCTTGACATGGGGTGTGGTTCATCAGTTTGTTTAATGTATTTGGTCAGGTTTGTGACCTGTGAATGTGCTAGAGGTGCAAAGCTTTCGTTTCTCAAATGAAGATGAGACTAAAATGATGATCCTCGTTATTTATTTACAATATCACCACATTCATCCTCTGATACAATGTAGAGTAACTTGGTTCCTGTCTCCTACTTTCTTTCCTTGTGGTGTTAAAAAACTGGAAAAGAATACCTGTCAACTTCTTCCCAGAAGAGCCCCTGGGGTCTCATCATTCTTAGTTGAAATTTTTAGTGATACTTAAAGTATGTGCCAGATTGAGCCACATGATGAACTAGGAAGGTACATTTTGATGATAAAAGCCTGTTCAAATTTAAAGTACATCTTGCAGTGGGCACATCTCTATAGAGTTTATATCACTTTACACATAAGCATAGAACTGCCCTTAAATCATACCTAATTCTAAGTTTTCTAGTTGAAATGGAAGGATTTTCTTTTATTTCAAGTGATGAAATAACATTGCCCTTTTAAAATGTTCTTATCCTGTGTCAATCTCTCTTCTATTACATATAAATTAGCATACAAGGTCAATCAAATACTATAAAAAAGGGGTTTTTTAAACTTCAGTTTTCTAAGCTTCAGTGCTGATCAGTGTGGATTAAAATATAATTTTAGAGAGATCTTTTCCTCTGAAGTCAACCTGCTCAACTGTAACTAGGTATTCATATGGTCTTACAACTTCATCAGTGTGGTCTTTGCATGGATCTTACTAGTTGAATTAAATAATTTTCTGCCACATGGGTACAGCTGCTCTCACACAGGTAAACCTGCTAATTTAAGGAAAGTGTTAAGAGATTAGTCTGCATCAGATTATGAACCAAAATATGCTCAAACACCTCTGAGCACAAAGTGGGAGCTGTGAGTGTACTTCTCACCTAAAGAGATGGGGGAATTGTGTTTCATGTGACAAGAATTAAATTACAACCAAAATATTCTGGAACAAAAAATTAACTTTGGTTCTGTAAAAGAAATAAGCTGGTATATAAGATGCATTTTTAAAAAGCTATTTTTTCCATAGCAAGGGTGGTGGTGGTATTTTACGAGTTACTTTTGACAGCAGTGTATTTTATGAATTGTCTTGGCATGGTGGTTCTTTGCCTTATGGGCTTGTACTGACCTCTCCTGTTGCTGCAGTGCCCTGTTGTGAGAGCAATGGTGCAACAGCAAAGGCAGAGGAGGGAGGAGCAAAGAACAACAGGAATCAGCCAGACACCCAGAGCTCCAGCTTCCCAAGCAGGTGCCTCATTATCCGAAGTGGAATTCCTGCCACTGTAGCCTTTGGTTTCATTGAGGTGTTGCTTGCTGCTGTTCACACGAGGAGGAGTGGGCACGTGGGAGGACCCCTTGGCAGGTACCAAAGTTGAGTGTTCAGTCTTCTTGTCTGAGCTGGTGTCTGGCCTGGTGCTTGCTGAAGTTGGGCTTGTCCTCTTAGCAAAAGGATCATCTGTTGGAAAAGTTTCTGCCCTGGAAGAAGTAGTAACTTGGGTGTTCTGGACCACGAGGCTTGTGCTGGGGGTGTAAGTGTTTGCTGTTAAGCTGTGGCTGGTGGTGGAGGCTGGAGCTTGGAGCAGAAGAGGACCTGAGGTGGCATTGTGATGTTGGCATCCTTCCCACTCAGTGGTCCTTGTGCTGTTCTGCTTTCCATATTTACTCGGGGAGGAGGGAATACTTGGCTCTTTGGATGTCAGTTTTTCAAAAATAAGAAGATCTGGATCGATCCCTATGAAATCATAATAATGTTAGTTTTGTGTGGTAAGAGCTTGTCTGCACAGCCACGAAAGGAGTGCACAGAGAATGGCAAGGGAGGGAGCCCAAATAATACCCATGAACACCTTTTGGACTGGAGGTTATGGGGTGCAAGGGAAGTGCATTTGGGGATCGCACCAGACTTATTATGGGATGCTTAGGGATGGAACCAAAGGTGAGGAAAGGGTGGGATCTAAGTTACTGTGGATAAGGAAATCCCTGAAAGCTCTGGGTGTGTGTTACTTCAAAAGATCTAGCACAGCAGCTGACCTGGTATAATTTTAACATTTCCTATAGTTGCTATGTTTTCTGCCTTCCTATAAATGAAGTGCTTAATTACCCGTGGTGATGTTGTACAAAATGACATTGATTCCAGCCTTCAGGATGCAGCTTTCCAATGCTGGGCAAGACATGTGCAGGCAATTAACGTTCTCATGAATGGCTCCATGGTAGAACACAGCTAGATTGCAGGAAACTGTAATCCATAAAGAATAAAGTTGAGCTTCTCAGCAGAATAACCATTGAATTTTTCAGATTATGATGTTATTTAACATCAGAAGATCATTAATACTAGGCAGTTCTGCCCAGATCCTGTGGGAAGAGAGAACTAGATACTGTGGTTCTCTCCTTACCATGCAAACTAATTAAACATACAGTCAAAAAAGTAGAACTACTTATATTCTTAATTTACATCTGGACTACAATAGCCACCTGAGTTCTACATGTATCTCTGATTAAATAATAACTGATTTAAAGCATATCTTTGAAATGCCCTCTAGTGTCTTTATTTCAGTTAAGATTGTAACAAATTTTTGCTTGACTATGTAAGAATATAAAAAAAGAGGCTCCAAGTTACCATTAATCATCTCTGTAAGGTGTCCAATCCGGGCTTCTATG
Source organism: Calyptomena viridis (assembly GCA_013390005.1). Classification (NCBI taxonomy): domain Eukaryota; kingdom Metazoa; phylum Chordata; class Aves; order Passeriformes; family Eurylaimidae; genus Calyptomena; species Calyptomena viridis. The sequence continues at coordinate 24,871 of WEIV01027720.1, read as the reverse complement.
AGAAAAAATTTGTTGTCCAAATAGGAAAAACATTGCTAAAATGTATGAAATCTTTATTTTCTCAATATAAAACAGAATTTGACTCCTCCCAGGAGTGCTGCTGGCAGTTACCATTACTTATATCACTGGCAGGTTGTCAAGATTATATTTTTTGCTCATAATTCAAAATTACATGAAAATTTATATTGACTTTTTAGTAACTGGTACCTCACTTTCATCCTCCATCTCCAAAACCCTTTCAAGTCTTGTGAGTTTTGAAAATTTAGGCACCACAAACACGCACTTCATGTATCCTCCTAAATATACTCCTATAATGTGCCAGTGCAGTGTGATACAGAAAAAGTACAGTCTTGAGCTTAAGACAAACATTGATTTTTCTTATTTTTATTCTGAGTGTACAAGGCTGGGGAAAAGGAGTTGCCAGCTGAATAACTGCTATTATTTATTACTAGAACTTTATTGTTCATACTAATGTTATACCTGGTCTGCACCACAAACATGGTGTAAAGACAGAATAAGAGAGTGCTTTCTCCAAGAAAATGAATATTCTTGTATTTCAGAAGAGAGTGCTTTCTCCAAGAAAATGAATATTCTTGTATTTCAGAACACACAAGTTGTGTGTTCCCTCCTCTTTCCCTCTGACCATGTCCCAGTGATGTCTCCATGAAGAAGAGTGCTGTTGGAATCACTGTCACTGGATGTTCTCTACAGGAGCAGATGGTGATGAATACTGAAGGGTTATTCTTTTAATGTTGGCATTGTCTACAAGCTTTGTAACAGAGACCTAAAATTTCAGAGCAGACTCAGATTTTCATGTGTTTCTAGTGTAGTGGAGAGGACAGTTACAATGTGCCTTTGCTTTCCTGCCTCAAAACAATACACAAATGCTCCTCAATTACTTCTTCAAATAAAGGAATGTTTATATAAACAGTACCCCAAATGTGTTTCTCCTCTGTTGTGATGTAAATTTTAATGTGTGCCGTGATCTTGACAATGAACACTCACCATTGCTCAGAAGGCAGCAGGTTCTGCTGCACTGCTGGGGTGAGACTTCTGCATAAACCTTCAGCACGTGGGCCCCCCTCCTCTGTGATTCCTGCAGGTCAACCACAAGGCCTGGGAAGCGTCGGATCCAGCAGTTCTTGTAAAAGGCAGTGGGGGAGCAGAGCGAGTCGGACTCCCCAGCCAAACCCAAAACCAGCAGCACTTCTGCTACTGCCACCAGCAGAACCATCGCTTGGGTGAATGGGCTCAGTCAGCGCCCACTCTGCTCCATGGATGCACTAAAGGCTGGACCAGCACTGGAAGAGCCAATCTCTGCAGTGCTGAGGATACTGCCAGTTCTGCCAGGGATGTGAGCCAGGGGATGTTTTTTCCAAATAATTCCCATGGTGCTGTTTGGACAGCTGCTGGAAGAAAGCAGCCATTTCGTGAGCTACATACAATTACAGTAGTGATTGTTGTTCTCTAACTTAAATATCTGGAGACGGTTTTTGAGAAACAAAAGGCACAGGTTGTTTTTAGTCATTCAGAGAACTTGTTTCTTTGGTCCCCACTGGGTGTCTCCTGTCCTTCTCAGACCAAACCAGACAGACAACCTTAACATTTGGGGAATAATGGTAAGCTCAGCATATTGTTTCATCTCACTTTGGTCAGGCACACTATTACACTCAACACAGGAGAAACAGCTCAGTTTAGTTTCTGAACACTTTTTGAATTATCTGGTGGCTACAAATATACTTGCCTTCCTTACTAAAAACTGAACTATCTAATTCTATCTGCCAGTCAGAGGTAGAAATTTGTTCCCCTTCCCTACTCTGTTTTGATTGCAAGAACAATACAATTTTATTTAGAAAGATCTAGGACTAGGTAAGTATGACTGGAGAAGGCTGTAACCCACATTCAGGCAATTACAGAGTGTCCAGAGGAGGGCTATGAAGATGGTGAAGAACCACATGAGGTTCACTTGGTTTGTTCAGCCTGGAGGAGACTGAGGGGAGACCTCAGGAGGGGCAGGCACTGATCTCTGCTCTCTGCTGACCAGTGACAGGACTCCAGGGAATGGCAAGAGCTGTGTCAGGGAGGGTTAGGTTGGATATTAGGAAGATGTTTGTCCCCCAGAGGGTGGTTGGGCACTGGACAGGCTCCCCAGGGCAGTGGGCACAGCACCAAGGCTGCCAGAGCTCAGGGACAATGCTCTCAGGCACATGGTGGGATTCTTGGGCTGTCCTGTGCCAGCCAAGGAGTTGAACTTTGATGATCCTTGTGAGTCCCTTCCAACTCGGGATATTCTATGATACTACGATCACCAGACTAGACAGGCAATCAAAGTTTAAGAATATTCAACAGTCCATTCAGGGTTTTCCTATGTTTAAGCTTGGAAAAGGCCTATCGGAAAGAAAATATTGGTGACATACAGGGAGGTGAATTTTCAAGCACCTGATCTGAAACCTGAAACTCCCACATGTTTTGTTTCTTAACAAGAGCAAGTCTGATCCCTGATTCCCACGTCTGTACTCCTTTCATCCAGAATGGCCTTAAATTATTACAAGACATGAATGGATTTAAACTCAGTGAACTATATAGTGAGGTTGAGAGAATTAGGCAGAAATACGATTTTCTGAAATAAAAATTGTCTGTTGAATATATAAAAGTAGTTTACACTGCCTTTTTATCCTTCAAGATTAGAATAAAGGAATTTCCTTAGTTCTGCATGAAGTATAGATCAGCTACACGGAGTGAGGAAAGCCTCAAACTAATTTTAATTCTTTAGTCATTATAGCCAATGTTGGTTTTGCAAAACAAGGCCCCTGGTCTGGAAATGAAGTGACATGTAAAAAATTTTGTTCCTTGGGAAGTAATAAAGCCCAGAGCAGGTTAAATCCTGTTGATCCAATAGCAAGGCCAAGGCATTATTTTATTATGGAACTATAATTAGGAGGATTCCAATAAATGTCTGTTATGGGGAATGTGAGAATTAAACTGTAAGAAACAGGGTAAGTGGGTCTCCCCATGAAAACCAGCTCTTGGTACTTGTGCTGTTTTATTTAGTTTTGGTAGTTTGAAGTGCTTTATTTTTATTTTTATGTCTGTGAAAATCACTATTTAAAACCTTAAATACATTTTAATAGACCTGTTAGCTTGCATCCAGTAGACTGCACAGGTAAGTTTTTAGGCATTATCTACCATTGCCACAAACACTTTTGACAGTGTATTTTTCTAAAATGTTTGTTTCAGCTTTCCAAGTATTTCAAGGCATCAACTGATGTGGTCCAAACTGAGAATTCTGAAAGATATGCCTGCATTTTGGCATTACCTCCTGCATTTAGTATGACTTTTGGATCTATTTTGTTCTATAAGACTCTCATGCAAAAATGCTGATTCCTGATTGCTTTCCTCCCTCCTAATCTTCTCATATCTTCAAAAGGAGAAATCTAGGAGACTCTGAATAATTTGGGGAAGCATTTAAAAAGGAGATTAAACTGATACAAAATAAATATACTGGATAAAGCTGAATATGCCTTTAGTCCACTTAAATAAATGCATTTATTTGCACAAGCAAAAAACTAGATATAATAGGTAGCTTTAATAGTATATGTATTTGTATTTTTTATCTATGTGCCTTTTTACATGAAGATTATGCTGTCTCGGTTCCTTTGGTTTTGTATGTTTGATGCCTTGCAAAGTGTATGTGTAGATGACAAGTATGTTTACTTCTTCCTTTTCAGAAAAAGACATTTAAAACTAAAAGACTAGAAGGGTGACCTCCTTCAGTTGCTGGACCAGGAATACCACACCAGTTCTCTGATTTTAGTGGGGCTTTGTCCAGACATTAAGATAAATTGTGAGACTGGATGTGAACATGCCTTAGCACATAAGCATCTTCAATAAGTCTTTCTCTGGCATCATGTTTTGAATAAAGAAAAAATTCACAACTACCTGTTACTTCCATTGAGGCAGCCACCAAACACAGTAAGGGAGAGTGCTCACTGTGCATGATATTTAAATATGTATTAGCAAAAATAAGCTTGGGTAAACAATCCTATTGTGCACAGATCTGCGTGTTTTCAATGTATATTTAAAAATATCTCTTTTTTTTTCATGCCACAGTTTGCCAATAGACACATTGCTACCCTTAATGCTTTCATGTTTTTGTTCTGTTCCACTCTTTAATTGAACCAAGCAGCCATTTTTCCTTTCCATTTCTTGTTATTCTGTCCTCCTCCTCTGTTTCTGAATAAATTTTAAGAGCAGGAATAGCTGCAGGAAATCTTTCTATTTAATTGAATATAAAGAGATTGAAATAAGTAAAAATATGGCTGCTTTAGGCAATTTCCTTTAAAAACTGAAAATTCTGTTTATTAAATTTCAGAATCTTCTGCCCATAATTGCACTTTGACTTTTCTATGGGAAATGCATATATAAAAGTTAATATTTTTAATTCACAAACATTTTGCAAGAAGGAAATACCTGATTCTTACCTGCAAACCAGTGACCGACTGTTCCATGTGCTCTGGAAAGAGGGATCAAGAGACTTTTACTGTTAGCAAGGAGTGTCCAGCCAGGATCAGAACAGCACTTTACGTTATTTAGTAATTGTTTTCATCCATCTTCTCAGATTTCTTCCTGAGAAACAGAAAGTCAGTTTCCTCTTTTCTGTGAGAACATAGATGTTTTTGCAGACCTTTCAGTAAAAGAGAGATAAATGGACCTGCCACACGGGACAAAAATGATCTTTTTAATGACTCTTCTTATAATCAGAAACAGTACCTGAAGTTTCCCACCTGGGCTGGCAGTGAGAATGGCACAATCCAAGAGCTTCCCAGCACAAAGGATTCCTCATCAGGCATTAACTCTTTTTTTGCCAAACAGAAACAAACTCAGACACTTTTTCCATATAAAGTAACAGATATATCTTGATATTTGAAAATATATTTAGATTATATGGAATATATGGTTCTATTACTCAGAATATGTAAAGACAGAAAGGATCTGTATTATCATAGAATGGTTTAGGTTGGAAGGGACCTTAAAGACCATCCAGTTCCAATCCCCTGCCACAGGCAAGGATACCTTCCACTATCCCAGGTTGCTCAGAGCCCCATCCAACCTGGCCTTGGACACTTCCAGGGATGGGGCAGCCACAGCTTCTCTGGGCAACCTGTGCCAGGGCCTCACCACCCTCACTGGAAAGAATTTCTTCCCAATATCCAATCTAACCCCACTCTGTGTCAGTGTGAAGCCATTGCCCCTCGTCCTGTCACTCCAGGCCCTTGTCAATAGTCTCTCTCCATCTTTCCTGTGGGCTCCCTTCAGGGACTGCAAGGCCACAATGAGGTCACCCCAAAGCCTTATCTCTTCCAGGCTGAACAATCCCAATTCTCTCAGCCTTAATACAGGAAAGCATTCCTGAAAATCACTAAAAATGGCAAAGTTTTGATTCTATAGTCAGATCAGTGCACCTAAACCTACTCTACTCATTGGCTTTGCTTGTGGGTCATCTGTTGCCCACACTGTTGCTGTCCTGTGCTTCTCTGCTTCTCTGGAAGTCCTCTCAGCCCAAAGCGGGGAGGACAGTCCATGCCCTGGGTCAGCCTGGAGCTTGGGCATTGGTGCTCCTTGACCAGCTATGGGAGGCAGTTGCTGTGTCCCTCTCTGTGATCCTTTCTCCTTCCTCCTGCTCTGTGTGCGGTGGTTAAGGCAGTGTGGGCAGAGAGGGGCACATCCCTCATGGAACTGCAGACTAGACAAGACAGGACAACTGGGCCTCCTGTCTGTGTTCTCATTCCCAAGCAGATATCAGGAGAGAAGTGACAGAGATCCCCTGGGGCCCAGACGTGGCTGCAGGACACTCCTTGATGATGCAGAAAGTTCTCATGGAATGATTGCTCCCAGCACACACCCAGCCTGTCCTAAGCATGGGAAGAGACTGGACCTAACTGTGCAAAGCACTGCTACAGCTACAGTCCAACTTGTCCTGAAGTGAGAGCAAAGCCTGGTGAGGTATGAACCTGCCTAAGTCCTCCTGTGAACATCAGTAAGTGAATTTAATCAAAAGTGCAGCATAATCCCATGTGACATCAGCATGAAGTCAGTGGAGTTCTCTGCCTGTGCTGTGCTCCACAGAAAGAAACTGAATTGCCTGTGTTGAAACCATCTTTATCTCATTTTTCTGAGATATGAACATGTGTTTCCCCTCTATTACAGAAGTGGTAAGGTCAAAAATTTACGTAAGCTAAGTATTTTGATAAAGCCAGAATATGTCACTGTAATTCTATTAAGGTATAAAAATTATAAAATACTAATGTAATGCATCATGAAATAGTAAAATGTGAATACTTTGGGAAAAAAAAATCAAAGCAAATATTTTTGACATTATTCAAATAATGTGCTTGCTTTCTTCTCCTTTAAAATTTTCCTTGAAATCAAAACATTCTTGCAAAATATTTAAAGTCCAGCAAAACAGCATTTTTTTAGAGAACCATTTTGTCAAAAACAGCTATTAGTGGTCAGGTTTTGGTTTGGAGCAATATATCACATTTTTAATGAATCTGACCTTCTCCAAGGTTTGGGACACTTGGGTCCAAGATTCTGGTTTCAGCCCCACCCCGGCCCTATGGTAAAAAGAGGTGAAATAGGACAGTTTCTCTTCCCGGGATTTTGTGCAAACTGTTTTTTAAACCCTTCTTTCAAAGGGGCTGCCAGACCCTGAGGTCCTCTCAGAGCTTGGCTTCAGACTAATTCTGGTAAAACCTCTGCATGAAGGCTGGAATCTGTGTGTTCTAACAAAGAGCAGCAGAAGTTTTAGCCAGATTAGATTTATACAAATATAAATCTACTGGCATACATATAAACTCAAGCCAAGGCTTATGACAAAAGGCACAATGTCTAGCAAACACTAATGAACAAATGCTGATTTATGACAGAACTTGAAACTAGGCAAAAGGGATGGAGTTTCAATATTGTGATGAATTTTATACAGCTGGATACTTAGTGAAAGTCTTCCATGTGGATTACCATTCATTTTATCTAGTTATTATGTACTAAAATTCAGTTCTGCCTGTCTGCATCAGGATTAAAAAATATCTGCATTTTTTAAAAGCCCCCAGCTGAGTCTCCTCTAGGAGCTACACAAGAAATTCCTGGCTGTGGATGCACAATGCAATTGTGCAGAGCAAACATCCCTAACAGGGGGTACAGCAGCAGGCAGAGCACTCTAACAGCCTGATCCCCATTCAGGCTTTGTCAGGGAATATTTATTTCACCTGAGAGAGTTTCAAGGAAATTCCTTACTGGGTCTTTGGCATAAAAAGTGGAACAGATTGAAGGCCATTGTAACAATTTACCTCCTCATGATCCACAGAGAATGCCCACTAGCAGACAGACTTTGGAACAGCCTTTCTGCTGCCTAGGGACAGCTCAGCAGCACACACTTTAGTATTAATCACTCATCTTTGACTAAAGCAGGGATAAGTACTTGATACTAAATAATGTGTATTCAAAAAAAATAACACTCCAAGTATTTTTTCAATAGTGCTGCAACAGACCTTTGTTGCAAGGAAGAAGTTAAACAGTACATTAAAAGCAGAAAAAATTAAACGGAAAATATTAGGGATAATGTCTAAACAAGTGCTATTAGAAATAGAAGTGTTTTTTTTCATTGCTAATGGCATTAGGTAAGATGTGTTTTGCTTGGCTGTGAATCTGAAAAAAGAAATTACCTTTATTTAGCAGGTCATCCTTTACGAATGATAGAGATTTGAGTTGAAGTAAAATTATGTTCCAGTCAGTTCCTTCCAAAATGCCAAGATTCTTTAGAACATTGATATTTTTAATGCTGAAATACTGCAGGATGTTTCCTATGTTCCATAGATGCTTACTTTGTATCCTATGACAAGGAAAATAGTAAACAATGGCAGCAGTTGGCAAATCCTTTCCAAAACATTAATTCCTCGCTTGAGTAATTCCACTATTACTCAATTCACAGTTCCCTGGCAGTGCAGTACAATTCCCTGGTGTCTCAGAAGGAAGAATGTGGCACTTTATATTTTATATTAGATAGTGTGTATATTTTAAATATCCCCTGATTCTGTTCCAGTTTACACTTTAGACTAATAAGGCTGAAAGGAATTCAATTCTTCCATTGTTTTTTTCACTCTCTGTGGCTCTTTCCTTAGAGGATTCAGGTTGGTGTTACTCTCTGGGTCTTAAGGGTTGGGTTCTCTTCTGCTGCATATTTTTTGTGTGATCTTGGGTTAGACCCCCAAACAAATTCATGCTGTATTTCATGTGTATGTAAACCAGGTTTCCTGACAAAATAAGCATTTATCATTCTGATTCCCCATCACCAGTCCTTCTGTTACCCCCACACGCTCCCTTTGCTGTGCCTTCTGACCTTACCAGTCTGGAGACCCAGCTTACTACACTAGTCATTGACTGGCCATGGTTTTCTAAGTAAGTCTAAGCACTGTAAGATACTTGAAGTGAATCTAAAGTTTGGTTTTAGCACTGAACAGTTGAGCAGGCTCACACCAGCCCCATACTTGGCAGGAGACAAGTTCCACACAAAACAAAATTAGTGCTACTTCTGTCTAGTTATCTCTGGCTTTACTTTTCCTGGGTTTGCAGCAGTAGCTTCTCCTGACTCTCTGTGTTTCCTTGCTTTTGCTATGTTGGAAAAGCCAGAAGTCTGTAGAAATGTATGCCCAGGCAGAGAAAGGCTGATTTTCTGTATCACGGTTGAATGATCTCTTACAATGTAGTTGCTGTATAAAAAAGCTTCTTCCATTTCCAAGTCTTTCTAAAAAGAAAAGAGTGATCTCTCTTCAGCTTTGGAAACAATTCAGGCATTAACTACACAAGAAGAGTTCAGGCACCAGGCACAGGTAAAAAATTGCCTGGGCCGAGCTGGTCTAATAACAAACCTCATGGACTATGAGGAAGAAGGACTCAAAATCCTAGGCAGAGTGGAAGGTGAAGGCACATATGGCAACAGAAGCAATTCCAGCTATCCAGGCTGCAGTGTCAACACTTTGAGGTTGAACCTACCATAACTGACTACATGGAAAAAAGCCACTTACCAATTAGGGACTAAACTTATGAATCCATGAAATGTAAGAGCCTCCAAAACAGATGTCTAAAGATGGCAATCGTAACACTGTGCTGGCAATCACACTGTATTCCTACAGAGCTTACTGGCCACACCAAACATGTTTACCTCTGGAGTACTGCTTGAAATGTCTGTCTATGAGAATTAAAGTACAAGAACGAATTGTGGGTTGAACTCCAGTGAAGTGGTGAGACACTGTTGTGTGTGATCTTTTCAAGGCTGAACCTGAAGCAGATTAAAAACAGCCCAGTGCTCATAACTGAGCTTCAATAAGGTATAAAAAACTCAAAAAGCCAAACAATGCAGTGTTTCATCAAGAACAGAACATGGGAAAGTGGAATTTGCAAATTAATTAAATATTGAGGGAGAATGGAAGAGGAACACAAACCAATCAAAGAGTGAAATTCATTAGTAGGAAAGAGAAAGTGAGAGGTGATAGTGACCTAGTAAGGGACTGAGGCTGCTAAGAGAGCTCTTTGGTTGAGATCCTATATGAAAGGATTTCAGAACATGAAATGGGCCCTTCAAAAACAAGATGATGAAAATGCTTTGAAGTGAGATGGAAAACAAAAATGCACAGAAATCTATCTCACCTCAAAAAATGTTTTTATAAAAAAGTCAGCAGAGAAGAACACTTGTAACTCTGAGATTGATATTCATGTCATCTGTATGGGTTAGAGTTAAGAAACTGAAGATCAACAAAACAGTGAGAGAGGCTCTCTTCAAATAGGAAATGCTGAAAAGCAAACAACCCTACCTTCCTTAAAAAAGAGGAATATAAAACCCAAACAGCCTAATACCACTCTGAAAAGTTTTAACAGTGGGGGAAAACATCCCTCCTGTGCAGTGGAAATAGGGAGTTGCCTGAAAACTAAGCAATCTGCAATAACTGGAAATGAGTCACACTACTGCTAAATGGAAGGGTTTCCTACAGTCTCCAATACACAAGAAGAAAGCAACATCTTTCTAAAGATAAAAATATAAAATATATTTTGAACATCTTTATATTAAGCATCATCAGGTAGGAATACACAGGATGGCAGACGCTGTTTCAGCAGGTGGTGGCTTGTTTGTTTTTTGGTTTTTGTTGTTTGTTTTTTAAAAGATTGTCATTATGTTTGAATAATGTAACAAAGCAAACAGCAAATCTGCCTGCCCAGGATACTCAGTTGTTAATTTACTCTTCTCTTGTTCGTGTTCAACAAACTCAGGACCCTGGTATGTAGCTCACTCTCATGAGATGTCCTGTTCCAGGAACTTCGTTTAAATGGAGAAGACGCAGTAGCCGAACAGGTTATTCAGTCTTCACAGGCCAAACCAGGAGCTGAGACAGGGACGGACTTAGGCAGGAGGGCTCTGGAAGGTCACGGCAGAATTATATATCGTACTTGCCATTCCCGAATCCTATTGCTGCACTAGATGTGCCAGGTGAGCCCGTCGGTTGCCTTTTGCTCGGTTACGGATGCCACAGTGTCGGGATGCCGTGGCACCAGGCTGGCTGTACCGCTCCCTTCTTCCCCCCACTGTTCGCGAATCCACGCACACATACGGTGCTTTTTTCCCTGCGTGTGTGGTTCCAGAATGTTCCCCCTTCCCAGGGATGCAGCGGTACATTTATGGCAACGGGTTAGAGCTGCGATCCCGGCCCAAATCAGGAGCACCGCACAAGGGAGCGTCACGGGGGGACCGCTGCGAGTTTGTTCCGTTCCCCTGAACCCGAGCACTCGTCCTTTCCCACCGTGTCCCTGACACCCACCCGGGCTGGGCAGCGCCCCCTCCCCAGCGCTGGGCCCGGGGGATGCCCCGATGGCCCCCCCGGCTGGCAGCCGGGCAGAGCCAGAGCGCTCAACATTGCCTTTTTAGGGCCTTTTTTTCTTTCCTCCCTGTGTGGTGCCGGTTCTTTTTTTTTCTCCCTCTCTCTTCCCCTTCCTTCTCCTTGCAGGGACGGAGCGGCGGCCGCGCCTCCCCGCCCGCCTCCCCGGCATCCCGGCGCCGCTCCGCTCCTCCCACCCCATCCCGGCGGAGGAGGAGCCGGGGCGCCGCCGGCACCGTCGGGGCTGAAGCGCAGCCAGGGGACGGGGTGAGCGATGTCCTTGGCGGAGCGGCGGCGGCGGGAGGAGGAGGAGGAAGAGGAGGGGGAAGGGGAAGCAGGAGATGGGGCCGGTGCGGGGGAGGAGGTGGTGCAGATCCGGCTGGGGGACAAGCGCTACCCGGTGTGCAAGAGGAAGCTGATCGAGCAGAGCGACTATTTCCGAGCGCTCTACCGCTCGGGAATGCGGGAGGCAGGGCAGGGACAGGAGGAGCAGCTGCTGCGCGGGGGGCTGAGCGCCCTGGGGCTGGAGCTGGTGCTGGACTTCATCAACACCTCGTGCCTGGCCAGGCTGGAGCAGGAGGAGGGGGGCGATGAGGAGCCCCCTTTGCTGGAAGAGCTGGTGGAGGCCGCTTCCTACCTGCAGGTCACGCCCCTGCTCCGCCTGCTCCTGTCGCAGGTGAGGTTGGGAAACTGCTTCGAGCTGCACCGCCTGGCGCAGGTCTACGGGCTCCAGGACTTGCACGATGCCTGCCTGGACTTCATGGCCACCCATTACCATCAGGTGCTGCGGAGGCCCGATGCCCGGGCGCACCTCCTCCTGCCCCATGCGCTCCAGCAGCAGTTGAAGGAGAGGCGGATGAGGGGCACCGCCACCCTCGTGGTCATCGGGGACTTCATGAGTGCCCCCTCCCCGGGCCTGCCTCCGGGCTGTCACCCCCAGGTGGAAGCCCCCTGGTCCATGCTGAGGTATGACGAGGAGGCTCAGAGGTGGCTGCCCCTGGCCAACAACCTGCCCCCTGACCTGGTGAGCGTCCGAGGCTACGGGTCGGCGATGCTGGACAATTACCTGTTCATCGTCGGGGGTTACAGGATCACCAGCCAGGAGATTTCGGCTGCCCACTGTTACAACCCTTGCCTAAACGAATGGAGTCAGCTGGCTTCAATGAACCAGAAGAGGTAACCCTTGCACGTGTGTCCGTGTGTGTTGTTGAAATAGATCCCGTTGAGTCGTGTGGCGTCGGCTGGACTTGGTGTTAGGAGACGTGTTCACATCTCTGTGCATGAACCACCCGAGTCCCTTGCTTTGTGTGGTGGGAAGGACTGCGGGAGCACTTGGCATTGACCCACTGGATAAGGCCTTTCCCAGGAACACTCATCCCACAGCAGCACAACGTGACCTCCTCTCTCCTGCTCAGGGACCCACCCTGCGCATCACAGGGAGCTGCCACAGCAGGGGAAGGGTCGGGGGGACAGGGCTTTGTTGTGTAAAATGCTGTGGGAGAACATGAGCTGTGCATAAAACTCTGAATGTTTTGTAGGCCTATATTTCAGTGAAATATTCACCAGAAGGATGTCGTGAAGATTGTGAGAAATTTCTCACTTGATGGGAATATTTGGATCTGGGAATCATTTATGATTTTTACCATTTTTGTTTTTTTCTTTATCTTTTTTAGTTGTTTATTTGACATTTCTGTTTAGGTTAGTATTCAGGAACTTGTATAATTTTTATTTGAAAGAGTAATAGAGAGCTAGCCTTGAGGAGGACCCGAGATGAGAGGCCTTCTCCCTGGCCAAAGTTGTGGCTGCTCTACCTTAATCACACTTTGGAATTATAAAAACAAAGTCTTTTACTTCACTGAAACGAAGTGGGTTTGTTTTCCAATGTGAACTTTCTCCTTGTTTTTGTTCTAGAAAAAGTACTTTAAATTTTATCTTATCTCTCTGAAAAGCATCAAGTAAAGAGGCCAAAATTCACTGTAGAGTGGAAATTGTGAAAGAGAATACAGAGACCCAAACCATTGCCTTTAATGCTTTGTATCTGGGCAGTAAAACTGTAGTCTCTATTCCACATAAAGCTTTTGCTTTTGCCATGTAAAGCCCCTTGAAACAGAGGTTTGACCTAAAATTAGGTCTTTCCCATTTCACCTTTCTTTTTTTCCCTACTTCCTGTATTGCAAGAATTTCACTGAAAAAATCACCTCCATAATCAGTCACTGAAATCCATCAGAAACAGGTTTTCTCATTGTCTCCTCCACACTTTCCCTTTTTTTCCCTAGGATGTATAGTAATTATGCTTGAAGTAGACACATGGATATTTTCTCCTAATACTATTGTGTTCAACAGCAGTGCCATACCAACTTAATCTTCAAATCCATGACAGGTGACAGCAAGGTGTTCCTCAGCATAGATCTTCACATTGGCCATTTGCTGTAGAGAAGTAGCATGCAAATGGATATTTTTGAATAACCCTAGTCTTACATTTCATGGTAGTTATTGTAGGCCAAAAAGAACCCAGAATTATGCCTTCCATAAGACTGCAAAGCAGCTGCAAGTATGTTGCTCCTTGACTAATAATCAGAGGAAGTTTTTGATGGAAACTCAATGACCCCTTCAGGAAACATGTTTTTGACTTTACCATCTTCATGGAGTCTCAACTCTGTGGTTATTAATTATTATTTTTTTATATCTGACATAACATTTCAGCTCCCTGAGGACCCACTTGAAATTTTGTGGTCAGAATGCAGAAAGAGATGGCCTGTGCCAAAGGAGCCAAGGGCAAGGAAGAGTTTTAATATGAGGGGTTTTGCAGGCAACATCAACAGTACTGCTGCCTGTCTGCCACACATGTGCTGCAATTAGTTCTGCAGTTTGCTTGGCATTGTATTTTTAGTTTGTTATGCTGTAGTAAAATAAGCAGGGCAGATGCCCAGCCTGCTGCTTAGGAATTATAGTCATGTGACTGTCTGGCAAATGAATTTATGGCAGTTGATATAATTACATCCCCTGGATGAATTTTTTACATACCTTGAGGGAGGATTCTAGTTTCCATTGAGGTTGGTTTGACTTTAGACAATACAGTGTCTGCATTTGTCCTGAGTGGCTGCATATGTTGGTCTTGAGGGAAGGCTGAGGAGTTATGGAAATAGTTGTGCTGCTTTGCTGTTTGTGCAAGATTCTCTGCCCTAAATGAACCTTTTAAATTCTACGATATTTTTGTCTTCAGTTATTTCCATTGTCGTAATAACAGATCCCAGGATGCTGAGATTCTCTACACGTGCTTAGAAGAAATAGTCCCAACTTACTTCTAAGTAGAAGATAAAAGCCATCAGATACATCCTGAATACTTAGCAGCCATTTGATTTAGGCTATTGCTGTGAGTTTCTTTCTAGGTGTAGAAGCCTTATTACTATAGTTTCACATTGTTCACAGTATGAAAATCCTGTGTATTATTCCTGTGATGCCCACAGGACCTTGGGAAAGTGTTATTCCATATTTATACCTCCACAAGAGAGCTAAAATAATTCACTCAGGCTCATATAGGAAGCCTCTGACTGAGTCTGGAATTTCTCATCGTCTGAGGGCTAAATCTAGTGCTGGTCACAAATGGCCCATAAGAGATCACAGTTTCTAGATCTTTTCATTCTGGAGATATTTCTGTGCTTGGAATAGTGTCTTCAGAGAATGATCCAAACTTTTTAATAGAAGAAACTGCATGTAAGTGTTGCCCAAGACCACTTGTGGTGTTTGGGGTCAAGAAGGTAACAAAGTACATAGAGGTCTTTTGAGGAGATGTCCTTGAATACCTTTCCCTACCTTTTTTTAGATTGACACTGTGAGTTTAAATTTGCTGTTTAAAAATAATACATTCATAGTATTTCTACTGCATATGCCAATTACAGCTGTATATTCCACTTTCCTTCCATTTTCCTTCAGAACCTTCCTGCTCTTGGCATGTAAATCTTCCAGGTTTGGAAGATCCATGTAAGCCCCTGGCTGGAATTACACACATGCACGTGGAACATGATTTTTGTGAGCAATCTGTGCCTGAATTGCTGCCACTCTTAGGACTCTTACAGGAATATAGGGGAGGATGGTTCTGAGGAACGTTAGGTGTTTATGAGACCTTCTCTTCCTGTATTTTTTACTCTTTTTTTTTTTTTTCACTCAGAGTTAGTCTGTGTTGGAGAAAAACAGACTTTTCAAAAATTTTTAAGTTAGAAATATTCATGCCTTATTTATCACAAATGTATCACACACTTCCAGCCAAATGTTGGATGCAGTGTGCTCTGGAGACTCATATAAGGTATATATATAAAAAGCCTTTAATTGGAAAAATGTAAAATGCTTTGGAATTGCCTTTCAAACAATGCTTTCATGATTCTTGTAAGTACTTTAGAATAAAGCAGTCATCTGTTTTGTGAGGAATTTTAAGGTTAAAGTTGATCACTTGGCAGGAAGAAACAATAGGTTAGTTAATCCAAGCCTCATATTCTGCTGCAGGACCAAGTTTACCTTGGCAATACATGTCTAACTTGTTCTTGAAGCCCTCCAGCAATGTAGATCCCAACCTCCTTCTTCCCAGGTAATTTGTTCCCATGTTTAGCCACTGCTGCAATCAGAAAGTCCTCTCTAGTATCTGAGAGGGTACTAGAGAGAGTCCTCTCTGGTATCTCTTTTTTCTTATATACTAAATGAGTAATATCTGTCAGTGAACAGAAGACACGAGTGCTGTTCTCTTTATAGACACTGTCAAGTGGTTCCCTACAGAAACACCTACATCTGTTAACACAATCCAGAATGATGTGGAGGACTTGTGGCAAGTTGTTGAGTGTTGTCTTGTGCCCAGAAAGCCTCTCTGACCCCGGGGTCCCTTGCATTTGTGCGTTCTGTTTTTCTTCCTCTATGCATAGAGTGCTTTGCATATTGAATGAAAATTGTATTTTGAACTGTGGTAAAACCCCACAGCTTGCACTTGGCCATGTTCCTGTCTTCATTCAGAGTAAAGGGGGTCATCAGAAGATGGCTCGTGCCTTGTCTTGTCCCAGCAAGAAAGGACCTGGTGTCTGGAAAATACCTTTTGATCCCTCAGGTTTGGTTAAGTCACTGGTGTGTGGGGGGTTACATGGCAGCTGAATCTGACAAACTATTCAGCTCTGTTGTTTCCAAGCTGTAATCCATGGAACATTTGTTAGTTGTGGAGAGCTGGCTGGTTGCTCCATGTTTGCTTTCCTTGTTTCCAGCTGCTCAAGCACATTAAAAGAGTGTAAAAATGCCCTAAATATTTCCTAATGTTCACTCTCCATAAAAACACCTGCTGTTACTGGCATGGAAAAGTGAGTGGCAGAAGTTTTTAATAATTTCTTGATCCATTGTCCAAACTTTCATGTAAAATGTGCTGGTGGATACTTGCAGCTACTTTTGAGTAAAATGGACCTTATCTTTAATGAGTTCCATAAATCTGAGATATTTCCACTGAGTGTCATCCATTTTAACAAGTGTTGGGGGTGGTTAAATGACTGACACAAAAGTACGAGGCCTCCTTTTACAATATTTAAAGTTGAAAATTGTGCTGTATGTGTCCCACCAGATAGCTTTCCCTGTGCTGCAAGAAACAATTCAGTGATACAAAGGCATCAAGCAAAAACCATATAAATTGCTTCATTCATACAAATACCAAGAGGCTACAGTTAGAGGGTAACTAGAGAAGCACATGTGGATCAGGAAACCTGAATTCTTTTGATGTTTGGACACTACACACTTGTTTAGTCGATTCTTGTCCTCAGTGGTAGAAACAGTGTGTTTAAAAAGTGGCTAAAAAATGGGGAAAGGCTGTCTGTGTGCCCATGAACTCATTTTGTAAGACAAAATTCTGCACCATCTCCTTTGTAAGCACAGAGGTACAGTATTGATAACATTAGATTTCAAAGGATTATTTGGAAAATCCATTTACATTTTCTAGTTTTGTCCTTTTGTTAATATATGGATTTTTTTTTTCTATTATCACTTTTAGAACAGGGACATTGTTTTGAAAATCAAGTAATTATCCTCATTTCATGCCTTCTACTTATTGCCATGTTATTCTGGATTCTCTAAAATAGAAAACATAGTTGCTATAGAGAGAAGATGAACATAGTGACCTAATCATAAATGTCAGACAAGAAAAAGACTAAAAAGTAATTAGTTCCTTCAAAGGAGCATTTTAGTTTCCGAAGTTGTATCAGGATGTCAAGAACAAAATTATTCCATCTGGAAAGAAATTCTTTTTCCAAATATATTTAATAAAAAGAAATTACAGGGCAATCTGCTGCTAGGCAGGGATCATTTTGTCCAGACAAAACCCTGCAAAACTACTTAGCAGTTAGTTTTGAGCCTTGGATTCATGCAGAGTGAAACTCCCTTTGCTTCTCAGCAGGCCAGTGCAAGTCTGAAACATCATTTCAGTTCTAACACAGTTCCCTGTTTGGCTTGGTGCTGAGCTGGTGCACTCCAGTGGCTTTCACACATCCAGTTAATTGGGATACTCATGGTAAAATCTCAGTTGGCTCAGATAGAAAAGGAACGTTTTTAGGCAGTGAGACCGTTTCTGAGGAGAGGAGGAGCTCATTTATTAGCCCAGCTTCCATAGCTGGAAGGAATAGCTGAGGATACAG
>WEIV01027715.1:2657-31981 GCA_013390005.1 Calyptomena viridis | reverse complement strand
GAAAAAATTTTCAACTTTTTATCAGCATAAAAGAGGAGCCTCTCCATTGCCAAGTTTAGCTTAAGATCCAAAGCCACCCCACAAAAGCAGAGCCATAGTTCCTATGGTGACTTATGTCTGCAGCCGCTGAATTCCAACCATCATTTCACACTGTATGTCTGTGCTTTCAAATCCCTCTATGTTAGTTTGGATGGCATTATCTGTGAATATGACTACAAATGGCAGCATTTATCTGTTTCTAGTTGAACTGTAAGTTGATCAGACTGAATCAGAAACATCTTGAGAAACATGAAGGAATATTTATTTTCAAGGATACACATGAAATTTCTGCTCTGTAGAGCATTTTATGACTCATCCCAAGAGATTCTCATTTCCCCCACACAATGCTTTGTTCCCTAACTTCCCAAGTTGTTTGTCACCTTCTTGTTTTTCCTGAAGACTTTCCTTTCTGAATTGCCATTAGGTTCCTCAGCAGCAGCAGCTCAAGAATCCAGAAATGCTGGTGAATTTTTTAGAAAGAGAGATTTCTACCTAACCCTTCACATTTTCTATGTTAAGTTCATTTTTTTTTCAAATGAAGTAAGTGCAAAGAAAAAGTAGAAAAAGATTTTCTTAAAAGTTACTTTGGTTTTATAATTTGGATCCTTACCACCATTACTGCTGCCTGTTATACAAGAAAGAGTAGTCTTGGGCAAAGACCTGTAAAGAATGTTACTCCAGTAACTGAAGATTTCTTCTCTTCAAATTGGTTTGCATTAAATTACAGTGTTTGCTCCTACAAATATAAATTCAAAGATGTAGGACTACTTTCAAATACAGTACTCCAGTCCAGTAAGTGTCTACTAGAAACTCTGCTGGTGAAATGAGGTGAAGAATGAATACCATTTGCCAAGAGTCCGTAGAGGGATTCAGTGATGTACAAACTTCAGAAATTTGAAACTTCTAACTTGAATAACTGTGTTCACTTTACACCCTTGTTTTGTGTTATGATAATAGTAATGTTTATTTTCCCTACCATTTTTCCTTTGAGTAACTGCCAAGAATCTTACTTTGCAGTCTGGGGACAGTAGAGACTGTGTTCTGCAATTAAAAGTTAGGGAGTTTTTAATGAGAGCTCCAAGGCCTATTCATAGTTCAAAGTCATACAGAAGGTTTCTTTTTCTTTCTTTCTTTTATTTTTTTTTTAATCAAAAGCAGATCATTCATTTTTATATCAGACAAAAATATGGTAAAGGCTAATTCATTGGGTGGGGAAAAGGAATGTAGGGAGTTACTGATGGAATTTAACTAAAAAAATTTAGAGGTCTAGTATTTTATTTCATTTCAGAAATGTAATAAATCTTATAAAAGGCCTTTCATAATTTCTCCTTGAAGATATTGCAATGCGATAATGATGCTGTGCCCTTGCCATCCAATTTTTTGATTTGTTCAGGTTATTCCAATAATATCTACATTTCATGGGAGAATATTTACATTCAAATCTTCCTTGAGATTTGTCATGCCCTCTTGTCATCGTGTTTTCTCCTGCGTCACCTTCAAGGACTGATAGGGCATGAAAATTTGTGGGAATAAACAGGACTTGAAATCCCCAGTGAAAGAAGCTGTGCCTCAACCCTATGGGGAAATGAGTTCCTTCACTCCCACTGATGTCACTAGCACTCCAGGATCATCAGCACCTCTGGGAGGATGCTCAGTGCCTAGCAGAATTAGGATGTAATTGCCAATTTCAAGCCTATGTGCAGAACTGTGTCTCAGGCCAGGAGATGGGAAGGAAGTAACAAGATGGTTACAGAAAGCCATACACGAACATCACCAGTTGCTTTTGTAGAAGTTATATCCCTTTGGAGAGGAAGTTTTTAGTTTCTAAAGACCCCTATGTTGTAATATACTGAAAAAGAAGCACAGCTACCATCCCAGAAACACATATCCTCTCTAGTTAGAGTGTTTGATTGCTAGAAAGAGAAAGGAGTACAGGGAATAAAAATGTCCGTGTTTAATCAGATTAAACAGATATCTTATTTTTTATTCCACATAATTTGAATCTTTCACAAACTGAAAGAATAGACCTCTGATATAACTCAGGAAAAACTGGGAGTTTATTGCTGAGATCAAGACTGATGGGGGAATTTTGGAGCATAAAGACAGGTCTGAGACAGATATGAGAGATTAAGAAGACAGTGACTGGAAATTATAGTGTAATGGATCCCCTAACAATGCATAAGTACTATAGGGTCTGTCTTTATAGTCAGGGACAGGTGCCTTCAGAACAGTTTTTGTTTGCTAATTGACCAGCCAGATCAGACCATGAACTGGCACAATGCTTGAAATGTCCTTTAAAGGGTTTTTAAATTTGTGGAAACGTATTTTGCAACCACAATACTCAGTTTGTGGGTGTGGAGGATAGGTGTGTAGATGTGATAGATCATGAAATGGAACAAATAGTTCCCTTAAGGGTTGGGTTTTTTCTTGATTTTTTTTTTGTTTGTTTAGTTAGTAGTTTTTTGTTGATGGTGTTTTTTGTGGTTCTGTTTGATTTTTTTGTGGTTTTGTTTGTTTGTTTGCTTCAGAATCTTTAAAAATATTTACATTTGAAAGCAAAACTGTTTCTGGACATGTAGGATTTCCTCATTTTCTCCAGTAATCTTACAAATTCACTATGCTTTCAAGAGAGCAATAGAATACAGAAAGATGGAGTATGAGGTTAATCGTCATTTTCCATTTGTAATAGTGTAATGAATGTGATTTCTTTGTTTATATTTAATGGACAATAAATCACACCTCCCATCTATCACTGAATAAGGATTTTCAATGTCAGTCCTTGTTAGAGCTACATTATGGCCCACATGTAACACTGACCTCTGTCCACAGCCACAGCTCACACAGACATCACTCTGAGCATCACTGCATATTTGAGCATAAGCTTCCCCTATGTGTGCACGTAGAATGACAATATATTTTTATGATGTATGTCCAACAGGAAGTAATTGCATGGTCTGACATGAAAATGTGACTAGTAACTACAGACAAGGAAAGATCTTGAGTAGAACTCCTGTAATTTCTTCCATTCTTAGCTTGCAGGCTGATTTCCCTTCTGCTCCTCATAAACTGTGCTCTGTGCGAAATTGCCACTATGAAAAAGGAGGCACTCAATACCCTACAGACAACACCCCTCCCTCACAGCTGGTCCCTAACCCAAGAGGAAAAAGGATTGCTGTTGTAACATCTTCATGTCAGCATCAAATGTTGTGAGTACACATAAAAGTTTTCCTTAAAATGGAAAGGCTGCTCAAATTGCCCGCTGCTGCCTAAGCATGCACTTGGGCACTAAGGCTGGTCTGTACTGTTAAACGATGTGTGAGTCCTGGATCAGACCTATGAATGTTAAGCCCCTTAACCTGCACATTTCCCCTCCTTCTAGGCAACTGGATGCAGTGTGGCTTGATCCAGAAGTGTGCCAGAAATCCTTGCAAAGTAAGGTCCTGCAACTTGAGCAATCTACTGCACGAGTACTGAGGGACAGACCCCACTCCAGCCCCTGGGAACCAACACTGAGTTTGAGTGAGAGGCTGAGCCACATTTGCTTCTTGATGTAGGTACTATACAAGATGGTATTTGGAAGTAACCTATGGTCAAAATTAACAAATGCAATTTGCACAGCCCTGGCACTTGGCTGCTTGTCAAAAAATTCCCTCTGATGGGCATTTGTTCAGAGACAGAGCCAGCCTTTCCCTACTAGGCCATATTACATATCCCAATATTACCATATTTCTACTAAAACATATGTTATTTTGTTCAATTAGGACATTTTTCTTCTTTTGTAGCCTGAAGCGATATTTGAGATATCAACCCAGCACTCCATAATTATAAAGATATACCCTATGCATTGCACTGAAAAATTATAAGACTTGAAGAGCATACAGACTACTCAGGCATTCTATTCTTTGAGTACAGTAAAGAGAATAATTATGGTTTTTCATATTCTCGGAGTAATTAATTTGAAGAATTTAATTATATTTTTCATATTAATTATTAATGTATTATTCACCCAGCATAGTTAGTTCATAATTCATAGATGTATTAGTCAAGTAATTTAGTTGATGAATTTCATAGTTTTGAATAAGTTATTCCATTTTTTTTAATTATTTACTCAGCTCTAGGAGTATCTCTTGATTCTTGAATATCAGCCATAGTATGGCAACTTTTTTTTTGTAGCATCTTGTAAACACCTGATATTAAATACAAAAGCCAGCAAAATGCTGTCCAGACCTTTAATGTGCATTTATGTAAGTTTGCTTTACAAATAAATGACAGTTTAATCTTACTAACAAGTTCAAATTTGGGATCTTTATGTCTATTTACATTTAAACTTCAGTATTTTACAGAATGTCTTCATAAACTAAGGGGTTTATTTGTTACATTTCCCCCTCATTTAAACTTATATAGACCCCAATCCTCATATTTACCATTTCACCTATGATAGAATTACACCAATGATGATGTATCCCTTTATCAATCTATGAGTTTTGTCATTAGTTTTATGCTCAGATAATTCTGTTTATATTAGGAAACTTCTAACCATGGTAGAAGAGTACGATTTTTAGGTTTTTACAGTATGCTACCAGTTCAGCAGAACAATTTAGCTTAGCCTAAACAGCAAGCATACAAGTGGCCTAAAAATTTTTCAGGGAGAATAATGTGATCACACTGGGAGCAGCATCTCTGGATATATATGAGGTAGCAGTGTTGTTCTAGCAGAAGAATAACATATAGGATCATTTAACAAATAATTTCATATCTAGATTTAGTGACTGTATCATATAACTGGGGTCCATAATGCTGGTGGAAAACCATAAAAGAATTCATATGTATATANCTCTGGTATGTTAAACCCAGGTTTGGGTGACATGCTGAAGTTATGATAAAGCTCAATAAACAGCAAGAAAAACTGAGAAGCTGCAAGTTTTATTCCTTTATCTGGTACCGGACTTTGATAATAAGAAGAGGTACTCTAACAAACATCAACGAGTACCTCGAGATATGTGTGTGTGTGTGTATGTGCAGTTTTACCTGGGGTTGTTTTGGACAGAAAGTGCCTTGTATGTGAGTATATAAAAATATTGTAAATTTTGGGAAATAACAAAGCAAGTGAAAAGCCCTGAGTGAAATATACTTCATTCATAACATTTCTGGGTCCCTGTTCTGCCAAATAAAGTAATTTCTATTATTTATTTTTATTTACAATGGCATCCTTTTTTCTAAGAAAAGTTGGTCATGTATTCTAAAAAATTTGCAATAACTTTAATTGCATTCAAATGATTCTTGGAAAAGTTTTAATGGCAAGCATGGCACTGTAGAACTGAGCTTTGGAATGCAATGCATAGTTTGAAATTTTCTTCCTAATACGAACCTCAGAGAAGTTTCTTTTTAACAGCCCTAAAAATAATATTGCCATTTTTTCAAAAGATCCCTGTATTTAGACTACATTTGTTCTAAGTTCTCTGCATATTAATGTTATCACATTTATCATTTGTGCATTACTGTTTCACATAACCTCAGTGCCTATGTTAAACCCAAAACACAGAAGTATATGCCAAGCCTTTCACATTTCCAAATCCATTATTACAATACAATATTCTAAAAGACTCCAGCTACAGGTTGCTTCTCTCAGTGAGGAAAGCGTTTGTGTTTTGGGTTGTTACTGTGCTAGCAGGCAGTCCATATGGCACTAAATCCTCTAAACTAACTATAACTAGGTATAAAATTCATAGGGAAAAATGTAATTTATCACAAGTGCACAGCTGGTGTATGCTTCTAAGTGGTTGTTTCCTAATCTGATATCAACCTGTTCACAGCACTGGTATGTTATTGAGCTACAAAATCAATAACAGATACCATGCATGATTCCCTGAGAGATTAACCATTTATTGCAGCTGTGAAGAACAAATGAAGGTTGAAGCAAAGTAGCTGCTTTAAGAAAGGTGCGTGCGTGCACATGAAATGAAATTAAATTAAACAAAGTAAGCCTGTTATAGATTAATTGATATTAACTGCAATACAACATAGAATGGCTGGTTTGTTTTAATTATGATTTTTTTTTTTAGCAACTCATTTTCAAGCTCAGATTTACATGCAGTTTGTTTTCTGTGTGCTCCCAAAACTGCTTCATATGGAATTTACATTTTTTTCTTTCCCTCAGATGTTTCACAATTTCTTTGCTCTGTTCTTTAATTGCAACTAATATCTCGGGGAGAACTGCCTGGGGCCCATTAAACATAAAACACTGAAAGCTGGAACGGTAAAAAATACAGTGAAACAAATTGTCATGCCCTTTCTTCCTGGCTCACAGCTGTAGAAGCTGTGGATGCTTTAATGTGTGCGTGTTCAACGGGAAGGAAGTGAGAGATCAGAGTCGTGGTGAGCAGCAGCAAGGGTGAGAAATGAGTTGGAGGAGAGAAAACGGGGAGTGAACTGGCTCTGGGTGTGCAGAGGGACACGGCGGGGATGTGCGTCCAAGGGACCTGGCAGAACATCGGGAGAGAGATGCAGGCTGTGTGTGTTGCATGCCGACCTGTGAAAAGAGGGCCAGAGATGAGTAGAACTGCCACAAGATTTTGTGGTATTCCTAGGGATTGACTGTGCTGGCAGCATCTAAAAACCTGAATTTTTCAGCAAAATACAGCTGTTAGCCTTAGATGTGATAAAACCAAACTGAAAGGAGTGATTCCAAAGTGGTGAAAAACTCCTTCTGAGCTGAATTCTTTGCTGTTTTATGTGCAAAGTTATCTGATATAACCTTAACACCAAGCCTGCTTGTCTCCCTACACAGCAGTAAAAAAAAGATTCTAGTATCATTGTAATAAAATTAAGTGATCCTCAGATTTTTTCAACACCCGTATGACAGTGCTTAGCCCCTTGTACCATTTAGTTTTCCTCCTTTATCTGAGTTAGTTGCAATTCATTGTTTTGCATTGTATATAGTTTGTAAAGTATTTTACAATGAAAGACACCTGTGATTTTTACTTTAGCCTAATTCCACCAGTTCCAGAAGTGCAGCTCCTAGTTTTGCTGAAATAAGATCAGAATTTGACCTCAAAACACCCCAGCAAGAACAGTATTATTTATACTTATTTTGTAAGAGGATAAATTGAAACACCAGGTTTAATTGACTTGCCTGAAGGCATGAAACTTCTCTGTGCCATAGCAGAGACTTAAATGGATGAATTCAGACACCAATGTCCTTGTTCTAACTGATAGATGAACTCTGCAATCAGGTTTGTGCTTGGATGGAAAAAGTCTATGAACAACCATGGATTTATAAACCTCATTTAAATCAGGGAAGAGTCAGGTCTCTGCCTACTTTCCATGAGCTGAAAAGCAATGCTACACTGCTTCTTTTCCTGCAGGTTTGCCAGCTGATTAGGGAATAGGAAAACTTCTCTTTGGAAAGGTGAGTTCTGCAGGTTTGGAGACAGTCCAATTTTTCTTTCTCACCTCTGTGGATAGTAGAGTTAGAAAAAGAAAAAAAGAGAACTCCCAAAGAAAAACATATGCTAAGTTTAATTTCATACTTTTTTTTTTCTCAATTTGTAATTTAATGTTTTAATTATAAAGGTTTATTATAACAATTTGATTGTTCATTCATCGATCTGAGACACTCAGTGGGATTCCTTCACTGGGAGCATTGCAGTAAAATTACAACACACAGGAGACAGATAAAGCTTGTAACATTGACAATCTCGTGGGTGCTAAAATATCTTCAAAGTCAACACATTTGCTGATGGGCAATAAGAGAGAAGACAAAAAATAACTCCAGTCTTCTGCTATTTTTAGTGCCTCTGTGTACATTTTCTTGTGTAATCTGCTTTATTAGTCATGAAGTTAACTGAGCTCAGCTCCAGCCTTGATGGCATCTCAGGCTGTCATATATAGATACACTCTGCACAAAAATGCTGCTCACACATTGTGAATGATGGTCAGCAGAGACAGCTCAATAGGGGTAATGCCATGTCTGGATTTTATACTACTTATTCCCTTTACAGAGGTAATGCCAGAAATTTGATGCACTTTAAAGATTATGCTGGATTTTTTTGAACTGTTTTGCAGTAAGAAATTTGACGCAGTGGATACTGAAAAGAGCTGACAAAGAAGTTATTTGATGTTCCTTTTAAGCCTGTGGAAAGTCTGCTCTCAGACTGTAATTTCCTGGAATTTATTATTCACAATTATTCACTGTATTTTGTTTTGGCAAATCTTTTTAACTCTGTTTTGATCATGCACAGTCTTCCATGAATAATCATCATTTCAGACTGGAGCTGTTGTGATAGGTCAAAAGAGAGATATGGCACTGTCATGTTTGTGACTGCGAATGGAAAAACCACTTCTAGTGCAGCATTTGCAAATGTGGATATAAAATTTGTCACCTGTAAATATTCATGTGCATACACTTGCAACTCTGCTCTGGGCTTGATCCAAAGCCACTAGAGGTAACAGAAAGAATGAATATTCATGTTAGTAAAACTTAATTCCTAGGTGGTTCACTGAAAGCAAATGTAAAGAGAAAGCAATATAGGCCAAAATGCATTAATGCCACTAAATTTACACAGGGAAAAAAGTCCTACTTGTTACATTCAAATACTGGTGGGGTGGTTTTTCTTGTATGTCAATGAAATAGCACACATCCACACAAACATGATTGCAGTCTCCCTTTTAGGACTTCCTTTCTAAAACACAGGAGCTCTGCTCTTTAACAAAGAGAAGTGAGGAAAAAGCTGGAATTCCAAAGTGTCTGAAACTGGTCCAGTAGCAAGCAAGCACTTTTTTTTTCTTTTTCTCTGCATAACAGGAAACTGAAAATATTGAAAAGTGTTATTTGATTTAGCACGCTTTCCCACAAAGGTCAATGCATAGTACAAGCAGAGTTAGCAGCTTCACTGTGGATAGTGATGTTTTCATTTTCCCTTAGGACATGGACCTAATCTCCCACATATGTGAAATTATGTACATTTTAGTCCTCTAAATTGAGCAACAGAACAGAGCAGCACAACCGAAGAGGAGTGCATCTGATAGATTTGGGTCAGCTGTTACTATTTTTTTAACGTTTTAATTTTTTTTTCTCTAACAGAAAAATAGAAAAAAAAATGTTAAGAGTTAAATGATTTTGGATGAGTCTGAATGGGCAAATGCAGACCTAGAATGAAGAAATTTCTATGTAAGAGAGAAGAAATTTCTGTGTAAGAGAGAAGCTGAATTTGGGAGATGCTGTCATTTGACTCTGACATTCGTTTTGCTTGACTTGTGTTCTTCCAATACCATGTAGCCAACTTCATGCAACACTGCTGTGGTACAGCCTTCAGGTGTCAGCATCCCAAGCTACTTGTGATTCAAGCTCAGTTCTTTCATGAGAAAATGAGGTGTGGGTTTAGACTATCACTCACACTAGACCATAAATCTTTATACTACACAAAAATCTATCACTCCAGTGATTAGATAATTAACAGGTTGGTGGTTATAGTGCTATACATCCTTGTAATTCACAAAATATCAAGCTGAATGGAGGAGTTCACATGTTTACATTTGCATGTCTAGCAAAACATCACCAGGTATGGTCAGGAGAACCTGTCATTTTGTAGTCCAAACATATGGGCTGTATTTTCTATTTCTGGTATAAATGTCCCACTGCCACTTACTAAGAGCTGTGTTGTCTTGGACTGAGCTCTTGTTTCTTTATAGGCTGCTTAGAGCATGAGAAAAAGTAACAAGGCACCACGAAAAAGTATAGGAGTTTTTAATGATATGCTTGTATGTACAGGGAGGGTTTGTCTGATGCAAAAGAGACTGAACACCAAATACATCAACAAATTCTGTTGCAAAAGTGAACAACCTCCTGCTGTAAGGAAATGAAGCAGCCATGAATGAGGGAAAATATATATATAAAATTAATTCTTCTGCCAATGGGCTATTTTGTACTCAACACAAAGTATTCATAGTCTAAAAGTCAGACTCAATGACCCTGAGCTTTGCACCTGATCTACCCTGTTTCAACTTCCAGACATGAAGAATAATGTCCAAATGTTGCTACAGAATTAGATGGCTGTGATTAGACAGTGACAGTAGATCTGCAAGTTTGGAGGAACAGTCTCCTCATTTGCACTGAACTGCAGGGCGCTGGAAGTGTTTAGAGAAGAAAGTAGATTTTTTTTTTTCACTGTCACTGCCCTCACCACTAGCTTTATAAGCTGCGTGACAGCATTTTTTTCCAAATGTTTTGGTAGCTTCTCTTCCAACAGGTGTTGTTTTGCCTTGACAAATCCGAAGGTCAGAGCTGGGCAGGTGTGAAGCTGCTAGGGGAATAATTGCTGTAACTGACAGCAAAGAAAGCAGCTCTTCAGTATGGATCCTGATTAGAAAGAAGCATCTTTTATAAACCATGGACAATTGTATCAAACTCTAAATAATGTGAAATGAATTTTTGGTTCACACAAAGTCCTTGAAGTTTGAAGAGGAAGGACTACCTGATATTCATAGTCTTCATTCTCCTTCGGAAATTAATTTCATCTCAAATTGGGACAAAATGTTGCAATTTCTTTTAAGATGATATTTCCAAATCATTTCACCTAAGAAATATCCAAGTAGTCCCATGACTTCCACCATTTTTTTAAGAGTAGAGAATTTCTTTTAGACTTGTTCTGACTTATCTATAAGAAATCAGGTTTTTGTTGGCTGTGATAAATGTTTATAAACTCACAAACCAAAACAGTTGCTTAAAAGAGGTTCTTTGACCTTGTCAAAATGAAGTAATTCAAAAATTTTGTGAAAAAAATTATTTGTATATTCCAGAAAAAGTTTCATGTAATTGAATCAGCATTCTACAACAGTAAGCTCTTCTATCCCTAAAAATAGTAGATCAGCTTCAAAAAAAACCCCTTAAATGAAAAACAGTGGGTGTACAATATTTTCAGAGGGCCTGAGAGATACAGTAAGTCAAACTATATCACTGAAGCTGGTGAGAATTCTGACAATTGCTATAACATGACTGGTGTTCTACCCTGTACAATTCAACAGTATCTATTTGATGGCCCAGAAAATGGTATATATATGTACATATAGATAACAGTCAATGGAGGATGCTGTACACCAAAATGCAACAGCTGAGATTGTGGGTATTGCAGTCCAAATGCATAAATGGAGCTTCAGTATTTGTATTTTTAGCTTGTCATGATAAACTATTAAATAAATCTGGTGAGCAATGTCCCTTTATGGCTAGTTTGGATGCACAGTGGGTGGATCAGAATGAGACATTGATTTCATGTGGATTTCTGCCCTTATGTCCACAGAACTTCAGTTTTGGCATTGTTTGCCTTTGCTGCAAAGTTCATTTCAGTCTCAGCATCTGTTCATGGACAGGAGTCTGCTTCTGCTTCTTGTATGGTATTGATGTTTCACCACTCCACGTTTGTTTGCTGCTCCTTCTTGTTCCTGCAACAGCTATATTCTTTCTCCATATGCCTGCTGTGCCAGACTTACTTATATTTTTGTGTAGCCAGGCTTCTGCCTCAAGTACTTAATTTTTTTCTAGGAAGGAATGGTCTTCATTTCAGTTCTAAATTAATCTCCTTCTCACATAGATCTGTTGTGACAAACCTACTTTTTCTACTGTAATGTGTTTAAATTACAAATGCAGAACCAGGATAAAAAGGTAAGAAGAATGGTCAAAAACAATAAAATAAATTAATTTCCTAGAATTTGAGGATTTTTTTTTTCTTAATCTGCTTCTGGTGAGAGGCAGGTGGAGGGGGGAAGTTTTTTGTTTCATATTTAATGTTCAGTCATTTGGTGTTTGTAAGTATTTGTAAAGCTTCTCACAAGGAATCAGCAGCATATAACTAATCCTACTAATATTAATAAGAATTATATAATCAAGCCTTTGCACAAATATTTGAAAATATAAGTAGAAAATATCTACTTTTTCAGTGTAATTTTCCCTCTTTTTTGCTCTTTTTGGTGTTTTTTTTTCCACTTGTTCATTGTTATTAGAAATTATCTCCTGCAATTTCCAAATCAATATCTCAGAATTAAGTGGGGTTTTGTAACTAAGTTTCTGTAAACTGCTCAAAGACAACTTTTAAGTCTTTCCAGAATACTTTCTCAAGATTGTTTTCGTTTGTTTGTTTTTGCTGGTTTTGTTTTTTGCTATAGAACCTATTTGTTATTGCAAGGTTCTATGGTGTTGAAAAAATAAGCTTTCATCCAGCACTAGATTCTTCAAGTGCAACTGTGGCTTCAGGTGTATCTGAGGTTAGCTCCAATAGATGATAGAAGTACACCAACCATGATCATCTCTTTCAATAGCCCCTGCTCACCAAGGAAGCTACACACTGTAAACCAAAGAAATAGCTTCTTGGGTTGAAAGCTACTTAGTCATGCAAAGGATGATGTTCAGGTGAATCTGCTGATGCTATTAGCATTAAGATGCTGGAACGTTGTGGCTACATCTATAATAGTAGACTGAATAGGGCTAGGACTTGTTTGCTTATTCTCACATTAGCTGACACAGTCTGGATCCTTTCCTATTGCTAAGTTCTCATATCATCAAGGCAGCCCGCTAACAACTATGCTACCAGCTGGGGACTAGTGGAAAACCAGTTTTAGCTTGGTGTTTGCTCTCAAATTTTGCCCAAGAAATGTTTGGGAAAGACCTCATTTGCTGGGTCAATACTATGTTAATAACTTTTCAATTATGAACAGAATATGAACAATGAAATTCCTAAGAGCATCACTTAGTTTATTAGAATATATGTCCCTTATAATTATATCCTTTAAGAAAAGATCTGTTTTTAGGGAATAAGTTGTTTCTTAACATAAGATCTCCATTCCAAAAGTTGCCTTTTACAGTCAGCTTCCTCTTTATATGATGTCCACAGAAAACAAATATCAATAAATTCACATGAAGAATATTGTATTTATTATTCTCTATAATATGTTATATGAAATATGTAATTTTACCTATGCATCTTTAGAGGCTTCTGAAAAAGAAAAGCAGCCTGAAGTCTGATGGGAATATGCTAATTAAGAGATGTGATTGAAATGTTGATGAAGATATTCTAAGGCTGACATAGGAAGAAGATGTCTTAATCTTCCACACTACCATGAAGTCTTCCATTGCCCAGTCACAGCAGAGAAAAATCAAAAGAAATTAAGATAAAGAGAGACCCTGTACCTTGTGGGCTAGGAGTCTGCTCTGTCTCTCTAATATTTGCAGTCAACAATGGCAGAAAGTACAGCAGAGCTCTGTGACTTCTCTTGAGCATGCCAGATCAGAGACAGACTTTTGAGACTAATTAGTAAACCTCAAACACTCGTAAAAATGAATTGTTAGCAGCAGCCTTAGAAATTTATTTTTCATTTAAGCTGTTTTTCTCTTTGTTTTGTTATTGCAGATCTCTGTTTTAAGTAAACAAGCCATTTAAATCTAGTCTAGAAATAAAGCGGATGCTGAATAACCTGACACGGCACTGCACTTTTAGAGAATAAAATCACGGAATCACAGAATGGGTAACGTTGGAAGAGATCACTCTGCATCATCTGGTCCAGCCTCCCTGTGCAAGCAGGGTCATCTTAGAGCATACGACACAAGATTGAGTCCAGTGATGGAGACTCTACAACCTCTCTGGGCAATTTATTTCTGTGTGCAGTCACCCACACAGTAAAGTTCTTCCTCATATTCAAATGAAACTTCCTGTGCATCAGTTTCTGCCCATTGCCTCTTTTTCTACTGTTTGGCCTGACTCAACCTTCTTGACATCTCTCTTCAGATACATATAGATATTGATGAGGTTCCCTCTCAGTCGTGTCTTCTTGAGGCTGAACAAGCCCAGCTCCCTCAGCCAGTCCTCATGAGAGAGATGTTCAAATCCCTTAATCATCTTTTTTGCCCTCTGCTGGATTTGCTCCAGGAGCTCCATGTCTTTCTTGTACTGAGGAACCCAGAACTGGACACAGCACTCCAGATACGGCCTCACCAGGGCTGAGTAGAGGGATGGGATCGCCTCCCTCAACCTGCTGCAACGTGCTTCCTAATGCACCCCAGGATACCATTGGCCTTCTTGGCCACAAGGACACACTGCTGGCCCATGGACAGCTTGTTGTCCACCAGGACCCACAGGTCCTTCTCTGCAGAGCTGCTTTCCAGCAGGTCAGTCCCCAGCCTGTCCTGGTGCAAGGGGTTATTCCTTCCTAGGCACAGGATCCTTCATTTGTCTTTGTTTTTCTCTGCCCATCTCTCCAACCTGTCAAAATCCTTCTGAAGGGCTGCACAGCACTTCGGAGTATTGGCCACTCCTTCCAGGTTTATGTCACCAATGAATTTCTAAGGAAGTATCTGTCCCTTCACCCAAGTTATTGATGAACAATTTAAACAGGACTGGGATCAGTATTGAACCCTGGGGGACATCAATTGTGACAGGTCTCCTATGAGACCCTGTGCCATTCATTACAACACTCTGTGATCTGTTCAGCCTATTGTCGATCCACCTCACTGTCCACTCATCAAGTCCACATTTCCTGAGTTTACCAATGAAGATGCTGTGAGACATAAGTGTCGTTCTTCAGGTTGGAGGAAGTAACCCTTGAATATTAACCAGCTCTCTTGAATCTGTCTTCCCTTCAGGACCTGTTCTCATGAAGATTGTTCTAAGAAGATCCCTAAAGAGGCTAAAGCTAACTCTCCTGCAGTCCATGTTTACAATCTCACTTGCTGCCCTTCTTCCTCCTCACCTGATACTCAACTCCACAGTATCATAGTCATTACAGCCAAGGCTACCCCCAATTTTTACCTTTCCAGTGAGGCCATCCCTGCTTGTTAGTATAAGGTTGATCCTTGTGGGATCCTCTGCTATCTTTGTCAGAAAAGCTGTCATCAATGTTTCCAGGAACCTGTTGGAATGTTTGTGTTTTGCTGTGTTGCTTCTCCAGCAGATGTGAGGGTAGTTAAAGTCCCCCACAAGAACCAGAGTCTATGACTGAGACTGCTTCAGGCAACTCGGATTGGACCTCTTTTGTGGTGTCAGATACCTGAATGTATTTATATCCAGCACTTAAATAGCAAAAAAGAGTAACACAAGTTTAGGAGCTGGTAATGCAGTTTTGTAATAGAGGGTCTGTTTGAAATTGCACAAGCCAGGCAAGTTTCTTTGGTGAGATCTTGGTGAGAGGGTTTTCAGATATACTGGTGGCTTTATAAAGGCACTTAATTTGTCTGTGTAGCAAATGTTCTTTTAAATGCTATATATTCAGTTACTCTGTGGCTGTGGTGGGACTTGCCATTTTTAATTTCTAAAATGGAAGGAAGACAAAATTTTATCTGATGATGGTTAAGCTCCAAAATTTTTTCTAAAGACTTTCTTTTCTTTGTTCCTTTTTCTTCTGAGGCTGTCCTAGCAGTCTTGAACTGCATCTTTATGGACTGTACCTCTGAGGTGAACCTGTTAGTGTTGAGGATTTGAAGTCTACACTACGCATGTTTTTTAGGGAAGGGGTGTTCTTTCAGACTACTCCTAGTGAGGCCCATGGACTAAAATTCCACTAATATTTGAACCAGGTTAGCTGTGCTTTTGCTGTTCATTTTTCAGTTTAATTTCATCCAAAAGGGATATTCATGCAATCTTAGACTGCTCTATGGTGTGAAACAAATGATTTGGCACATTGGAATGATTCAACTGTTTTCTTCAAAAGCACACTCCTGATCTGAACTAAAACACCAATATGAACACATTCTGTTCTTGAACTGTTGTGAAAAGAGAGTTTCAAATTTTATCAGAGATGTCAGTGATTTATCAGTGATTTTGATGGCACTATTCATTGAAATGAAGAGAGAGATGGCATCTAAATTCTTTAGAAAGTAATTCTGAACCATAATGTCCTTTTCAGTTTTAAATCTCTCTTTGGAACACTCCAAATATCAAGTGAAATATGAAAAGAAAAAAAATCCAATGATGCAGTACAACAATTACAAAAAAAAATTGAAGCAAATACAGCCAAATTAATATACCTGTCATTTAAAATTAACTAACACTGGTATTTATTTGTTTGGAGCATTGGGATTTTTGGTTGGTTCATAGAGTTGAGTGTAGATTTTTGTTGCTCTTCTTTGCTTTAAATTCTTTATGTAGTTGACCTTTCTAGCACAGCAGTTTGGGACCACCACTGATGAAATGTTATTAATATCTTAGCACAGCTACATTAATAATCCAAAGGAAACACAGCTAAACATTCTCTTTCCAACTTGTTCAGTAACTTAGCACCAATGGTGTGCACAGCTTGGGCAGGTGACCTATTTTCAGCTGGAGCCCTGGATACCCTCAATCCCTGTGGTGAAGAGAAGGTGATTCTGCTGGCTGCATCATCTTGGACTTACACTGCACTCGAGCCAGAAGCTGTTTCTCTGCACAACTTTTGTGAGCTCAGGGTAGCTGACTTTGCTGGAACATCAGTTACAGTAGATGCTCAGTGCCTCTGAAAACTCAGTGTAAGATTTCCATAGATATCTGAGTAACTGGGAAGTTTACAAGATGCACTGAAAGAGATCTGCTTAAAATTGCACACAGATTCTCTGGCAAGGCCAGTGAGAAAGAACTGAGTATTCTGCCTTTCAGTCCTCTTTCCAGATCACAGGATGGATTGCTTCATCTTAATATCTCGTATGAACTGTTAATATTATTAACATTTATTAACCCCTCTTGCAGACTGTTAATTAAATATTGCAGAGTCAAACCTTAATTCCTTTGCTGCTGACTAGATACCTCTTCTACTTGACACAATTTCATTTATCATTACCCTGTGTCTCTTGTGTTTAATTTTTAGATGAATTAAATGACTGCATTAGGTATTTAGGATACCACATTAAAAGTGTCTGCAAACATAAAAAAACATTAGCATCATTACCAAAAGTCATCACAGTGAAGCCAATAAACAAGCCTGAATGTAAGAAATTGCATCCTTGAAAGTGTGAGGAAAGAACCTTGAGTAAGTCTGTCTTTTAATTTAGACTTATAAAGAATAACAGTCAATAAGCCTTTGCTGAAATGTGGCAATGTTCTCCACATGTGACAGGTTTAAGTTTACACATAAATGCTGGAACAAATGGATGAGCTGATTGCCCAAAATGTGATCCTAAGTTATGGTAACCCTTTACCCCAGCTAGACTTTTTATTATATCATGTGGTTGTGAGCCACACCAGAGCTAAAGCAATGACTTGATAAATGTGCTTTTGAAGCAGTTAAGCTAACGCTCCCATAAAACTTGAGAAAGTATGCAAATGAGTGTGCTCTTCTGGATGCTGATAAAAGGCACTATTAATAAACGGAAAATAATTGTTTGGCAGGCAAGATAACTTTTTCATGGTGGTTGTTTTGCAATAAACAATACCAGAAGTTTTAAAATCCTGGTAATGGAGCACTGGGAGAGTGGTGCTTCTCTAACTGGAATTTTGCATGGATTTCCACAGCTGACTTTAAAGATAGGCTGTGGTTAAGAAAGAGAAGATAGGTTCAAGGATGAATACAGTCTACTTCATAGCTTAACACCCTCACAACTACCCTTTGGTAGGTCTGTCTTTTTCCTATCTGCTTTTTCCCAGCTATAGTACCTGAAACCACAATTTTCCATATCAAGGGTAAAAGGGACGGAGAGGAAACACAAACCAGGTAGTGTTTATCCAACAAAGCAGAAGATTGTCACAAAGCAAAGATATACCAAATTTTTCTTTTCTTTCCCAAATGCTACTGAGAAAGACTTCTCCACCCCAAAAGTAAAAATACGTGTGGTGAGAAAAGTGTGCAAAAGTAGAGCTTGTTGCCTTGGTGTATCTCACAATTCAAGATGGAAAGGGCAGAGCAGACTTTCTTCATCTCTATAAATAACATGCTGCTTTTTATCTATGTTAAAAGATTTACAGAATCTTTTTTTTTGGCACTTGATCACTCTAGCTGGCAATATAAACATAGGAACTCCATGAACAGAGAAAATCAGAGGAGAAAAATAGCTGTGCAATCCTACTGGGATCCATTATCACAGCAGTTGGGCCTCTCACACATTAAACAATGTTTCTTGAATTTTTTTCCCCTTTACAGCCAAAACCAGCACAGTGAACAGAGAGTACAGGAAAGGTGACCAAGTGTTCAGAAATTAAGAGGAAATTAAGTTTTGACCCATGAATTATCTAGACCTTGCCTTAGTGTTTCTAGCCAATCCCAAAGTGCTCCAGCTGTCTACACTAAAGCTTTTACAGTTACTGAAATGGAAGAAAAACAAAATTGTTCCTGTGGATAGAAGAACAAGTACATTGCTACATGAATTGCCTTATTTATTACCAAAGGCACTCATTAAAACCAATAGCAACATTTTAAAATAACTTGCCTAAAAAATTTTAAAAAGGATTTTTAAATTAAAGAATTCATCTCAGAAAAATGCAACACTGAAATCAGAATAATTTTTACTTCTGGTTTTTATTTTTTGATTTTGATATTCAAAGGACAAGT
Source organism: Calyptomena viridis (assembly GCA_013390005.1). Classification (NCBI taxonomy): domain Eukaryota; kingdom Metazoa; phylum Chordata; class Aves; order Passeriformes; family Eurylaimidae; genus Calyptomena; species Calyptomena viridis. Next base: position 13,447 of record WEIV01027715.1, on the reverse strand, counting down.
TTCAGCCACCATAAAGACTAAGAAATTACCTTTTCTTAGAAAGAAAAGTAGATTAAGAGAAGTCACATAAAACTTCCTCAATTACAATTCACTTGGTTTTGTGATCTTTAGTTGGCTATCCTGGTCATTTCCAGGCTATATCTTAACCAGATTTGATACTCTTAACAAGAAGATTAAAAGTTTTTATTTCTTCACTCTCTGCTATAGCTGCTTAAAAAAAAAAATTAATGCAATTCATATTAGCAGATGTTCTTTTTCACTATTATTTTTAAAAATTTAGATATTATATGATGATTGCATTGATATGTGCAATTAAATACACAGGAAAAGATACAAAAATCAGTGAGACCATCTCTTTATCTATAATGGAAAAATATTTTTCCTTTTACCCAGATCTTATACATGGTATATATTGCTCACATATTTTTCGTTTCAATCTGTTCAAATGTACTCTTTTTTTAGCCAAAATCCATTCATGAAGTTAGTCCACAGAATACAGCATGACTTGATTAGAACTGACAGTGAAATAATCTCTCTTTACCCGTAGAGAATGCACTTGTAGGGGTTCCTCTCAATTTCTCTCTCTCAGCTTTCTCAACTCTTTTTTTTTTTTACAGATTTTTCTGAATTGTACAATTCATTTTTCAGTCATTGTATCCAAATATCCCCTATTAGATATGAAAATAAGAAAATCCCTTAGTTCTGCCAATTCATTTTCTAGGAATTCAGTGGGAACTGAGTGGTCTCCCTGACACTCCATCCAGGCTGCACAGACCTTAACACCAGAAAGCAAACGGGTCCCTCCCTCCCTGTAAGTCACACGTGGGGACTTTGGCAGCTGCGGGAGGGGATTCTATTTTGGGAATGGGAATCCATCTTCACTGTGGACTGCATCTTTAGCTGTTCCCTTAAACAAAGCTAACCTGTAAGCAGGAAGAAGAGTTCGGCAGGGATAACATGGGAAACAAAGCTAAAACAGGAGATATCAGCCAGCAAACATGATGACATGGGGAAAGGGTGGGGTTGGGAGTGCTGGAAAATGGGACTGCTGCTTGTGAGATGGTTTGTGTGTCACCAAATGAAATTATTTCACCTCTGTTTGGCTTGACAGGCCTGGTCATCTACAGAAAATATCTTTATCTTAGTGGTTCCATGAAATCTCACTGTTTCTGGCATCATTTCAGATTGACACAGCCATGAATATATCCTTTTGAGAAATCATAGATGTTTGACATGAAGTTGCTCTGAAATTGCCAGGTGTAAATGTTGGAGCTATGTTGATTTATGCCAGCTGATATATTAATATTTTTATTATAATTTTTATTTTTTGAACTAACTACACTTAATTCAAGTGTCCTCACAAGAAAACTGAACCTTTTTTTGCAACTCTTACTTTTCTAATCATTGTTATTTCCTGCCTCTCTCTTCACTTGGAGAAACAACAACAAGGTTTACATCACCAAAAATATGATAGCTTTTATGCTTACTTTGCCAGGATTAGTTAGTCTTTATTGTAAACTTTTAAAACCAAATACTCCGAATTCCATATTTAAAAATGAACATTGTTAAATATAACAAGATTACAAATTTCAAAAGATCATTGTTAACAAAAGGAGGAAACTGAATTTTTAAAATTATTAGAAATATAGTCTTGCAAGTTCAAGTACTGTTAATATAGTAATGTCACTAGATACATTCCACTGGCTAGAATTAATTCCATATAAGTAAATTAAGTATATACAATTTTTTCTCTATAAAATTGAAGAGAAACTTACAACTTGTTCAAGTGTTTCTGATATGATTACAGACTTCTACGGAGTGTGTTGTTTAAGCACCTGCTGGTGTGATGATTATCTCATTGCCTACTTGCTAAAGCAATTTTTAATATTAGTGACTTGCAGTCTGTGGCATTAACTCTAATGCTAGATATTATTTTTTGTAACTTTATCTCATTGCCTACATTAAAGATAAGTAGGGTATGAAATCTGGCCATTCCAGGTTATACAAACAAAAATGAGTTTGTTGATTATAACAGTCAAAAAAAACCCCAACCTGGAAATATTTGGTCATAGGTACTGATTCAGAAGGATGAAACTTCCATAGTTCAAAGGAGAAACCAGTATGTTGGGAAATTACTGTACAGTGCTTATACAACAACCCCACGAACACAACAGAATTTTACAGTATGAAATCAGAATAAACCTGGATCTACTGTACAGCAATGAATCAAATCCCACAAAATGCTTGTCTGGAGGCATCCCTTTGCTTACCAGGATTTTGGCAAAATGCTTCTCCATGGTTTCAAGCATACTGTAGCTGCTGTGAAAATCATTCTTTTGCTACTCCAGCATTTCTGTTCTAATAGCTGCTAATGAAAATGTACAAAAAAAAAAAAAAAAAGGTAAGCAATTACAAGCTTCCTCATCTTTCCTTCTTAATTCTGAAATTTAGAAGAAATTAAAAAATATTCAGAGATAATTTTATTTCTATCTCTTTTCTATCAGTCACCAAAATTCTTCTGAAACATGAGGGAAAAGACTGGAGAAAATGTTTGTTTTGATCTTGCAGACTGTGGTGTTTTTGTAGCATGCTGATTTAGGGAAGAAAGAGAAGTTAATTCTAAGTATTTTGGCTGTATTATTAAAACAGTCTTTTGTGCTTTGGTTCTTGGAGATTTTTTAGATAATTAGGTCACAAGACATAGCAGTATGATCAAGACCTCCATTTGAATGCAGTTAGAGTCTAGTGTAAAGTCTTGTAAACTACAGAGGATATATTTTCCTGAACACATGCTTATGCAAATAGCACTGTACCTATGCATTTTTTAATAATAAGACAGGAGGTCTGCAATTTTAGCCACAGATGTAAGAACTGTGCATGTAATGCTGAAAACACTACCTTTCGAAGACGGTTTCCTTTGATCCTGAACTCTGAGATTGAAAATGTACATGATAAGAATTTAATATTTAAGATTTTAATTATTTAAGGTTTTCTTATATTGATGTTTTCTGGACAGTGTATCTCAGGAATGTGTAACTTTGAAATGTTACACCAAAACTGATCAGCATTAGCTCAAGTAAAAATGCTGAACCATGACATTTAGAAATATAATCTTGATTCTACTTGGCTGTTTCTGGCTGGTATCTGAAGGATAAAATGTGGTGCCAAATCAAGCCCTGATCGCAGCATTAGGAAAAAACAAACAAAGCTGGGTTTGGGTTTGGATTTCTTTTCTGGTGTGGAGCAAAATTAGTTTCACTAAAAGTGAAACTTTCTATGTTAAAATGCTGATAACATTTTCCCTTAACATTTACAATTTACCATCACAAAAACCAAACCGAAATGTTTTAAGAAAGGTAACGATTTTATGATCCTGGGCTTTTGCACTATGTGCAGGTTTTGTAGCTAATGCTCCTATCTGACTCTCTGACTCATGCTTGTGGGTAAGCCCACATTTCCCCTTGTACAGCTCAGCCTCCTGCCAGGCTCAGCATTGATCCATGCTGCAGAGCTGATGGCAGTGCAGATGTCAGCAGCCTTGTCATAGCCAGTGGTGGGCTGCACACTGTGACATGCTGGCACCAGGTATTAGCTGCATCTAAGCCAGAAAGGCAAAGCTGAGCTGCCCTTGGATCCAGGGTCACCAACATGAATCCCTTTGTCTGTGAGAGTGCAGGTTAAGGAAAACTATTGCTGAATTTTTTGAAATAAAGACAGTAAATTTTAAGCACTGGTTTTGACTTTTTTCTTATTTAGCATAAGATTTATGCTAAATTTTGATTACGATTTATTTTATCAAAATGTAACATTTTGATTTTCTCACCAAAATGGAAAACGAACATAAATGTTGAAATATTCATAATTTCCCATGCAACAGACTTAGGGATTTTTGAAGACCTCTACAATGATACATTGGTACTACCACAGATTCTAAACCAGAGATGGACAGGACAAGCACATACACTGCCTCACAGCTAAGGCAGGAACTCCTCTAGGGCTAAAATACAAGTCATGGTGTTTAGGGCACATGTTTAAAAATCTGGGTTCTTCTTCTTTGTGCTACTTTGAAAAACGTCTAAGTGTTTATTTCAGATACATAAGGCTTATTTTTACATAGATTAAGGGCATTTTTAGTACTTTTACAAGGAGAAAATAAGCTTTAAGAGAACCGTAAATATCATTACTTTTATATGTATTAAAAGCCCTTTAATATTGCTGCAGTGAAAAAATGTGAGTCTAAATCCAAGATTTCCTCAAGTTAATGGTTTTGCCTTTTCTTCTGCAAATTTTACCCCAAGTCCTTAACTTCTAACTCTTCAAGAAGTTCCTGAGTGGTTTTTTGTTGCTGTGTGACAAAAAGTGTCTTTTACGCCGAAAATCCTCTGCTCTGGTATCTTCTGCATATTCTTTTCTTTTGAGACATCAATAAAATATATCTATGTGCATTCTATTCAACTAGCTTGGATATTACATTGAAATGTAAACTGTACAGAAGTTATACGCAGGGATTTGGAGATAATTTTTTTTGGTTTTATTTCCTTCATAGTGGAAAATGGGAAAAAAATGAGGAAGAAAATAATAAGGACCTGTAAGATCACAAAACCAGGATGTTAATTTGTTGGGATTTTCAGCAGGAATTTCAGTGATATAAGAAAGAACTCTTGACAATTTGCACATTGAGAACAGCCTCCTACAAAACATCATCCTTCTAAGTGTTTCATTTTCATTTGCAAGCAGTTATGAGCATGTTTATTCTGTATGTGGCAATACAGATGATGAGAAGGAATGTCCATTGCTCGTCCCAATAAGGCTCCAGGGTTTCCTCCCTCTCCTTGCCAAGTTAGCTGTAGCTGTAGCTGCATTCCTCACCATTTTGACTTTGTTTTTCTCTAAATGACTTTTACAGTCTTCCTCCTCTCTCACTTGGGACTTAATGATTTTCTCAGCTAAAGCAGACAAAAATGAGGATCTGTTCTACTGTGGGTGTTTAAACACAGCAGGTGTTTGGTATGTGGATACAGGGCATCAGGACTTGTTTTCTGGATTTGCAGATGTCACCTGGAAAGAGCTGAGAAAAAAGTCAGCAGTTTAAATTTCACATCAGGTTTCTGAATATATCTCTTCAATGTCTCTTTTCTGGTTTTCTGTTATCTCCTGTCAGCCTACTTTCTTATTTTCTCATCTGGCAGCCTCTTCACATGCATGTGAATGACAATTCAAATGCTTCAGAAGCTGTTGTTTTCAACTTTTATTAATGTTTCCCGACTCATTCTCTTCTTTTCCTGCTGACAGGCTGCCAAAATCACCCTCTGGTGAATTCTAAAAGGGTCTGGATAGCAGAAATTGGACCCAACATTTGTTGCAGATAATTACTCGATCAGATCTTTGTCACAGAAATTATTTGACAGCCCACACATCTCTATTTCTTAGCAGACCATAACATGGAACTATAAGAATTTTTCTTTTATTAAGTGTAAGAAACTCATTGCTAGATCAAAGATACTTTGTTGAATTGGGTAACGTACTTGATTCTACACAATTTTTTGTTGATTCTGGTGATTCAGTTTAAGATGGCATTTAGACCATATCCAGGAGTGTACACCATGACCTCCTGCTTCTGGGAATAAAACATTGTAGTGGTTATCAAATCTGACTTGTTTTATCCCCAGTGTCATTCGATGTAGCATTACCAGCCTGACAAGGAACATTTCTGCCAAGTTCCAAACCTATGTCTTGAATGAAAAAAAAAAAAAAATATTCCCAGAAATCTGCTAGAGATTGTTCTTTGATTACAATCTATTTTTGGTATAGGATTTCAGGAATTTAATAACTGCTATGTGAATACTCATAGATATAGACATGATCAATAAAGTTCATACTTTATGTTTCCTCCCTGTGAAGTTTGGTTGTGTTTGATTTATGATTTTTTCCTAGCAGTTTGGGACACAATATTACAGGTTTACAAGAGACAGTGAATTTATAGTATTTAATTTAAATGATGCTGGAACATTGTACAAAAGTTGAGGCCACTAAAGCAAACCTTAAGTCAGTTTCAGAAAGAAATAAAATCCTTTCTGAAAAAAAACCTGACATAAGAAGACAATACAAACTAGAAAGAACAGGAGAAAAAGGAATAGTTGATTGTAAAAGTGTGGGGGAAATAAAATAATCATCATTGCATAACCCATCACATAGGAACTGGATAAGAAAGGGAACACATTGGTGTCTTGTAGAGGAGCACAGGGTTAAGGAAGGAAGGGAGGGCATGAATATCTGACTTTAATACCTTTCGTAAGAAGCACCTTACCGACTTCTTCTGACATTCTTAAAAGACAGGGATTTCTCTTGGATGTAGGATTTTAGTTGTTCAGATAAAATTGGAAGTAAGGAAAAAACCCAACCAAACAAACCCAAAAAACACAAGGAGAAATGAGAAGAGAAACAGGACAAAGAAAGGGAAGTAAGACCCAGACAGAGTGAGATTCTACAGTGCTTACAGTAATTCTATCATTTTTTCCATTGATTCTTGAAAATGTTACAGCTGTGTGCTGCTCCGCCTGTTTGGCAGGTCTTTACTCTTCACCTTGCCCACATTCATTAATTGCTAGTTCTCAGGAAAGAATGTTGGTTGCAGCAACTTGAAATAATTAATCTAATTTGTTTGTAAATTTATTGACCACCACTGTTCAGGTAAGTGAACTTCAGCTACAGGTTGCAATAATGTACAATAGTGTACAGGTTGAAATACACAGATTGACATCTATTATACTTTTAATTCATAAATTTTCTTGTACAAACACTACTTACAACCCTTTCTGTCCCCATCTAGCACACCCTGAAGCCTTTTATTAGACTGCACATATGAAGATTTACTGGGGTATTCTTTTAAACCTTGTTTGCACCTGAAAAAATATAAACCTGTTGAGGATCAGTGCTGGAGTGTAGTTTAAAGTGTACACTATGTGATTATTTTCAGCAGCAATGTTACAGGTCTTGCTGTGAAGGTGAAGAAATTGTAGGTCGTTAAATAGCATCATGTGCTCCAGAGGACACATATTTCCTGGAGAATATCTTGCATGAGATATTCCTTCATCTGTTAGTTATTCCATGGATAGAAAATGCAGCAGTGAAACCTAAACTCCAAAGTCACACATTCTTATAGGTTAATGCTAAATCATCAGCATCCCTGTCTTCAAACCTTAACTGATGAATCCTCACAGCAGCCCTGTTTGTGAAGTACTTATTATCTTTGTCTTATAGGCTGGGCAGGCAGGAAGGTTTAAACCACTCATTTAGGGCTCAAACACTGTTGGACTCCCCAGATAGAAGGATTTCTGACCAAACACTAAACCCGTAGGTTAATCTCAAAATAAGCCTTATAGAAGTAAAAATAATACCTGACGATGGAGTAAACACAGTCAAAATGAATAAATAATCACTTAACTGGAAGGCAGTAAAAAAAAAATATCTGTAAAAGGTTAAACGAAATAAAGACTTTATTTAGTTTATTAATCAAACAAAACCTTATATGTACACAAAATTACTGTAACCCTTGGTTTAGAAATTAACCCCTGTATAAGTTAAAAACTGTATGGTTCTTTGAAAAGAAGAAAGTTAAACGTATTTGCAAACCTGTTTGTCTTCTAATAAGTGGTTCTGTTTGAGAGAGATCTTGGTCCTAAACTTTAATATTGCATTTTAGGTCTAATTGCCCTCAACTACCCTGAAAACTATTATTGCTTTACAAAATCTGATTCTACACTGAATTCAAGGATGAAATTTTTGTTCATAAGACAGAACAGATAAATATAAGAGTACAACATTATTCAGCTAATCTACCCATAAATTATGGAAAATAAGGCAGATGGATCAAGCAGAAAATAACAAGAACACTCAAAAGATGTCACTCACACTACCCCAGTCTTGGATCTTGCAGTAACTTTAGTGATACAACAGGCTATCTTAATTTTTCCAGACTTTTGCAGTGTTTTCTAGCTGTGTATGCTGGTGGGAATATTCAGTCTACAAACAATTGACACTGCAACCTTCACATATCAGAAAGGCTGAAGCCTTCATCTTGTTATTGAGAGACTCTACTAGGTTAAAAAAAAGAGCCAGGTACATGTATGTGTGTGCACAATTAAACACTGATTTTCTTTTGGAAAACTCTTTGCCAGACCTTTAAAAACAGTTTGGTTTTAATCTTTGTTATTTTCAGCCATTATATTTTGTAAAAAGCATAGTGAAAATTGGCTGCATCTGGGTTTGAGGTTGCCAAAACATGTCACATACAAATTATAGGACTTTTTTTTTAAATCTCCCCAAACCTCCTCAAAATGTGCAGCCTTCATTTCTGACACTTAGTATGAGTCAAAATGATTTAGAAACTCATGTGCAAAAGGTGGAAAGAGAAGAAAAAAAATCATTGGTCCTCAAACCTGATGTTTCAATCAGACCATTTCGTGGTTTTGTATTAGGCCAAAATTATACAACAGGGGAGCACAGCACAACAGAAGGATACATCCAAGCACATTTATTTCCATAATCTTTTTGTTATCTCAGGTTGTACAAGGTTCTCAATTTGTAGGACTGTGATTTATGGCCCTCCCAAATAACTTTTAATTTGTAGGTCCTTAACTTATAAAAAGGCCTGAGCATTAATAATGTATTTCCAGCTGGGAAATAAAACAGGAAATAAAATGTAAACCAAAATAATAACTGGTCATTTTTTCAACTAAGAAAAGTGGCAAACTCTTTATAAAAATGTTTGCTGTTACATTTGCTCTTCACTTTTTGTTAGCTCTAAATTTAAATATAATCAGAAGGGTAAGGCTTGACTTAACACTGTGAGATTTTTAGACTGTAAAACAGTGGTTTTGCCACCAATTACACCATACACAAGCATCTTGAATATTAATGATGGTAATTCATGAAAAGCTGGTGCAATGGCTGTCTAAAGGTAGACCAAGAAACTTTAGTCTGAGTGGGAGAGGATTAGCAGAGTTATGGTACTACCAGAGATGTGAGGGAAGTTGGTGACTGAGCAAGGGTTGTCAAAGACTGTGAATGTGAAGAACACTTTGTCATGGCAGAAATATAATTGCAGCAATTTTTCAAATGTGAATACCAAAACAACCACCTGTAAAATCATATTGATTTAAATTACAAAAGCTATTGAATTTTTCATAAGCAGCTGGATGTTCTTCTGTCATGTGTTTCCTAAAAGAGAAAGTCAAATAAAATTGTAAGAGACCGAAACTGTGAGAGAAACAGTGGGAAAGAAAGGTATGGAACTTCCATATCTCTTGGGTGATATGCCTTTGCAGGATAATTGCATTTTGGATCAGCTTGCTGTCTCTGGAACTTTGAAAGGTGACTTTATTTGTCCCTTCTCCCCAGTTTCTTTCACTCTATTATTTGAAACCTAATTATGTAATGAAATACTAATCGCTAAGCTGGGCAACTTAATTTTCCAGCCTGCAAAGTCTCCATTTTTGTCACTTGCCACTTTTGATGCAGCAAGACTTGCTTTTATGAATAGTTCTTCACCCCACTAAAGTCTAGAGTTCTGATAAGATCCCACGTTTTTGCCTGAAGTGCATTTTACATCTATTTTTTCTTCTTGCAGGCTTTGACAGAACGAGGAACCGCATATCAGATGATGGTGGAGATTGGGAAAATAAGACAGATCTAAAATAGCGTGTGAAGACCTTGCTTGAATACAGCAGATGGGGCGGCCTGCCCTGATGGTAGATAGCAACCGCCTGGAACCAAGCAAGTACAACAGATCCTGCATCTCTGTAATTTCCAAGATTTGTGGAACTACATGATGCACAGCCCACAAAACATGAAATAAAACTGTGAGATTTTAATATCCTTGAGGAGTCAAAGATAGTTCGCTTGTAGGTTGTTTCTCCCCTAAATGTTATCTCCTCTCTTTTTCCTCTATTCTTTACTTCTCCTTCAGTGGACCAAACTACAACCTTCTGAAGGCAGATGGCTCCTGTATCCTTTTTGCCTTTTAAATAGAAGAGACATAGCTCACACCCTGCACACTTGTAAGATAAGGTGAGCAAGGTAGGACTGAAAAGTACTGATGTATTTTTAGCTTATATATGCTTTCATGTTATGTAAGGGGTTGACCTTGGCTGGACGCCAAGTGCCCACATNTGCTCACAGCAGTCAAAACAGTGAAGTGTTATTTCATAGTAGTGTTAAGGCTGCAATGGGGCTCAGACAGACCCAGAACATGTTAGTATTTTGGTGGTGTTACTGACACAAAAAAGGAAACCACAAAAAAATCTCAGTGTGTGGTATAGTTCTCAAGACTATTTATATTATGGGTGGACCTAGAAACAAAGATCAGAGCAACACGCACTTATTTGTCTATTTATGCATAAATCTAGGCAGCTAAATATTATTAAGATGGATTTATATTGAATTTTCAGGCACCACTTTAGATTCAGTATAGATGAATCTTTTGTATATCTCTCTGCCAATATGTTATGCTTGTTTTTATACACCTCCACGGTAAATCCCTTTGTGGTTCAGAGAAAATAACTTCTATCCAAGAAAAAATAAGCCTATCTAGGATTACTGAAATTCTAACACTGAGAAATCAAGAGTCAACTACGTGGTATGGAGTATGTTCTGTTACCATGTCCCTGTGCTTAAGAGTGAAGGGTGAAATAGCATGTCTTCTGACAGTCTTATCCAGCACCAGTTAGTCACATTTGTTATTGCAGTGTATTCTTAAACAGAGAATACAAGGACTGAAAGGCAGAACGAAG
>WEIV01027681.1:10430-21428 GCA_013390005.1 Calyptomena viridis | reverse complement strand
TCTTTCCAGCAGAATCAGAGGGGCAGTTGTTATCTGCGACAACTAGATCTCACCTTTCCTGCTGTAACTTTGGCTTAGCTTTTTAGATATGGCAGCACTCTATTATGAACTCAAACTGCTGCTTTAAAATTCTTNTTAGCAAAGCAGGGCATATATTAAGCAAAATAATTATTGAAATTAATATTTCATTTACGTTTTTCCCAAATATGTAATTACCCTCCAAATGCTAATTTCACAAACATCTAAATGAACTTTAAGTACATGATTTGTTTGAAACAAAGGTGAGTTTTATTACCTGAGGAAGTGGTGTTTTCTCTGTTAATAACTGAGTATATTGAAAAACTGTTTGTACACTGAAGCTTTCAGCATCATGATTTTATTGATTCAAAACATTTGGAACAGACTTGCATTCAAGCACTGCTGGTTGCCAAGTTTAGAACTGTGTAGCACTAACATCTGTGGCGTTATTTGCTTCTTACTTTCCTTTTCTTAATTTCAGTTTCGCTTTGATATTAGTATGATAAGCTTGTTTTTGTTAGGGTAAGGTTGAGCCTCATCCAAATCATTGGACTGAATTGCCCACAGTATTTTCTCTGTCTAGAGCATTGATTAATAGTTTCTCATAGAGTGGTTTTACAAACTGCTAGGCTTGACACAATGATGTTTGCAGTCACCAACAGGTACCAGACAAGAGCAAAACCTCAGTCTGATAGTTGANTGTGCATGTGATCACTTGTTACCAGTACTCTCCACGGTCAGTTTAGTTTCTGTGGGTTGCAACTGCAGTAGAACTGTAAAAAGTCACAAGACTCCAGACTGAGTTTAAAATCTGTGTTTGAAAGCGTGCTCTTTGACTTTGTGATAATTGGGACATAAAAGACATATACAAGCTAGAGAAAACCCCTGTATGTCATCCAAAATCACATTTCAAAACATGTTTTATTTATGCTTGGCAGTGACTATAGTGTTTTTGGGTGCTATAAAATTAAAAGTACCCAGGACAGACAGGTTCTCGAGGATCAGCATAACACTCTGCTGGGAGCACACCCACGCAGGAATGACTTACACACAACATTCCATGATATAGAGATAGAAAGCTGTTGCATATGAAAGCAGAGGTGAGTCTATGGCCATAGATGCCTCCAGCCAGAGTACCACTGTCTTTTACTATAAGTTTGTTTACGTCCAGTTCTGTAAAGAGAGAATCTTTATGGACATCTAGTTCCTCCCTAAACCAAGTGTTATAATACCGTGTGTTACCAGTTCTTCACAAGACTGAAAGAAGACTTCAGATTTTTCTATATTCAAAATACTACAACATTCAAGGAATAAACAGTAAATCAACAAGAGCTATATAATGAAATGCATCACAGTACCTGGCATATTCTAATTGCTTGGTCCAGCACTGTCTTTGTATCAGTTGCATAATCTGGACAAGGCAGCATGGCATGACTGAAGTGGGCTTGAAGTAGGAGGTGTGTTTTGGTGTGTGAACTATCAAACGAATGGGGATTGACTTCAATCGGAAGGTGTTTTGCCAGCTCACTGTTCATCTGATCTTCATTGTGTCTCACAGGCAGATCTGCGTACTCGTCGGCATTCTTTAAAAAAAGAAATAAATTATTAATCATTGTAATTAACTTCAGAATAACTATTATTCCCTGCTGAGACATTAAAGTATATGCATTCAATTTACTAGTGTTAGATATCACTGTTAAAATAACATCATTTAAATGCTTAGAATGTGTACTTATTTATCAAAGTCACATGTGGGAAACAATAACTAATATAGCATTCACAAATATTCACACAATTGTAGGTTTTAATTTTTTTTCTTCCACATAGCTGATTTTAAAAATAGAGAAGAGGAAAATATAAGCAATGAAATAAATACCTTCATTGGATAGATTCAGTAGTAGAAGATGACCTTCTACAGATATCCTACCTTTTTGGCTCACAAAAACATTGTAAGGTTAGCTATAAAGAAGTCAATTGTTCATATTTCCAATTTTCAGGGTTTATATTTTTCTCTTTGTATTCAAAACACAGTAGGTTTGAAATAGCTCTGGTAAGGTTATTTTCAAATATTTTTTCAATATTTTGAGCAGTCAATGTGTAAGCAACAGATGATAAGCAATCAAAGCAATGAGTAAAACTGTAAGCAGGTGCTGAAAACCATCTTCTGTGCTCCAGAGTGGGACTAATGACATTCATGCCAAAATCAAAGCTGTGTAAGAACTTTCTCACTTTTGCAGAAAGGGGCTGCACACCAACATCTACATGTAGCATGATTAGCAAGATCCTTGGAGCTGAGAGGAAGAAGTACGACTTTGGTAGCCTGAGCAGAGATATTAATCCTCCTACTAGGGAAACCCACTGCCTCTGAAAGAAAGTTCAACGGAAGGATCCTAAGAACTACATTTTAGGCTAAAGAGCATTTTTTTTTCTCCACAAAATCCTTTTGTGCATGTATGCATATATATCGTTTGGAATGAAAATTATCTTTCTAAAGTACAAAACTTGCAAGTAAGAGTTTTATAATACGTGATACCTTTTTCATCTGTAATTTAAGACAGTATATTTCTTTTGTCATAAAATAAAGTGTCACTTGGGTATCCCAAAGGGCAATGTCTTCCAAACTACAGGCTTAGCAGAGACCAATAAATTAAAGTGTTCAGGGTTTTATATTCCTCTTAAACTACAGATTCAATACTATGCATCTTAGTCTTCAATTTCCAGTCAGACTTCCTACAAATCCATATTAATGAAGTATTCACAAGAGTAACCAATGCAGAGTGAGGTAAAGAAAAATGGCAATTTTAGAACATCTACTAGAACTATGTAATTGACTTGCAAAGTACCATATCCACTTATTAATATCCTAACAAATAGATCCTTTTTTGACTATTCCTAAAAAGTTAGCTGTTTTTTGCCCCCTTGAAAACTGACAGCACAACATTTTCTATTTTCTTTAACAGTGCTAGGAGACTATGTCTAAACTGTGATATTAATGTAAAAGGAATGGTAAGTATTAGACAACTTAAGTTTTGGAAAGAAAATCAGAATGTCATTAATTTATTTTATATCTCAACTGCAGATTAGAAGTGAAGACTAAATAAAGACAACTGCTGCTTAATCCTGGATGTCTCTGCTAGATCTCTTGTGAAAACTGTGGTCATTTATTCTCTGAACCTAAGGTCACAATCTTTCTAAGCCCTATAGAAGGCTGCATGTTTGCTTCACTCTTTTTATTTAACTGGATTCTCCTTCAAAGATATTTTAAAGAATATTTACCAAGGAGATTTTTTACTTAGTTTTGCTTTGCAGTTTAAAGTAGCAGAAAGAAGGAGGATCAGCTAAGTCACTCCAGACCAATTGGTATCCCTGAAAATGCATTTTCCCTAATTCTTCCCCAGCACATGTTTTATTTACCTCTAAAACAGTCCTCTTATTTTAAACAACTTGCCTACTTAATTTCCTGTTTGTGATCATTGACTGTAAGTAAGTGAGGTTCATTTTCTTATCTGCATCATGTAGGTAATTAAAGGAAATTGAGAATGGGTAGTGAAGCTTTTATACAACCAAGAATGAAGCTGAATGGAGGGCGCCGAGGTCAGCAGAGTCCATTATATTTTTATGTGAGAGGCCAGTATGTCTGCCCTGTCCTTGTTTGCTTAGTGTAGGCTGGACAGACTACTAACTGCAAATCTGTTTCTCTGATTTGCCCAGCTGTCCTTGAATAAAGACATCTTCCATTGCAAAATGTTAAATGACAGTGATTGACACCTCTGTGATGAACTCTGCTTGTAACCCCCTGCTACTGTTTTCAGGTTGCACAAGAAAAGACAGAATAAAGAAACATCCTTTGTAATCACCTCAAATGGGCCCTGCTGTTCACTCAGTACTTTTTCATTTCAGTTTTCCTTTTCATTGTGAATCTTAATCTGTTCTGCAAAGGCTATAACTTCAACTATTCCACACAATATATATATTGTTTTAGTATATTGTATCTGAACACTGTTCTTACTTCCATGGGTGAGGAAACAGATCAAATTATGTATCAATCATTAATCGTCATTCTAAAGTCAAGAAATTCAATGCAAACTTCATAGATAAACCACAAAGCACTGCTGTGCATTTTTTACTTTCCTTTTTCCTCCTTTTCAATCAAGACGGTTGCAGCCTTGCAACATTGCAAATAACATGTTTACAAGCACCTACACAGTTATGTATAACTTGGAGATAACTAGGAATTTTAGCTATGGGTTCTGCAATTGTGCATTTGGTAGTCATGTCACATCTCTTCTCTCCTACACTTCTGTGATGGACTTTCCAGTAATGACTTCTTTTGGGCATTACAGACTGCTGCATCATTTCAAGGGTGTGGGAGTCCTCTTAGACTTACATTTCAACCTGTATGTGATACAGGAGACTGTAACTTGCACTGACAGTGAGAAATGTCACACAAAGACCTGCATAAACTTGACTCTTATATTTTACAAGGCCAAAGGGCTATTCTGGTAATTGAATTCTGTTTCCTGCATAACGCCAGCCACAGAATCATCTTAGAGCCCTGTCTGCAATGTTATGTTCCAAATCTGCAACTTAGCACCACCCTTCATTTGAACTGTTGGAATAGTTCTAAAAGTGAACAGCTTATCCTACTTTAAAATAGACTTTTTGCAGTTTTGTGGTACTATTAGCCATTTGAGAAGTCAGACCGAACTAAAATTTAAGTCAGGTATCCAACACGGTGAGTACTAGGCTGCACAGTGTCTGTAGAGTTTAAAAAAACCAGAGATTTTCTTTCTAGCCACAAAAAGTGTAAGTTTGGCTGTAATTACTGATTTATAGCAAGAGCTGAACTATAAACTTATAGCACATGTAAATCTAAAATATTTTAAATTCCAAGTGACTACATCTTGCCATCTTGCTTACAGGAGAGAAGAGGATACTTGTCAACCGCAGACAGAAATGGGATCAAGTGAGCAACTAAAGTAAACTTGAATATTTTAAGTTCAGTCATGGGAACAGTAAAACTTATAAAGTTAATGAGTTCTAGACTTTAAAGAGCAGTTGATTAATTTGTAACAATGAGGGTCTAAAACAAACCAAAAATAGTTTCTTACATTCCAGAGTTGAACCAGTAGTTTTTTCTTTAGCAATGTCATTGAAACTGCCTTAGAATTGACTGACTGTCTGTATGTTCCTTTTCTTTATACGGATACTGTGAACCCAAACACACTGGTTTTTTCAGCTTTAATAAACTTAAGATGTGTTTTGCTCTCTCTCAAGTTTCTGATGTAGAAAGAAACAAGGGAAAAGCATTCTTAGAAAATTAACTCTAAAAATTAACAGTTGTTAATTTAAAGTAATAAAAAATCTTGCAGTAAACTAGTAGTAAAAGTAACAATGAAAATAATAAAAAAGGAGAAAAGATAACCATTTTTAGCTAATACAGTAATTGCATTCTCTTTACCCGAAACTTGGTTTAAATTACATAAACTTCTTATGGTCTAAGTTTATAATTAAGGACTGCAAAAGTCATACATTTGTGCATAGAATGAACAATAAAAAATAAGCTGCAATAAATAAATGTGGGGCTTTTTTTACAGCTGTTCTGCAACTAACACTAATAATACCTTACAAAATAAATTTTAGTTCTCTGCTATTGAAGTTCAAAGGTATGCCAATATGCAACTTATCTTTCCAAGTGAAAACAGCGTATTTTGATGGTTGGGTAACTGGATAGGAAATATAAGTACAACAATAATATTATTATATAATTGGCTTTTGTCTTTTGTTCCATTGTACAAAGTGATACAGAGTATTCTATTGCATGTTGTGCTACACTGTATAGGAAGTAGCTGGAATCCAAAATTTGAAGCAGCCAGTAATAGCATTTGGATGATACCTATGTTACCTTTAATATAGGATACAGAAAAGTAGCATGGTCAAAATAGAGAAATAACAAGGACTGATAGTTTGTGAGTAGCTAGGCAATGGGGTCTGTTTCATAACAGATTCACAAATTCTGAATTTTTCTTTGAGGATAGTTGAGCTCCTGTACTTAAAACCATTTGAAATTATTTTCTTTTTTTATATATATGCATATATATCTCCACTCATGTGCTGACAAAAATCTCATTTGATCCTGTTATCTGTACCATAAAGAAAAGAAAAAAATTGCTTAACTAAAGTTCTCAAGGTAATCTTTCTTTGCCCATGCTCTTCTCAAGAGCACAAGACCATATTAAGTGACACAGGAACGACACAAGTATATACTATCAAAATTATTTAAATTAACCAATATATTTATACTATATTTTATCATCACATTTTTGAGTGTGAGTTAGATTTATAAGTAAAGACATTAAATTTACACAGACGTATCGTGACAGGCAGCTAATAACATAAGCTAAGAACATAATCAAACTTATGTTTATATTCAGAAAACAAATAAATGTGAGGAAACATGCGCTTTAAAAAGAGGAGGGAAAAAAGAAAAAAATCCCAAACTAACTTAAAAGTTGTTTTTCAGCTCATACCAAATAGTAAAGTAGATTGAAAAATGGAATTGGAGAAGTACTTGCTAGAATTACTGCTTTGAGAAGTTTAGCTTTGTTAGTGATTCCATTATAAACTCCTATTTTAAGGAATTTATTGGTAGCCTATAAATGTATGTGTTTTCATCTCAGTTTTATGGGACATAACTCCAACTTCCAAAGTTTAAAATGTTTGGGTGTTTTTTTACTCTTAGACGTAAAAGATCTAGGACAATATTCCAGCTAAAAGACAGTTATAAACATATGTTACTAGTTATCAGTTTTAAGAACAAACATGATGCATGTTTTCAAGATTCATATTATAGACTAAAAGGAAAAAAATTGTAATTTCTATCAGCTCGCTCTGTTTTACCCATGTAAAAATATACTTTAAAGACAAACTTTGCAGAAGTAGTGTTCCAGATTTCCAGGGTAGCCTGGCAGGCCCTGCTAAACCACAAAGCAGGCTGAAGTTTTGTGGAGATCTTAAAGATGGGGTAACATGATGCAAAAGAAGACAACAAAATTCTTCAGAAAAGAATAAAATATATTTACTACATGGACCTGTAATTCATCACAGACACCGTATTTATAAATAAGCTCCTCATCTTCATATACTGCATAATATCTCGCCTTGTCAACTGCACATGTATGTGGCAGTGCCATCAAAGGGCACCCAGCATATTAGAGCCAACACTGCAGGGCAGTTCCTTTCCAGTAGGAGCTTTCCCATCCCTTCCTTTCCTGGGCTGGTGGCTGTCAGGGAGGAAAGGCAGAAAGCAAAGCCCTGTGCCAGCGCCAGAAAAGTCAGAGCCACAGGACCTAGGCAGCTGCATCTGTCCTTGGCTACTGAAAAGGGGGTTCCTCTCTGGCACTGATGACCCTCACCACAGACTCTGTCTTTCCCAACTCTCCACTCCAGCTTGGGTAATGGAAAAATAATCTTGTTACTTCTCTAGTACTCCATCAGAGTACTCTCCACTCTCTTGTTTTGTAAAAACAACAGGAGGAAAACAGATATGTATAAGATGGCAAGCAATGTCCACGGATACTGTCTGCTCAGTATCTTTTTTGAAGCAAATAGTAACTTTTTCATTTATTATCTAATTAGTGTTTAATGTGCTTTTATAGGTAACAGATATGTGTCAAACCCTGCCCTCTCCTCAGGAAAAAAAAAAAAAAGTATGACTAGGTAAGAGGAAAACAGTGATGCTGGGCTACCTTGGGCTCTGTCTCTAGATTTAAGACTCACCAGAGCAGACATTGGAAATTTCCAGTTGAGCATGAGAAGTTGAAGAGAGAAAGTTGTAAAACTCAACAACATACAATTATGCAAATCTATTATGTTTAAAACATTAATTTGTAACTATCTTTCAGGATTTAAAATGGGCACATTTCCACAATGAGATTTCCAAACATAGTTTATAAGAACATACAACTTAAAAGTTCTTAACGATTCTTCTAAAGTTCTCATGTTAGTGATCAGAGAAATCATATATTAATTGTATTCTCAGACTTTAAACAGACAGGTGTTTGATTTTTGCTTTTAAATAGCTGCGTATGATAAACACCACAAATTTCACAAATATAGGCATTATAAAAAGTACAAGCTAGGGCAATGAAACAGTTGAGTGATCACTTAAAAACACCCTGAAGGGTTTAGATTTCACAAGTTCACCTCTTACTGAAAACATCCAAACTACTGATGACATTCCCGATGACCAGAGGTCAGGAGTCTAAAAGACCTTTGCCACTGACCACAGAGCAATAGGAGGTCAGCAATATTAGCTACCAGTAGTAGAGAGTGACCTGGCAGATCTGGGAACTTCTAAAGCCCAAAGTTAAATTACAGATCTGTACTTCAGCATGCAGTTGATAAAAGAATATACAAGTATGCTAGCACAAAAGAGCAGGAGCATTCTATGAAATTAGAATAATTTCACATTGAAAAAAAGTTCTTAGGACTCCTATACTAACTTGAAAGTTGATTTTCCCTTTCTTTTCTAGTTTCCAAAGCATATTAGAGAAGCTGAGAGTCAGTGTAGGGGAAGATACAGTAACAGATCATTGCAATTGTTTTACCAAATGTTGAAATATATACTTAAAGAACCATTCTGTTTCAGGACAGTTTCCTTTTTAAGTTGCACACTCTACTAAAACATTAAAACAAGGAATGAATTCATGATTTTAAGTCCCACCTCTCACAATTCATATTTCATAAAGGTTATAATCATAGCCATAATTCAGTGCTACTTTTTTATGGCCAGCCCTAATAAACCCCACTCTAAAAATACATTTTCCCCCGAATGTATAAGTACTTTTATAGTATTAAGCCTGTGCAAATTTCACAGACGTGGTTTAAGTTCTCTCTCAGGTTTCTAAGTTAAAGTATTGCTTATAAGTAAGGCTGTAGCATTTGCACAATTTCAGGAAAAATAAATGCAAAAGAAGACTAAAATAGGACAAAAATAAGAGCAAAGATCTAAAACTGAATACACATTATTCGCCTAGAACAAGTTACTTAGACCACAGCAAATAAATATAACTGGAAAGGTACAAATTCCATTTATAAAAATAATTACCATAATGTGATAGAATTATTGTTTTATCACTGTAAATGGTGTATTTGAGGTTTTGTCTCTCTAAAGTGCCTGACTTTTCCAATTGCTTCTCATGAGAATGCTTTGAACCTGCAAATTCTGAATGTGTTATCATCACCCCATTTTTTTTTAATCTTAAAACCTAGATGGGGCAGTGACCCACAACTTCCTTTCTCTGTAATCTTAAGTCATATTATAGGAAAGACTTAAAACTGACTGGTTCTGGCTATACTGAAACTAATTGTATTGCATTAAAACAAAAAAGCATGCATTCAGTAATGTGCTAACACAAAACTGGGAAAATCTGAGTATACATTCAAAAGTCTGATTGTCATGACAAATCTATTTCAGTTACATTTGGATGTCTGTCCACATTTTGAAACTGAGCTTGGCTGAATTAGCTGGCACAACTACTGATTGAGATGATGATAGCAATAAAAATTGTAACAGCGAATCCTGGCACAGAGCTTTCCTGGGAAAGCGATCAGTCATTTTCTCTCTTTGGCTTTGATCCTCCATTGGGATCTTCCAGTGCAGAGCCCAGACCCAGGGAAGAAGTTAACAGATCTCTGCATTAAGTTAATGCTACTCTGCATGGAGACAGGAGTAAGGGCTACTAACTCTTTATGTGAAATGGGGCCCATACATGCTGTATATGTTAATGGCAAGCTGTAAAAGCCCTGTGTGTTGGAAACCGGATTTCAAATCTGCTGACCTGTGGTAGCTCCCCTAGCGGGGAGCCACAAATGCACACTGCTGCATTTTTGTACTGAATTAAATTCCAGATCCAGACTACTATGTGACCAGAGACAAAAGGGAATAAAAAGTTCACAAGCGCAAATACCTGTCATCATGTGGTGAAATGAGTAGCAGCCTCTGTTCAAGAGAGGCTCAAGCCCAGAATAATAGAAGAACAGTATGAACTGGCAGAAATATATGGGAAATTTGGAAGGTGCTTACATGTACAATGTCTTTTCAGCAAGCCAGTGCTACTGGTCTCACTCTGAGCACTTTTAAATGAAAATAGTTTAATATAATAATAAAAAACAACTCTAAGAGGAAATGACAGCTGTTGCAAGTAAATTTCAGTAAGAGTAGTTCCCTGCTGATAAAAACTGGCACATCTCCACTCATTTCAATGTAGCTATGTGGATTAAGATTGCTTGAAAATCTGACATAATGTTTTAAAGAACTCAAGAGCTACAAGGAATTACAGAGATGGAAGATACTGGTAATTACAAGGGTGAGACAGAAGGGTAATCATTGAGGAAACAAAAACGTCAGTAAAGGAAAAATATTTGAAGTCTATGAGACAAGTAGACAATCTGTGAGCATTCTGGAGTGCTTAATTTGAGGAAGTTCTATTAACATTTCTCTCATGAATGACCACAGGTCTGATACAAAGAGTTACATGGCAAAAATGACCTTGTACTACACTTGACCTTAAGAGAACATGCCACTACCAGAATGGGTCATACCATGTACCTAGGGCAGATCTAACCCTTTCTGGATGGCAAATGGTATTTTTTTCTTTGTGATGTTCACTGCACACAAATTTTTGAGAAACTCAGTGTTCCTACATAGACTTATTATAACAGGTCTTTCTGACCTGTAAATAAAGGCATTCATCTAAAGTACACTGTATGAGCTGTATTAAAAAAAAAAAAAGGAAACATAACTGATGATTAAGACACTTGCAGATATTTTGCCTCTGGCATGAAGTTTTAAGAACTTCTTTTAAAAGACAAAGAAAACAGAGATTTTCAGGACCAGATGTCTAGGAAGATCCCATTTGGATTTGAGCTACTTAAATTTGCAATCATGTATTTATACATCTAACAGAGCTTCTGTTT
>WEIV01027678.1:2508-16668 GCA_013390005.1 Calyptomena viridis | reverse complement strand
TATAAATATATAAAAAGAATATAAAACAAATTTACTGAAATTCTAATCTGTGTTGTTCACATCTGTGGTTTGTTTTTCTTTTAATTTCTCTTAGAATCCTTAGTAAGATCTATAAAACCTGTATCAGCCCAGACAGGTATACGAGCTTGAGATCTATTGAAACCCATGAGGATGGCAGCATCTCACTTTATTCAATTGTTTAGTTGGTAGAGCATTCAGGATGTAGGAAATGGCGGTTTAACCTCTTTTACTTCCCTGAAGCGATTCACAACTGATCTTTCCAAAACTCTCAGTCCTGGACTAAAATGTGTCGGTAACTACAGGAACAGGTACTAGAATATATAAATCATTCTCCATTCTCCCAGGCTTCTCTGTATTATTCCTTTAGAGTCCTTTTGAATTTCTGATTCTGCAATAACAGAAGCAGGCAAAGATTATACTCAAAAAAATTCTGCTCAGTGCTGCAGTTGCACACGCATTTGAATACAGATTAAAGTATCTAAATAACAGAAAACTGGATTAAAAATTAGGAGGATTTAACAACGTTACTGGGTTTCATTTATTTGCCTTTGGTTTTTAACCTTCAAGTTTCTTCACTTCGAAGTTTTGGTTTCAGGAAGAAAGATGGAAATCTACCTCTCACAAAATAAGTTCTGACATTTTCAGATGGTCAAAAGATCTTAGACATCGCCTTTTTAAGAGGTATAGAAAAAATCCTAAATCAAATACCATGAGAGAAGTGATAAAAATCTTAATCCTGACTGCAGTCTTTACTTGTTATTTCAACAGCAGGGATTGTCTGTAGAATCAGTACCAGTGATATCCATTTTACAGTCATTCTTTTAGGATTTAGAGCTACGTCATGTAATGAATACCTTTGAATGGGATTTATTGATAGTCTGTGTTAAATATTATTACATTATATACAATTAGTGTCACATTTTCTTTCAATCATAAGTTGAAGATCTCCCTAAGGCTTCAGTAAAAAACCCTAATTTATTGTTTGAAATATTTCTATAAATTCAATTTTCTTTAGTAGAAGAGTAATCTGCAAGTGTATCAAAACCTCTTAAGTACAGTCTTTTAAATACACAGATTTTTCTATAATTTCTTTTCTTTTTCATAAGGTGCAGTTTTTCTACTCAATATAATATATGGTGATTTTCCTCAAGTGAGAAATTTTTACTTCTCCCTAGACACTTCTTTGTTTTGTTTCAAGATTTTTTTACAGCTGTGTAGCCTGTTTTGACTACATAAAGTGAAATTTACCTCACGTGGATTTTGCTATCCAAAATTTAATCTTTAGTCTTTATTAGTGAAATGCAACTACCTTGTTAAGACATGTCTGAAATATAAATGGAAAGTGTTTCCCTTTCTTGATTTATTTCAGAGAATATAGATAACTACCTTAGATTAGAGATGTAACTTCTAAGCAAGTGTAAATCAGTGAGATGAATCCCTCCTCAAGGATAATTACAACTTTTCTGCTCTTATTTAAAATATGGGCCCATTTCAAGTTGTTTCAATGCCTGTAACCATTATGTGTAAAATAAGTAATGTCAGCTGTTCTTTCAAACCATTTTACATTTTTGAAGAAAACTATATAAGAATGACACAGTTTTTAGGCTGAACATTTTAAATATGTAATGCTATGAACACTATCTGTCAAGTGCTAAAGTCCACATCCAAAATCACTGGTGATCACAGAAGTTTCGTCTAGGACATGTACTTTTCACTGTTTTGTGTATGTTTCATGTATTTACAGTACCTGACGATGACAAAAGGAGGTAGTCTGGGCACATAATTTGACTAAAATTAACTAATTTAATAACCTGATCTATATTCAGAAAAAGAACTGAAATTGGTTTTGAAATTGAACAGTTTCACTGTTTCCCATTTATTGTTGTGATCAGTTCTGGGGGTGAGATGAATTTTATGGTTGCTTTTGCAGGATTTACATTGGTTATCTTCTGAGATTTCTCCCAAACTGAACAATTGTTATATGCTGACTGAAATATGACTTCTTTACATGTCAGGGTAGCTTAAAGCTCAGCTCTCCACAATAATTACCTCTACAAATTAGAGGGATGGGCAATCACCAACTGTATGAAGTTTAACAAGGGCTAGTGCCAGATTCTACACCTAGGACAGAGCAACCCTGGTTGGATGCATAGACCATGTATAGTCTCCATGAGAGACTGGAGAGCACTAGTGCAGAAAGCTGGAGAGTGGCTGTACAGAAAGGAACCTGGGTGTCCCAGTCGACAGCAAATTGAATATGTCTCAACCATGTCCTGGGGGGCATCAGGCAAAGTACTGTCAGCCAGTCGAGGGAGGTGATTGTCCTGCTTTGCTCCCCACTGGTGCAGCCTCACCTTGAGTTCTGTGTGCAGTTTTGGGCACCACAATATAAAAAAGACATTAAACTATTAGATCCAAAGGAAGGCCACAAGGATGGTAAAAGGTCTGAAAACACTTGGTTTGTTCAGCCTGCAGAAGAGGATACAGAGGTGAGACCCCACATTGCAGTCTCAACTTCCTCACAAGAGGAAAAGGAGGGGCAGACTGATCTCTCCATTCTTGTGACCAGTGACAGGATTTGAGGAAGTGGCATAAAGCTGAGTCAGGGGAGGTTTAGGTTGGATATCAGAAAAAGATTTTTCACCCAGAAGGTGGTTGGGTACTGGAAGAAGCTCTCCAGGGAACTGGTCACAGCACCAAACCTGACAGAGTTCAAGAAAAGTTTAGACAATGCTCTTGAGCACATGATGTGATTCTTGGGGTGTCCTGTACAGGCCTGGGAGTTAGGCTCAATAATCCTGATAGGTCTCTTCCAACTAAGCATATTCTACGATTCTGTAATAATTGTAGAATAAGAATCCTATCTCTTAAATCTATTAAGAACTTATTTTAAGGGTTATAAAACTGATTAATTACGTGTTTCTGGGAGACACTACTGGGAGTCATCTATTACAATTAGTGCTGGAAATAAAAGCAATAAATGGTAAGCTAGGTCTGTGAATTCTTTTCAGTAAAACAAGAATTATTATGATGGAACATTGCTGAAGTCTAAACTAGGTCTTGATCACTAGTGAGGAGGTTGACCTAAAGGTGAAGATGATGCACTTGATAGTTAAGCAAGGATAAATTGGCTGAAACATCTTGTATGGGACTTTCTTGCATAGGTGTTGTAAAATTGAAAATTAAAAGAAAATAAAAATGTGATACTAAGTCTTTCATATGTACTTTTTTTTCTTTAAACCAGAACTTTTTTTCAGGCTTGTTTACCTGGTTAAGTTTTTCTAAAAACGTAAACCCACCACCCTACTTTATTACACTTGTGTCTTTTAAAGGAGCCTTGGCTTATGAAAACAGGATTCTCTGCTTAAGACCATGCATTCATTTTTCTCTTCTTGTCATACTGCTAAGACATGTCGTGTCTGAGGGTCATGTAGCTTCATAGCCTTTACATGGGTGGTGCTGTAAGAAGGCAGTAACTGAGGTTTTCACCGCTTTTCTATAATGTTTAATTCTACTGATTCAATAACCAAATTTCATAACTTTCTTGCCCTACTGTGTTTTTTTTACCTTCTTCCTTTTTACTGTGGAACTTTTCATATTATTTTCTGACAAGCTAGTAGAGAGAATAAGTTCTCTGAAACAAAACAGACTCACAATACATTTATGTAGCCTGGATTTTTGTCTGCTTTGTAAGAGCAACATGACTTTCAGGAGTCATCTGTCATCTTCTTAAAAATATTGTGAGTTTGCATTACTTAAAATTAATGCATGTATTAATTTGCCAAGATATCAAAGTGAGTGCAAGAATTTCCCCGAGCTGAAGAACAAATTAAACACATTCCTGATGGACTCATGTCTTGGGTTTCAGTGGCATTGATGCAAATGAAATAGTCGTTGGCAGTTGTAGATGTTTATGTTAGGTAATACATAAGTTTTATTTCCCTTTTAGGTTGTCTGACAAATGAGCTTTTTTACCCATCTTATTTTACAAAACCTGTAGAAGCTTTACTGTCAATGGGGCTTCTATCCAATTGCCTGATTTGGTTGAAATGCACCAACAGGTTAATATATTAATAAGAGAATGACTCAGGATTTCACATATATGTAGGATGATTAAACAAATTTTGCCTCCATGAGAAACCAGGATCACATTGTCTCACGATGCTATGTAAATTTATAAATTAAATTAAAATTTAAAAATAAAATTAAAACATTTGATATGTTTAATAAAAACAGCTTAACAATAAAATGTTTTTCTGATTAAAAACTGGGCATTAACTTGAACAGGTAAAGTCTACTGGTGTGATATTCAGAAATAACTCTTAGGAATTGTTTTTTTAGGAAAACTGAAAAAAATCCCTTTTTCAGATTTTCACATAAAAATTATGGCTTGCTATACCACTTGTTTGGTAAAACCTAGGTTTATGGAAGTAGAAAGCATTGTGAATTATATTTATTTTGCATATTTTAGGATGATGATGTCAAAGGAGTGGTCAAGTGTGCAGGTGCAGATTACTATAACCACAAGACACTTGCCTTACAAATAGGCTAATTAGTTGAGATGTTCAAAAAATTAGCACATTGCAGTGCTCATAATACAAAAATCTGATGTTCAAACCAGCATGAAGCTGGCATTTCTAATGGCAAAATCATCCAGGAATAATAAAATAGAACTATTTTCACCTCCCCTCTGGTTTTCAAAAGCAGTATTTTATACAAAGTACCATAGCTGACTCTCTAAAGACAGCTTATATGTAGGTTTCTGTGGAATTCCTGAGGCTTTTTTCTTGTTTTTGTGATTAAAAGTTGTTGTTGAAGCATTTTCAAAATATTGTAATTAATTTAATTTGTCCACATGAATAGACTAGGTAGTGCAGCCAATTAAGACCTAGTATTTTGGCCCTAGGGTTTTTAGTCTGAAACATCGTTTAGACAGGAACTAATGCAATTATCCTTATCTGAATGCTCTGAAGGAGATAGGAAGCAAATGCCAATTTGATCTCTCTACATGGGCAAAGACACTTCTCTACACGCAATCAAAGTGGAAGCATTTTCTATAATATATGCAGCCTAATTAAAAGCTCAGTTAAAACAACTATAAGGATTTCTATAGATGAACTTCATGAAATGCTGATAAAATTTGACTGTCACAAATTTTATAAAATTATACACAAATTTTATAAAATTATAACATTTATACATAAATCCCTTTTTCTCTTAAGTTCTTTTCTTGCAGCTGGTCTGTCTCACTGCTTTCCTTTGAAAAATTATTGCAACAGGAAAACTATCTTCTTTTTATGGTTATTTCAAAACTATCTAAAAAGTGTTTTAGGCATTTTTATGTTCTACAAACTATGAAAATATTTTACACTGCCACTAGGTTGCAGCTTCATTTCTTCTTCCTTCAATAGTGACTAAAATCAATCCAACATATTTTTCCAAGATTATTAGACTGACCTTAACACCATGTCATTGTAGATTGGTCTAAACAAGGTACTGTTCTGGATTTTCAGAAATATTTAAGAAAAAATTCTTCATCCAGAGGGTGGTTGGGTACTGGAACAGGCTCCCCAGGGAAGTGGTCACAGCACAAAGCCTGACAAAGTTCAAGCAGCATTTGGACAATATTTCAGGCACATGTGGTGACTGTCATGGTGGTCCTGTGCAGGACTAAGAATTGGACTCAATGACCCTGATAGGTCCCTTCCAACTCAGCATATTCTGTGATTCTCTATTTTCCTGAACAATATTTCAGGCTTCTCACATCAGAATTTCATTACCAGACTTTCTTCTATTGATCAGGACCGCATTATTACTTGGGGTGTGAGAAAGCACAATCATAAAGTCTGAACTTTCACTGTCATATCTACTTTGGTTTTGAATGATGATTTGGACAACATAATCATAAGGTGATCATTTTTTCCTAGTTTGGCATGTCCAACTCCATTTAAGATATTAATGGTACTATTTATATTTAGAAATGTCAAGGTGCTTTCACTTTATCTGAGATAAAGTGTCTGGTTTCATCCCTTTTATCCAAATCAGAAAAACATGAAAAGAATTTGTAGGAATTTAGTCATCTAGTTCCAGCGCCTCTGCTATGGGGAGGGACATCCACTAGATCAGGTTGCTTAGGAGAACATCCAGCCTGGCCATAAACACTTTCAGGGATGAGGCATCTGCAGCTTCTCTGGGCAACCTGTTCCAGTGCATCACCACCCTCAGAGTAAAGAATTTCTTCCTAATATGCTATCTAAACCTTTTCTCTTTCAGTTTAAAGTAATTTCCCCTTGTCCTGTCACTCTATGCCCTTGTAAAAAGTCCATCTCCATCTTTCTTGTAGGCTCCCTTAAGGTACTAAAAAGCCTGAATAAGTCTCCCAAAGCTTCTCCAGGCTGAAGAACCCCAATTCTCTCAGCTTTTTATCATAGAAAAGATGTTCCATCCATCTAATCAGCTTGGACCTCCAAGCTGAATTCATCTTAAAAGTTGGGTACCTGGGGACCCCAGAGGTGGATGCAGTACTCCTGGTGAGGTCTCACCAGAGAGAAGTAGAGGAAAAGAATCCCATCCCTCACCCTACTGACCAGGCTGCTTTCGATGCAGCCCAGGATGCAACTGGCTTTCTGGGCTGTGAGTGCACATGGTCCAGGCATGTCCACCTTCTCATCCACCAGCACCCCCAAGTCCTTAATAGGGCTGCTTTCACTCCCTTCATTCATCAGCCTGTATTGATACTTGATACTGCCATGACCCAGATGCACCACCTTGCACTTGGTCTTGTTAAATTGCATGAGATTCCCATGAACCCACTTCTTCAGTTTGTCCAGGTCCCTCTGGATGATATCCCATCCTTCAGATGTCTCAGCCGCACCACTCAGCTTGGTGTCATCTGCAAACGTCTTGTTAAATAAATATCCTTTTCATATTTTATATTGTACTTTCTTTCTTATTATTTTCCTCTTTTAATCCACTTGTTCCATTTGGCACTTTGCCCACATTCTGGGATTTCCATATAAACATTTTTTCTGCAATTATTGTTCTGTTCCTTCCGTTGTTTTCTATAAATTCTTTTTTCTCCTTTTGTTCCCTCATTAATCTGTAAACATGCTCATATTCTCTGTTTTTCATGATTTTCCTGCTGGAGACTAAAATGCCTTAATTATTTTGTCAGTACACTGGTATAGCTCCCAGAGGAGGAGCTGGAGAAGCTTTTAGTATATCGTGTACTATGAGAGTATCCACTGACACTTTGAGAGCATACCTTGCAAAACCGAGTCTCATAATAATATGAGGAAGAGAAACAGCTAGTTTGGAGGCCCTAACACAAGCTTACTAATGAATTGACCTACTATACACTACTTAAACTTTGGTGCTTTTGTGAAGACTGCTAAAGAAAGCTCTGAACAGTTTCAAGTCAAAATAGAGTGAAAGACCAGTAAGTGCTTCTGCAGCTACATGGCAACTTAAATATGAACCTATGTTCTAAGTAAATTTAAGAATGCAGACACCAAATGTTCTAGAATTTTAATATCCATTAAAGAGCTGTGTCTGAAAAACCCTATAACAGTTTTAGATTCCTTATTGTGGTGCTACATTTACAGCCATCTGAGCAATTATGTAGAAAAAATGATCCGCTTGTAATGAATGAGCTTAAGGTCTGAGTCCAATCACAAACATATCTGGCTTGCACAGGCAAAATCTTTCCTGACAGAAGAGAGACTAAGTATTAATTCCTAAGCTTGTGTTAAGCAGAATGATCTCAGTACAAACAATAAGGTTTGACTATATTATACCAGTTTAAGATTTTTTTGCCTATCTGATTTATGGCTATTGTTATTTTTGTTGTTGTTATTATTACTATAATTGTTATTGTGTCTATGTGATATATAAAGTATAGTAAAAAATTTATAAGCTATTTCAATGGATTTACATTTCAGCACTATAATGCTTTGAGTTTATAGACTTACATATTTTCACCAGGAAATCTCCTTTTGTGAATTTCCTGTTCACAAGCTATTATTTAGTATAAAACAATTTTCTTAAGGCTACCTTTTAGGATCTTTTACAAGCAGTCTACAGATTCATTGGATTCTGACTATAGGATGAAAATGGAAGCTCTAGTGATAAGGCTGGGCTGACAAAATACTTTTGGTTATGTTAAAATACCTAATTACAGATATGCAGCAAGATGAAGCAAAATTTTAAATATTGTCTATCTGACCCTATTTTATCTGTGGATTATCCATGGATTCAGTCAGTCTTGGTTTCCAATTTTTTTTCTCTGTCAGTACAGACTATTGTCAATCCAGCCCTTGTAACAGTGGGTACCTGGGGATTATTTCTTATTTGTTTGTTTGGTGATTGTTGTGGTAGCTTTGTTTGGTTTTTGTTTTGTTTGTGGTTTTTAGTGTTTTGTTTTGGTCTTGTTGTCAGTTGAAGGGTCAGATTTAGCATCCAGATACTGCTTTTGTCAAGAAAGTCCCTATGCTGCATGTAATACTATACCATAATGGTAGATAAATTATGTTGAAATATACTGATCTGTCTGACTTTATGCTGGATGGGATAAAAATTGGACTGACTTTTAAAGGATGCTCTTATAGAATAGGAATTTCCAGTGGTGTCCAATCATAAGAATGGGTGTAGATGAGTTGATTATACCATGGCTAGACATTTATCAGGCTTGACTGTTATGTAGGTCTAGGGACAAGTATTTACACAAACATTTATGTGAGTATTTCTGGCCATCTGAACTCACAGCTGAATGTATGAGGGTATGATGGTATGAAGATACTAGACCTCCAGCACACAAGCTCCATTAGGTTCTGTTGGGTAATTTTACTTGATAAATTAGTTAGGAATACATGGTAACGGACTTTCTGAACCCCCCAAAATAAATTCACACTGCCATTGGGCTCTTTAGGGCTCTTTGATTTAGCAATGGGGTATCTGCAAACGGTCTGGTGGAAAATGGATGCCCACTGCTTAATGGTTTTAAGTACAGTTAGTAGGTTTCAAGGGAACCTCAGTTCTCTACAAATAATAGCAGCTCAATAAAATACAACCAACCTATGTCCTGATGAGAAAACAAGTACAGAGACCTCTCTTTGAAAAGAAATATGGGATTATTGATCAGGTAATCAGGATCAAGTTGTCTCAGGCAGAACAACACACAGGCATGCAAAATTCCTGTGGAGAACATGAGGTTCAGCCACAGACACAGAATCCTGCCCATTTGCTGCATTTCTTTTAAAAAAAAAATCTATTCAGATAAAACTTCAGAAGTTTGTTGCTGATAACAGATAAGGGAGGTTGTGTGTGGAAAACATGCTTTTTAATGTAGATTTCAAGAGAATAAATTTATTTAAAGTAGCTATAGATGGAAAATTCAGGGCAAACGGAGTTCCCTATGTTTACAAGAACCTCTGAGTAAAAGTAGGAGAAAGAAGCATTTAGTATTTATGTTTTTCTGATCTCCTTCTTCAGGATGTAGTGGGAATCACGGTGGACATTTCTTTTATACAGTTATACATTATACATTTTAATTATTAAACATGGTAGACTCATTGATATGTTATCTATGCATTTATAGAACACTAGGTCCTACAAAAGTAGGATAAAACTTCTCAGTAAAAAAGATAACGCTTTAAGTAACAAAATATCATGGAGATCTGAACATCTTTGTCATCTTTCCCTTGGATTCTCCTTAACAGAGCTGCTAGTGCTTTATGGTGGAAACTCTAAGTAAGAAAAACCCAATATATATTTTCAGTGTTGCTTAAAAGATGTTTATTAAAATAGATTTGGGCATTGGGACAGAACTGCTTTATTCTTCCTAATTATACAGATTGGGATTTAAAAATTCATCTTTCTGGAAGTATTTAACATCATCTTTTCCTGAGAACTCTTGTAGGAAAGACTTAAATTACTCTGTTAGCCAAAGGAAATTTCCTTACAAGACATCAGTGAGAGCTGTTAGGAATTACTTGAAAATATGCTCAATTTTAATGACATAAGGAAACTTTCTGTGAAAGAGATAACTTCCTTTTCCTGCCATGTTTCTTCTACAAGAGTTTCTGTTATTTATGCTAAACATGAGACTATTGATGTTTCTTTATCTCCCTACTGCAAGAGGCACTAGTCAATGTCTCCCTGTCTGAGTATTCAGTCATAAACTTTAGCAGTGAGACAGGATAGTTGCCTACTAGTGGAAAACTAGGGATAATGGTAGGTCTTGGGATTGGAAGGCTTGTTGATTGATAGAATGTACTCTTGTCTGGTAGAAATAGATATGTAGACAGTCATGCTTAGGATAAAATAGGCAGAATTGTTACATCTGCCTTTCTTTCAAAAGAGTAGTGTAGTATCTAAGACACATTAAAGTTGTTTCTAAGAAAGCCACATCACTACAGCTATAAGAGAAATGTGCATTTATTCTTCCACAGACACATAGCTACCACTCAAATGGTGAAACAGAATGATTAACACTTTCGTAAAAATTACAACTGTCAGATTAGAAAACCCCACAAACCTGGATTAAAAATGTCAATAGAATTTTGGATTCATGTTTCAAATACTTAGAAGTCTATTTCTATATTTCATCATGTAGACATTAGAGAGGCATGTTATCTTTAGCACAGAAGGAGAACTGTTTATCATGAAGCTGGAAGAGCAGTGTGTGTAGCTTCCCTGGGGCAAAATTGGAAAAAAAAGAAATGTTATTGCTGCCCAACACCTGAGATTCTGCCAAGATGAAACAAATCCTGCTGTTGCTGTACAGGATCAAGAGACTGAATTAATTTTCAGCTGTTTCTTGGATCAGGTGCTGGGACTAAAGTAGGAAACCATTACTGTTTCCATGCTTTTCTCAGGTATGCTGTGCAGTACTCAGAGTATGTGGTGAATAAGGCTGCAGCACTGGCTGAAAATTAAGACTTATTTAATTCAGGAAGACACACCAGTAAAAAGAAGCAATGTAACACACTACCAGAATGCTAGTGGAATGATGTGGAAATTTGCGGACTCATTGCTCGTCACACAAGACCTACAAAAGATTGGAAGTATACCTAGTGCCAGATTTTCCGTTTGCCAGCCACTAGCACTCTGACTGGAACTGGAATTATGGGTGCTAAATATCCTTGCAAATTAGTTCCAGCTGTTTCTAGTTTGATATGCAAATATGAAGGCAACGAATACTGTGAGAATTTGGGGCTATAATTTAATGAGTCCTTCTTCCAGCAATGTTTTAGACCTGGAAACTCTGTATTGTTTCTGCATGTGCCCTTAAAAAAATTTCTAATGCTCTAATGCCATTGTGAAAAGTGATTATATCACATGAAACACAATTAAATAGGCAGATGATATTTTTGTATAATATTTTAAAAACTGTTTTGTTTTGAAGTTAAAACCTTGTAATCTATGAAATATCACATGCTGCTCTATGAATTATTTACACATTATACTTGAAAGGGAGGTGGGAAATGTTATATCATGTACAATGCAAGTGCAGTGACCTTAGAAGAGAACTTTCATGTTCAGTTAGACTTTTAAAATGTGTTATTTAAGTGTGAGTCATTTTCATTATCATGCATTCTCTACAAGGTGACCTGGAAAAGACTAGGGCTTTTATTTATCGTAAATGTCAGGTGCACTTGCTAAGTGTGCATCAAGCTACAATTTAATCAAAACTAAAACCAAGAATTGAAATCAGGGGAGATTTTTAAGTTCAAGACTTTAAGAAGGTCATGAGCAAGGTTTGAATAAGCAAACTCAGACATACACAGAGGGCAATTTTCATCAACTGAATGAGACTATTATGAGGATATCTTCAGCTCTTGAATATAAATCTGAGAAAAGACAGCTGTACATTTAGGTAGGATTTTCAACATCAGGACAATGAACTGAACATAGGATACTCTTCATAGGATATGGTACTGCTCAGACTTGTCTTCCTCGTAGTCTTGGCCTAGACTGATGCTTTCTTCAGCAATTCTATTTTTCTTATGTCGAATAATTTCACTACTACAAAATAATATCACTTTCTTTAAAATTTATACAGTGCCACTTTTAAGAAAATATAAAATTTTATCTCATCATCTTCAACATTGTTCTGCTTTCTTAAGGAAGGAAAGTATGCTGATTAGTTCTCCTGATTCCCATAGTATCCTTTACTCCACCTGGAATGCCTGTCTTAGACTTAGACCAGCATAATTTTTTACAGAACTTCTGGACAATATTGGATAGTATGTGGACTGTTAAATTCTGCTTTTAAATTAATATGCATTGTCTTCCTTAAAGGCAACAAGCAATCTATGTCAGTATGCGCATAAAGCATGTAAAGCCTTTCTCAAGATTACAGTAGCAATGAATCCAAAACTAACTGGTTTATGAATACAATTATGCAAGGTAACTCTTTTTTTATAATTCATTGTCTACTGCATATACTATTCAAGCATGTCCCAGAAGATTAATATGGAGATGTAAAATGAATTGCATTCTAAAGTTTGTTTAGTTAGACTTTTTTTGCTCTTTACTGAATTTGTAATGCAATCTTTTTAAGCAGATGGTTAGTTCTAGTCCCTTTCATGTTCATATTCTGCTATGTTTGTAAAAGACCCAGCTGCCAACTAATAATATTTCACTGCTGAATTTATCATGTGTGATATAATTGCTCATTATGTTCTTTGGAATAAAGAACTATCAACACAGTTATTTCTAACACCAAACAAATTAAAAGGAAATAGTGATTTTTAATATCTATAGCTCTTGGCTGATGTTTATTTTAGAAGTCTACTTTTTGCAAGAGATTCTTCTATTTTGTCAGGTCTTGATTTTGAAAAGTTTTCTATTCGAGAACAGCATTGAGAAATATCTTCTGTTTCTGTTTTTTTATCATTGTTAGGTCTGAAGCACCTTTTTTCATATACCTGGACCTTAGTCGAAGTAACAGTCTGAACTTATGCACGAGGTATTTTTTAAAAATTATGGTCAGTAGTCAAAGACATCCAACTGTAACACATAATGTAATGCTTACCCACAGAAAATTATGGGTTGCCATCAGAACAATAATGAACCACTGAATGCTAACTGGCTTTTTCCAAAAGTACTGAAACATTTTAAAAGGTAAACAGGATGTAGTAAATATATTTCCTTACAAAATTATAGTACTATTTTCAATAAAAGATATTACACTGCATTCATACATAATTATGCATACATTACACTATGGAAGTCATTGCTAATGTTTTCTGGAATTATATGGGTGGAGGGTCTTGTACACAAGACTAATACAATTGTTGTGATCTGTCAGTAATATCTCAGGTTTTTTTAGAGACCGCAGTAAAAGAAGTGACATATTTCCTAAAGAACTCTGTATTAATTATGTATATATGGGAACTTTAACCAAAAAAATCACAAACAAAACCTTCTGAAATCAAAAGTTTAAAAGATCTGTCAATCCATCAGCCCTCCAATTTCAAAGATGATTCAATATACTTTCAAAGATAAGAGAACACACACTTCTGGATCTGACTCCTTTGTGAGCTTCATTTTTCCTGACAAGAAAAATTTATAACTTTTAGAATTTCTCTTTATGCAAAGCTCTGTTGGGTCAAAAGGCCTCACACATTTGTTTACCAGTATAAAGCTAATAAGCTAACACTGATGTTAAATGCTAATTCCAACATAGTCAATTAAGATTAAGTGATGTATTAAAAGGCTTCTGTCTCTTAAGGAAGCATATTTACAGATTTTGAAAGAATGTTCAGTATTCTTCCTCATCCTCGATATTAACAGAAGATGAAGGCTAATACGAGCTCACAAACATATAAAGTAATCAAGTGGTCCACTTTAAGTTAGCTAATAAAAAATTTGAACTCCATATCAAATGCTAAAAGTATTTACTGAAAACCTTGTAACTTTTTTGCAAATTTTTATTATAGTATGATTTTGTTCAGAAAAAGCAATCCAGCATATTTAATAAGGGAGATTCCTGTTCACTTAATCTTTGTTTGCATTGTTATCTGCATATTTCCATCAATTTTTAAAAATTTGTACCTTTTTTTTAATGGATCAAAGAACTTGGATCCCCTATAGACAACATCAAATATTAACATTACGTAATTTTTAATGTTACAC
>WEIV01027674.1:2757-13726 GCA_013390005.1 Calyptomena viridis | reverse complement strand
AAATCTCTAATTTGAAATAGAAACTGGAAGCGTACAAAGCTACCAGGAGGGTAGTGCCATCCTACCCATTGCCTGAGAATTATTTTTTTGTGTGAAAGCAACGTAAGTCTTAAAAGAAAAACTAGTTGTAGTAAGGTAGACTAAAACAACCTAATTTTGCTCTGAAATGAATATACTATTATACAGTAATATACTGTATTTATTGAATTTGGGTTGCTTGAGTATTTTTTCCATTGTTTTCCCAAGCATCATTCTAAATATAATATTCTTTTTGGTCACTACTTGGATAATGTGAATGGTACCCATTATTGAAAGGTAGTCTGTATTTGTACTAATACAGAGAATGCCAGTTTAGAAATGAGCCTGATTGCATGGTTCATTTTGTTCTCCTTTGTAGAGCCAGGCTGCGGCCCACTACAAAGGCACTAAACATGCCAAGAAGCTCAAAGCACTGGAAGCCATGAAAAATAAGCAGAAATCTGTTACTACCAAGGACAGCGCAAAGACTACCTTCACTTCCATCACTACCAATACCATCAATACCAGCTCTGACAAAACAGGTTAAGCGACAATCTTTGTTGGTTTCATTTGTTTTGGTTTCAGTTTGCTTTGTGGTTTTTTTTCTTGTTTAATTCCATGTCTGTTTGGTTATGTGCTTGCCACATTGATTCATGCTCGATCCATCTTTCTGTGTGATATTGATTTCTTTTAGTCTTTTCAGTAGGCTGGTGAGAGTATGATAGTCATGTAGCCAATTTCTCTTAGTGAGAAGAGGCTTGACATTCTTTTATGATGGAATGCAATACTCATGACTTAATTAACATATCAACTGACCTAAACCTCCTGGTCTGTATGCAGCATCTCTCTATGAATAATTATATACGGCACATTTCTTTTAACCACTGTGTAGTAAATTGCACTATTTGTGTCTAGAAGCCTCTTAAAAAACATTTTCGGTAAAAACCTAATTTTCATAAATTTCAAACATTGCATTATTTTTTTAAAATGCATATTGCATGGTTTTGAATTGGAAAAGAACTGTATAACCTCTATTCCACACAATCAGGTAAGTGCTATTGATGCCAATTATTCTGCTTAAATGAGTCTTCAGACTGAAATAATAGCTTTTAAATTATTGTGTGGCTACCAGTTACTCCTTTGCAAATAAAATCTATGTGAGTATTTTTAAAGTCAGCAGGATTTGGTTAAGATTGCATTTGAAACATGTAGCTATTGTCGGACATATCAAAGGAAGGTGGGAAGGTCACTGAAGGTTAGTCTGGTGTCTCATGAGGTATAACTTGTGTATAAAGAGATACAGTTTGCATATTTAGTCATAATCAACTCCCCCTCCCCAAACAAGGCAAACATAGCCATGGCAAAAAAAAAGCCAAAGCTCTGAAACATCAGACACCTACCTATTAATGTTGAAAACTGCTCATTTGGAACCACTTCTACGCAGTAAGTTTAGCATTGTAAATGTATGTGTACTAACCAATTAATATGACAGAAAAGTACCTTGCAGATGTGTAGTACCTTCTTTAAGATACATTTTCACTATATTTGTTAGACAGATATCTTTATGTCCCTCTCTCTTTTATATGTACCTTTATTATATTATAGCCCTTTATTATAAACAGTGCATGTTTTTATAGAGATTTATAACCTAATTATAATGGGATGACTTTAAAAAATATTTGCCATATTATTTTTTGGTTTTGTTATGAAAAAAACAAACAAAAACCAAAACAACAAAACCAAAAACATTCCGAGAATTTTTGTATGATGAAAGAAATGAAGCATGGGAGAATAGGAAAAAGATCAAAAATTATTTGCAAAAATATGTGTTTCTGAACATACAAATACATTTAAAAATTTCTCCTGCTGTTACTTGTTGGCGTATTCAGAACAGGAAGGAGTATGTTGTGTGAAGAATGATTTGTTTTTGCCAAATATGATCTAGTGGTTGGAGAAAACAGCTGAAGAAAAGAGAGATCTTTTAAAGCTTTAAAATGTATTATTCAAAAGCTTTTATCTTATGCTATGTAAGTTTGAAGGATTTTCCAAGGTGCCTTAAAACCAGTTTGTCTTTCCATCAAGCTTTGAATTAGATCCCTGACAAGATATATGAACTGTCTTATATCCAAGGTCAGTAGTACAAATCAGTTTTTATATTGGCATAAGTAAGAAAATATCAGAAATCTAGTTGAACACATAAGCAATGGCAGGAGCTTTCTCAGCTTTACACATTGTTTGTGACTTTCTGGATTAATTTCATAGAATGTGTGTATATGTTATGTATCTATGTGTATAAATATATGTATCCTATTTTAGAAATACTGACCTCAATGGCATTTTAAAAGACACATATTGATGTTAATTAGCAAACAACCCAACTTCTGATAATTTTTTAAAATACTGAAAGCCGTATTCAACTGCTAGTAAAAGCCCTATTCAACCATTGGTATGCAAAGGAAGGCAGCAAATTCTACCCAAGTGCAGTTATTAGAGGTCAGCATTGACATGACTGTCAACTATGACAAGTTAAAAATTTCATAAATTGAATTTTCTTTTCTTTGCAGTTGTTTTTATGTCTTATATTTGCTTGATAAAAATTCTTTCCTAACCCCAGGATAACCTGAAAATATAACCTCACTGTGAGTTTGCACATTTGTAAATGATTACTGTAAAAGTCAAATAATCTGATAGTAATGCAGTTCTCAGGGAACAGTTGTACTAATGAATATAATTCACTAATTATTCCTTCATAACTAGAAACAAGTTACCCGTGTACTTGTGATCATTCAGAACAAAAGATTTTTAAGTATTTTTAAGCTGTCTGCTGAAGATTAATACTTGATCCCAAATACACTGAGCATAGGGTCATGTTCATATCACCTCTTATATATCATCTACACCAGTGGTTAAATGGTGAATTACGTGTCAGTCACAGCACATTGGTCAGAACTTCAGTTCACTGGTTCTGTGTACCCTTAGCAGCTCCAGTAAACAAAATGCCATCAGGAAATCTACAGTGCTTTGCAATGAGGATTACGAAAAAGACCATGCAGTATTCAAATTGATTCAAGAGCTAAAGTAGCAATTTGTTATGTTGCTTCTTCTGGAACTATTTTGTTAGATGTGGTGCCAGTGTCTGTTATTGACACTGTGCAGCTCACAATGTAACCAAATTCCTTAAAACCTCTCCTACATGATTCCTAGTGCTTAAGTCATGTGTTAAGGAGAAAACAAAATATGGTGTAATTTTGCTCATTTTTGAAAGTTGCTGATATTTTTTTTCCTTTTAAACTTTTAGAATTATTAAAATTCTTGAATTAGAGAAATCTTTGGGAGACTAAATTATGAAGAGTTATGTTGTCAGACACATAATGGACAATGCTATTCTCAAGATGTGGAAACTTTGTTATCAGTTCTACTATTTAACATTGTTCTTTCATCTGTATTTTCTATTTATTGTGTTATACCTGCAGTCATTTAGGACAGAAGAACAGAAAACATGACCATTCTAACGTGAAACCTACTTTATGGTGTTATACAAGTGAGATTTCAGTATTTCTTGATTCTCCATTTCAGGGATGACAATAAAATTCATATTTTTGCAATATATTAACATATGCATACATGCCTTTAATGTTGCTTTTGAATATTACACACACTGTCTTAAATCCTATGAATTTAAATGCAATGAACAGCTCTTAATTAATTAACAGCTCTTAATATTATGAGCAGAAAAACAAACATCTGGGCCAAAGCACAGACAAGATCATTTATTACTAGTACAGTCTTAACAGCTAAGAGACACAGCTGTCAGAGAACACAATACTGGCACCTGTCCTAAATGGCTTACAGTTTTACATAAGATGAGAGACAAGTTGAGGAGATATACACTGTAAATGTAATAAGCAGGTGTTTTAAAGGCGTGGTAGCATAAACATATTCTGGTAATAAAAGCCTGACAAGAAATGAAAAAAAAAAAAGTATGGATTAGAATTAAAAGGAAGAGCTGGGGTTTTTTTTCAGATTCTGAATGTATGTGTGAGTAACAGCATGGGGGAAAGCATAAGTTCTCTTATTTAGTTTCACTACTCCTTTACAATCCTATTTTCCCCCTTTTTTTAATCCTCTTTTTTTTTTAATCTAAGAAGTGATAAGATATTTCTGGTCATCACATTAAACTTGTTCCTGAAATACCAATTTCAGTCTAACTGGGATAATTCTGAAATAGCACTTGAAGTGGGAGAGAACAGTCATTCTGGCAAGGTCTTGGGCATAAAAATGAAGGCAGGAGGAAGAAAGAAATTGGAAATTATATGGTAAATCAGGGTAAACTTTGAAGGAGGAAGAAAAGAAGATGGCATGAAATAGAGAAGTTGAGGAAGATGGCATGAAATGGAAATGTTTAGAAAGATATGTAGGAGTTTGGCAGCTATAATACTACAGGATCACAGAGGTTCTGTGAAGGGATGGCAAAATGGACATTTGAAGATTGACAAGGTCAGCCCTACAGATTAGAGCAGAGTTAGCTTTAGCAGGATGTTAAGTATCTTTTTTTGCTTAGTTTTAAGAATCTTCGAAACCTTATGCTGGGCAACACATTCTGCAGTTTGACTAATCTTAAAGTAGACTAAAGAAGTTTTTCTTGTATTTCAGTCCAACCTCCTGTATTTTGGCTATTGTGTCCTGTCCTGTCACTGAACACCACTGAAAAGAGTTTCTGTCTTTGCCTTTTTGACTCTCTGATCTTATCAGGTATTTATATATTCTGCTGGCTTATGTTTCAAGT
Organism: Calyptomena viridis; assembly: GCA_013390005.1. Classification (NCBI taxonomy): domain Eukaryota; kingdom Metazoa; phylum Chordata; class Aves; order Passeriformes; family Eurylaimidae; genus Calyptomena; species Calyptomena viridis. Next base: position 8,922 of record WEIV01027674.1, on the reverse strand, counting down.
GGTGACCACCAGGATCCCAGATTCTTCTTCATAAAGCTACTTTCCACATGCCTAGCCCCTAGACCAGATTGGTGTGTAGGCTCATTCCTTCCCAGTTGCAGGATTTTTGCACTTCTCTTCATTGAACTTCAAGAGACTCCTGTTGTCCAATTGCTCCAGTCAATCCAGGTTCCTCTGAATGGTTACACACCCATCTGGTGTATCAGGCACTTTTCCCAGTTTTTAATCATCAGCAGGTTTTTTGAAGGTGCACTCTGTCCCATTTTCTGAGTCATTAGTGAAGACTTTTAAAAATATTGGGCAATGTATTCTAGTGCAGTCACCTGTACAGTAAAGACATTCTGCCTCATATCAGGATGTAACTTCCTGTGCATCATTTTCTGCTCATTCTCTCTTGTTCTATTGCTTGGCACCACCAAAAAGAGCATGGCTCCATCCTCTCAAAACCTTCAGATAGTTGTAGACATTGATAAGTTATAGGCATTTATAAGTCTCAGTCATCTCTTCTTGAGACTGAACAAGCCCAATTCTCTCAGCCTTTCCTTGTAAGAGAGATGCTTCAGTTCCTGAATCATCTTTGTTGCCCTCCACTGGACCTACTCCAGGAGCTCTGTGTCTCTCTTGTACTGGAAAGCCCAGAACTGGATGTAGCACTCCAGATGTGGCCTCCTCAAGGCTGAGAAGAGCAGCCAGATCACATCCCTTGACCTGCTGGCAATGTTCTTCCTAATGCACCCCAGGATACCATTGACCTTCTTGGCCACAAGGGCACTGCTGGATCATGGACAGCTTGTTGTCCATCAAGATTCCCAGGTCCTTCTCCACAGAGCTGCTTTCCAGCAGGTCAGCCCCCAGACTATGCTGATGCATGTAATTATTTTTCCCTGAGTGCAGTTTTCTCTCTGCCCATGTCTCCAGTCTGTTAAGTCCTGCGAAAGGGCTGTGTAGAACTCTGGGATATTGGCTGCTCCCCCAGCTTTGTGACATCCTTGCTGAGGAGGCACCTACCCCTTCATCCAAGTGATTGGTGACTAAATTAAACAGTACTGGACCCTGTATTGGACCTTTGGGGACACCACTAGTGACTGGCCTCCAACTAGACCCTGTGCCACTGATTTCGACCCTCTGGGATCCTCCATTCAGCCAATTCTCATCCAGTCTACACTTCCTAAGTCTTCCTTCCTTCCCTGGTCTCCTAGGTCAGAGATTTCTGATTTTTGTTTGTTTATTTGTTTAAAAAGTGGACGTTTTCTCATCTAATATTTTAGGCATAGAAATAAAATTATTGCCTAGTAAAGGTAGATTGCTAGAGTATGTATAATGTTGTATTGAAACATTAACGTCATCTTTCTCATATTACATTCAACCATAGGTGTCCTAGTGAGCATGTCCTATTAGAGAATTGTGTCTCTTTGAGATGTCTAGTAAGGAATCAAGGGACTCTTTGCTATTATTCAGCATGCACTGCTTTGTTTAAGATTCAAGACTTTTGTTCTAAACTGTAGGGAAAACTTTTCAAACATAGTGCTCAAATGGAAACTTGTTTGTGTGCATATTTATAGATGGACAATACATAACTGACTACTACTACAGCAGTTTCATTTAAAAATATGAAGAAATATTCTTTGAATATATTTGTATTAGCATGTTTCTTCATGTTTGATTGCAATGTTTGCCCTTCTTTGTTCAAAACCAGTACTTAACTGTTGTCTCCTCCAATATCCTGGATTAGCACACCTTGCTTGCTTTCTTTTATCACTTAGACAGTCAAAGTCAGGTGTTACATTAGTTCTGTACACAGATATATTTGTTCATTTCCTGGTTCAGCTTCAGAACCTGTAATGGAAAGGAAGTCTCATTTCAAAAAGAAAATCAATTTCCTCATATCTCTGCTTTTATTTTCAGTTTAATTTTATCTCCCTTACCTTCAATTGTTTGTAATAAACATACATTTTGGTAATGGCTAGACTTTAATGTTTATCAGAGGTTTCATATATTAAGAATTATTGGATTATTTCTGCTATTCCTTGGTGTAACTATGCTATTTTATAATTTACTCTTCAAGTTACTTGTTTAGTCCTTTCTTCTTAATGACAAACTACTCTAACTTTTTCTTTTTTAAGGAAGAATAAAGAAGATATACTGCTCTATTTATGATATTAGTACATATGTAAATATATCACATGCATATATATTTATATACATTATAGATACGTATTTATATTCATATCTATTACATATGCAGTAATTTATATTTAAAGTACCACTGTCTATTTTATTAGGATTTTTATAGGCAGCAGATTTACTTGTAATCTTTTCTAACTAAAAGAAATTCTATTTTTAATAATAATACTAATGTCAACTGTATTTAAAACTCAAAATAGTCTTTAATAATATTGAAAATATGCAGAAACAATTTACTGTATGATCCCAGTGCGCTATTTGCTGGCACATCTTAGGCTATGGATACCCTTGTATATGTAATTATTATATTAAGGATGTATAATCTAGAAATGCAAATCAGTGCAGTTTGTTTAACTTAGCTGTTTTGTTTCCATATATTTTATTGTATCGTAAAATGTGTAAGTGATTTCTTTAGATCATTTCAGCACTGCTTAGAGCACAACAAAATTAACAGGCTAACTCTGCATTCAGCTTGTGAGAAGCTGCTGAATGTAAATTGATTTCCTTTACAAATCAATGTTTTAGTACATATCAGAAATGAACAATGACCTTGAAGTTTGAACTTATAAGTACTTTTACTTCATATTAACTTGTTTGAGATATTTTGCATGGAGTATTCAGAAGTTGTAAATGTGAAATAGTAGATGAGAAGTAGTTGCTTGGTGATTAGCACAACACAGATAAATTTCAGAGCAAACTGTAAGTCTTCGTGGACCACTTCCCAATCACCCAGTTCCTATAGTTGAACTTTTTAAATTTTATTTGAATGAAAATTTTTTAATAGAAACTATAGTCTGAAAGAGATGTTCTTGTTTTCTGATTCTTTTGTCATTTGCTTGGAAATTAGAAATTACTGTTTCACAGCTTATTAAGATCAGTTATCTTAATCTCATGCTTGGAAAAATCAGCCCAAAACAGTGGAATTTAACCGTGCGACACCACCTTTTGCTTTAAATCGTCTATGCTTTGACTTTTCTGTGCTTCAGACAATCTGTAGCTAACTGCAGTACTAACTGTTATCAGCATTCCACAGACTGTTGTACCAATTTTGTATTAGAGCTTGATGGCAATTTGGAAGACAATAGCTTCTCTTTTGATCTCTGTGTAGAACCAGGGCTTTTTCTTTCTTTCAGAATGTAGCTAAATGGCGATATAAAAATTACAGTAATTTATGTGTGCCTCAATTGCTCATGAATGTGAAATAAAATCCTTCTTTGCTTGCTTGCATCTAGGCTAAGGGCTTCATCCTATGTTTTCTGTGGGTCTGGCTGCTTTTGATTGGGATTGCCTTGACAACAATTTTATGCTTGAATAATCCTGCAGATAGAAACCACTGTCAATCACAACATCTGTATCAGCCTATTGAATCAGCATGAAAAGTCCAATACTAACAATAGTGTTTGTTCATATGTCCCTAAAGCCTTTTCTGTCAAAATATTAAGTAGTCTTTGATATATCTCAAGGAAATGTCCAGTTAGCTGCTGCATGCCCACAGTAGTAACAACTAGAAATCTTGAGAGTAATCTTCTGTTTATTAGATGTCTGTTTGTCAATTATTCATCAGTATTGCTCTAAGCCAAGCACCATAGCATATATCTGCTTGCTGAGTACTCATTCTTCATTGTGTGTTCTTTTGTTTTCTTGTTATATTGGGAATGGCATTGACACTAGCTAGTAGGATGGGTCTGAAGGCACTGCAGTTCTCGTCATTGGGATTTCAGAAAAATCATATTTTTGCAGTCCTAGATTTTCTTTCAAGTTTTTAATTGATTCAGAAGCCTGTTACTATTGAATAATTCTTTATGGGCTAGTTTGGAATGGAGTAGATCCAATGCTCTCTGGTAGGCGTTCAGTTTTTGTGAGTATGGGATTTTTCAAATGAGAAGTGTCTGTTTTGCTGGCAACAAAAGAGTAGGTAGGTCTTCATTTAAGTGATCCATCTTTTTTCAAGCTGACATCATATTGGCTGGACAAGGCAGAAATAGGAAGTAGTCTGTTATCTGTTGAGGACTGGTTTTCTTTTGTGATGGACATTTCTAAGGCAAAAACAATCTCACCTCCACAGAGGCTTTAGAGCTTGGTTAGATTATTTATTTTGTGATTCATGTCATGTTCTTACCATGCCTAAATCAAGAAAGGTGGAGTGTGTCGTTAAGAATATGAATAAATGTACTGTGCTAAATGTTGGAGCCATTGCTACACAATGCCCTTAGAGCACCATTCAGAGGGATCTATAGACAGCCATAGCTGCAACAGTTGTATTAATGAACAGGCTAATCTGCTTTACCTAATCAGTGGCCATTTCATTCATGTTACAAGAACTCATCACAACAGAATTCATTATTTCTACGACACCAAGCTTGCCATGTCTAAAGTAGATGAGAAAAGAATAGAAGAATAGTCTACTATTCTGTAGTCGATGTTTTCAGAAATAGGCCAAAACTGAGTAATGTTAAAAATGATGAATGGGAAGAACAATTTTATTTTACAACAATTGTATTTATTCTGTCTTCCATTTGATATTCCACAATTTTCAATAATGTGTTAAAGTCTTTGCAGATCAGTGACTTCTCAGCTATAGAAGTCTCATAGGTGAAATTCTTCCCAACTGTGTCATTCTTTTGCGAAAATATACCTTCGACTTACTGTATTAATGGAGTCAGACTTCACAAATATTCACTTTATATTTGGTCCCAGTCAAACATAAAACAAACTAAAATATCAGAAAGGACCAAAAGCTTTCTCAGTTACTGCCATTGTCCCCCTTCCTTATCCATTATAAAAAAAAAAATAAAAAAAGAAATGTATTGTGTTTTAGATTAGTGACTATATGGTAAAATATAAAAATCCATCTAACATGTAGTTGATTTATGGTTTGCTTGCATTTCAGTAGCAATTCATCTAAATAAGCCTAAACAGCTTAAGTTTAGTAAGGTATATTCAGCACCAGCAAATATCAATTTATCTTGAGACAAAGCATAGCTGTGACTGCAATATCTGTTTGAGGAGGAAAGTAAACATGTAGTTTTTCTTCGTGCATCTGAACTCGGTGCTTCTTAATGTAGTTTTCCAAGTGCNGCTTTAGAACGTGCAGAGATTAAAAATTATCTAAGATACTGGAATGCTACAGAATTAATATGGTACATATTAACCAGATTTAAGCCTGCTAATTATAGGCCTTGGAATGCAATCTTGAGTGTAGAATTGGTGTAGAAATAACCCAACGAAATCCATTTGGAATAGGGTCTTAATTCCAATATAATNTGTTGTGTGTTCTATACTCCACTGTGATACATCAAATAACAGTCTATCAGTATTAAAGCACTTGTTTTATGGCATGTCCATAGTGAAATTAGTATCAAAGGAGCCAAAACAATTTATGGAAATTAGAAATTTAGAACTACAGAATAGTATTATAGGAAACAAATGGACACAAAAATAAATATAAGCTCATCAAGGGAAACAAAAATGTGTTTTTAAGAGTAACAGGAACCAAGGAATCCTGTCTGAATAGATTTAATTTGAGGAGGGAAGAAACCTGTTCACTCATGTATAGTTGATGATAATGCTGATGTTTAAATGCTTTCCACATTAATGGTAAGATTAAGTGTGTTTAACTACAAGTACTAAATTACCCAACAGATCAGGAAAAGTCGCATGTGGAAGTTTAGAAGAAGCAGATACAGAGCAATCTGGATAAACTACTGTTCATGAACTACTGTTCATTGTAGGCACTGTAGAAAAAAGAGAGAGCTGGAAGAAAGTTAATGTTTTGTCAATATTCACAAAAGGTAAACAGGATGAATCAAATACTTATAGGTCTACCAGCCTCACACTTATCTTATGAAAAATAAAGCAGTGGCTGTCAGGGAACTAGAGTACTGAAGTAAATGAGATCAATTATATAATGACAATGAATATAAATAGATAGTAAGTCAGACTTTGCTGCCTAAAACTGTTTTTGTGAGATTGCACATTGGA
>WEIV01027667.1:1853-13622 GCA_013390005.1 Calyptomena viridis | reverse complement strand
CTTTAAACACTAGGTCAAATTCTAGGTGTTGCTGTGCAATACATTTTTTCATCTGAAAGGGTCAGCTTTCCAGTCCTTCTGCTTGAACTGCCCAGACCTAGACCCACTCCTGAATATCTGCATTCTGTCTCTGCTGCTTCCCTTCATACTTTGGAATTCAGCTGTGTCCTTGCGTTATGGTTTAACCTCATCTGGCAACTGAGCCCCAACCAATCTTGATTATTCCCACACCAGTGGGATGGCAAAGGGAATTGGAAGAGTAAAAGTAAGAAAACTTGTGGGTGGAGGCAAAGACAGTTTAATAGAGGAAGCAAAAGCTGTGCGCACAAGCAAAGCAAAACAAGGAATTCATTCACTGTTTCCCATGGGCAGGTGAGTGTTCAGCCATCCCTAGGAAAGCAGGGTTCCATTATGGGTAATGGCAACTTGGGACGACAAATGTCATCACTCCAATTGCTCCTCACTTTTCTTCTTCTTCTCCCAGTTTTACGTGCTGAACATGATACCACGTGGTATGGAATATCCCTTGTGTCAGTTGGAGTCAGCTGACACATCTGTGTCCCCTCCTAACTTCCTAACTTCTTGTGCACCCTCCTCCCTGGCAGGGTAGTATGAGAAGCTGAAAAGGCCTTGATGCTATGCAAGCACAGATGAGCAATATATTATCTATTTTATCAACACTGTTTTCAGCATAAATCCAAAACATAGTTCCACAAAAGCCACTGTGAACAAAATTAACTCTAGCCCAGACAACACCAGCACATCTTATGCTATTTTTTCCCTCTAATAGTTCTGGGTTTCCTCGTATATCCTTTCTGAAATTTGTCCCTAGACATAAGCTTTTATCTTGTCCCAGCTTCTTTCTCTGATGTTCACTCACTGGACTGTATAAATGTGTGTAAATCTCTTAACCTCTGACATAATGGATTTTCTGAGGGCTGCATCATTCCTAAAGCTTGAATAGAAGCTGACACAAAACATTCTAAATACCTGTCAGTCTTTCAATAAGAGCTAATGGCTATGAAGATGGTGAGAAAGATGAAATGGCTTTCATGAATTGAGTCACTAAGTGAACTAGACCCATTCAATTTGAAGAAGAAGTACTTTGAGGGAACGAGCTGTGACAAAATCAGGAACTGCTGATCAGAGAATTTTTTTTTACTTATTCTAGTTTATGAGGACCATAGACAGGTCATGATGCTACTGTGCTTATATACAAATAACTTGTGCAGCAACTGGAAATGTTTCTGTGCACTTTCTTTAAAGCAGGTCATAACAGGGACCATAATTTTTTACAGTATTTGGGCATTAGAGGATGAAATTTCTATCAATAATTAAAACAAGCAAATCCTCAGAGGTTCTTAAATTTAATTTTGTTGTTATTATATTTCAAGTGTCGAAAATTTTTTTGCTAGATAACCGTTTTCTCTTGTGGGGCTTTCTTACTGTCCTTCAGTTTTATCAGAGAGATTTCTGAATGTATATGTGATTTTTAGTACTTCAAATTAACTATATTCCCTTTGATCTGCACAGACTCAACACTGTGAAAATGCACAATTATTCTAGGAAAGGTGACACCTTCTTGAATAATCTATAGAAATATAAAAATATTTTGCTTTAGAGATTAGCATTGAAATGAAGAGTTAAGAATAATCTTCTGTGTTGTGATCTTCCTCTCTCAGCTTTTCCTTTTTTTGGAGTAATTTTCTTTTATCAGAAGGACCTCATACTTTTATAATTGTAATTAATAAAGTTTATGGAGCAATTTCAGGACTTTTGTGTCAAAGAGATCTTTTTAACAATGAAGTTCACTTTTGCAATGACAGATCACTGTTGAAGACAGCATCCTGTTCAATTTTGAAAAGTTTTATCTGGGCTCCTCAGGTAGACGTTTTAGAACTCAAGCACTGTTCAGTGAGTCTCTAGTCTTGACATTGCTGGAGTGACTTCTGATCCATGGTGCTGCAACAAAAAACGAAAAAAAGGAAACCTTTCAGATTTGAATGTACTTTGGACCAATAGGAAAGAACATATCTGTGAAGTTAAATGTCAAAGGCAGACACTGGAAAGAAAGAAGACATAGTGAAAAGAGCAAACAATTTTTATTTCTGAGGAAATAGTAAGGAAGAAGGGAAAAATTCAGAGTAATTTTTTTAAGTTTACCATGCAGAAAATCCAAGGTATTTTGATTATTTCAAGGGATTTTCAGTATATGCCAGTATGAAACTGCTAGGTAAGTAGGTGGAAACAAATTTTCAAGAGCACTGAGGTAATATTAGAAAAAAATTGGCAATTAATTTCAGAAATTGAATAAATATATAAATCAGTCTCGAAGGGCAGCCTAAATGCAGTACTACACAAAAAATGAGAAAGAAATCTCTGGTAACAATAAACCGAAAGAAAATTATCAGGAAAGATCAAATTTTATGTAAATGGTGTATCTTTAGTAAGGGTGTGATCTCTCATTCTGAAAGTTCTGGTGTTTCATCAGAGATAGTTTCAGTATATGGCAGAGTGTGGCTATTTGGCAGGATGATTGGGGAACACACAGGAAGTTTAATTGGCTGCAGATTATAAATCAAATCAAATTAATTTGGTTTTTTGTTGGTTTTGTTCAAATAAAATCAATTGGTACTATTTTCTATGCTGCATCCCTCCTCTTCCCACTAGTTTATGGTGGAGAGTTTGTTGTCAACATACTAGGAGATTTTTTTTCATAAGTATGCTGTTTTATCCTTTATTTTAAATTTAGATGTTTATTTTGAAAGGAGAAAGAAGTACGGTGAAAAAAGTGGAGCATCATAGAATTATGAAAAGGTTCCTGGGAACAGATCTCTTCAGTTCATTTAGTTCAATTTAGAGCATAATTCTTGCTGAATGGACATCATTAGAGGTGCATGATCCATACTTGAATGGTTCATCACTTTTTACTAGTTTGCAATTGTACTAATAAGAAGCTAATTTAAACAGTTAGGTTAATGGATAATAAATTCAGCTCACCACGAATTCTTTCCTAGATGAGACCTGATAGGATTGCACTCTATTTAAAAGATTTTTGCTCAAATTTCTTTCAATTCCCAGGAAAGGAAGATAGTAAAGATATATATAGAAGGGAAACAACAGTGACAGCAGAACTGATCTTCAGAATTAATTTTTTTCTTCTATTTAGAGCAGAAAAAAAACATAAAGGCAAATGTCACATAAAGAAAGATATCTGTCAGCTGGCTGTAATATTTAGTGTCTATGAAGTAAGAGTGATACATTTTCAGGCTGCTTTGTCTTAGCAGATGAAAGGTGACCACAATAAGATTTATCAAACAAGATAGCTTTGGAATAAGACTATCATTCAGTATCAAATGCTGGCTGTGAAACTGTATACATTCTTAAATTATACAATTTATTCTATTTTTTTTCCAAATTTCATAACTGTAAACCTTTAAAAATGTCTTAAATAAAAGTTTTCTTCTCATATGGTCATGTATGTATATGTAGCTAAGTTAATCAGCACTATATTTCATATAAATTGTGTCTGTTTTCTACTTTAACATCTTTTTTTTTACCTCATACATGTTCTTATCTTGAACAAAAGAGGATGTCTTGGAGATGACTTAGAGAGTTGTCTGAAAATTCAAACACTTGAATTCAAAGACTCAGAAATTAATCTTACTTTTGTAAATTGATGCTTTAAAAATTCTGTCAGTATTCATTTCCTTTCTTCCAATTTAAGGGAAAATACACTTGCTTCAGTTACCTCCTTTTTTTTTAATCCATTTGTTAAATAAAGACAGTGGTTAATGAGAGTGTGAAAGAACAGACAAGTCTTTCCTTTCTATTCTACCATCAAATGTTTCAGAGATTCCTGAGGTCCCTGTGAGTAACAAGTATTGCATCTGATTTTGAAAGACATCTGAAAAAAAGCTTCTCTTTTGGAATTGCAACTTCTAAGTCACGCTTAATAATCTGCATCTACAACTATCCTTCACACACAAATAAATAAAGAAATTTCATTGTTCATAATGGCTCCTCAGCATAAGGGAGACATGAACAAACTAGAGAGAGTCCAATAAGGATGCTTAGGGGTCTGGAGCATCTCTTAGAATAGGAGAGCTGAAAGTGCTGGGACTGTCCAGCATTAAGTACAGAAGGCTCAGGGGAGTACTTAGCAATGTTTATAAATATCTGAAAGGAGTGTGCAAAGAAGACAGTGGTTTTAGTGACACAAAATAAGGTGATGGGCACAAACTGAAACAAAGGAGATTCCCTCTGAGCATCAGGAAACATATTTTTACTGTTAAAGTGACCAAGCACTGGCACAGGTTGCTTGGAGAGCTTGCAAAATCTCCTCTTGGCAGATACCCAAAAGCTGTCTGGGCATGATCCTGCATAATTGGCTCTTGGTGGTCCTGCTTTAGCAAGGGGTTGGACCAGATCACTTCCACAGGTCTCTTTCAGTGTCAACCATTGTGCAATTCTGTGACTTCCAGTTTAGCCAGTTCAGACAGTACCTTGGTTTAACCCCAGCCATCAACTCAGACCCACACAGTTGCTCGCTTACTCCACCCACTGGAATGAGGAAGAGAATAAGAAAAGTGAGAAAACTTATGAGTTGAAATCAAGGCAGTTTAATAAGCAAAGCAAAAGCTGTGCACACAAGCAAAGTAAAGCAAGGAATTAATTCACTGCATCAGAAGGAAGGTGTTCAGCCATCCCCAGAAAATCAGGGCTTCGTTCCACATAACAGATACTTAGGAAGACAAACACCATCGCTCTGAATGGCCCTTTTCCTTCTTCTTCCCTCAGCTTTATATGCTGAGCATGGCACCATATGCTATGAAATATAACTTTGGTCAGTTGGTGTCTGATGTGCTGGTTGTGCACCCCCAGCCTCCTTGCTGGAGCATTATAAGGGGCAGAGAAGGCCTGGATGCTGTGTAAACACTTCTCAGCAATAAAAAAAAAATTTTCCAGAACAAATGCGAAACACAGTCCAATGCCAGCTATTATGAAGAAAATTGACTCTATCCAAGCTGAAACCAGAACAATTAGGCCTCTCTTCTCTTAGAAAATTCTTCATGTTATTATCAAAGAGGCTACATATAACTAAAATTTCAATTATACACAGAACACAGTGCATTTACTGTATGCTACTAGGATGAGGTTAGGTATGTTTCAGGGGTTTTATCATATATTTTATTGTCTAAATATGAAAAAGATAGTAATAAAAGTTATGAAAATATTAAAAGTTCTCTATGACAGTAATTTTTTCCTCACATTGAACAGTTGTTTATTTCGGAAGTTCTGTTGAAATCAAAAGCCAGAGACTGAGTGAAGCACTTAGGTCTAAAAGGAATCGCTCATGAGCTCAGGCTTCACACATTCCAGTAGTATTGGTAAAAACTCTGAGCAGACCATCTTCATTTTTAAGGCTAATAAGTGTTCATCTAATTTTATATTTACTCACTCTGGGATAAAAGAAACTTCTGTCTAGGCACAGAAGTGTTTAGAAAAAAAAACCACTAACAAGTAACAGCTACCTGTGGTGAAGCAAAATTCATGCAAAGACTGTGACAAACTTCTCATAAATAAGCTCTCCATCTTTTATCAGTTGGTTTACTTGGGTTTAAAAGCTTGCCCAGTTCTTAGAAAATTATGCACAGAATTCCTTCTACTAGAAATAAAATAAAAATATGCTGCCTCTGACTTGGAGAAAGTATCTGATAAATTTATCAGAATGTTTCTTTGTTTCATAAACCCACACTATTTCATCAAATACCATTTAGTTTAAAATGTCTTTTCCTTTAAAATGATCAAAGCTGGAATATATCAAAGGGAGACAGCAAATGACAAAAGAGGCAATCGTTTGCATGAGAATACAAATGAAAACAAGGCCCCATTGTAAGCTCCTCAAACGCACAATACAATAAATAGAAGAGACAAAATTAGGGAAAATAGTTGTACAGATTCCTAGTGTTGTTTGGAGATGAAGAATATAGTTTCAAAAAACATTTCCAGACTTGGATACCCCTAAGTATCTACACAGGATGCAAGAGACCAATGTAGGAGGAAGACATCTGTATTTTACTCAAAATGTGAGAAACTGTTATGATTAAAAATGGTTTTGCCTTCAGTTTTTCCTCTGAACAGAAATTATGTCTTGGACTTAGGAAAAATTCCATGACAAAAATTCAATTAACTGGTGAGAAACCAAATCTTTCCAACAGTGAAAAATGTTGTTGAAAAGTTCTCTATAGATGCTTAATTTCTCATTGAAAGAAATAACAATTTGGTCTCTGAAGTGTGAATTATAAACCAAAATTTTGTCAAGCTGACCCTAAATAACCCCCTAAAGTAATGTAAGAAATATACCATGGAGTCAAGAATTAAGTGGATGTCTACCGACCCTGAGGTTATTTTTTGCTTTGTACTGAACAGGATAAATTGCACTGAACTGCACTTTATAGTATCATTGAAAAAATTACAATAGCCCTTAGACCATTTCCCAACAGTCACAGAAGTGAAAACAGTGTAGATTTAACCTAAATTATTTTATTTATGCATTGGAACCTCCCTTGCCCCATCATACCACCAAGAATTACCAACTTAGTGGTTACTACACATAAGTAAATTTTGTTTGATTTCAAGGAATCTTGATAAAATCTGAATACTCTACAAAATTTCCAAACTGACATGCTGAAATGAGTAAGGGGAAAATATTTATTTTTAAGCATGTGTCATGGGTTAAATTTCTTTTGGAAAAAAAATTTCCATTACCAACTACCATGATGCTATCAAACTGAGGAAAAGAAAGGTAACCATTAAGCCAAGGACAGAATTCCTCAGCATAGGAGTGGGCAGGAGGGATCCTTTGGTGGTTGAAGAGCTAACAGCCCTTGATAGTGGGCCATTTTGGGCCCTGATGGCTGTTTCGGGGAGGGGGTGAAGTTTGCAGCTTTTTTCCCCCCCATCCTCTGCTCCGAGATATAAGGGCTCAGCAGGCGACCAGCTGGGCTCTCTGTTTTTTTGGCCATCATCCTGGAAGAGGCCCGGTACTGCCCTGCTGGTGTGGTTTTCCTTCCATCTGCTGCCCTTGAGACTTGATCACCTCTTGCTGCTGCCTCTGCCTCACTGAGCCAGCTCCTGTGTTCGGGGGGACACTGCAGCACCCCCAGAGAGACAGAGAGGAGAGACCTGCCTGCAGCAGTCCCCACTTGGAGCCAGCCAGGCTGTTTCTTCTTCCATCTCCCACTGTTCCTGTATCGACAAGTGACTGACACAGCTCAACAGCAAAATGGGGGAACCCCCTTTTGTGGGTGTGGTGAGACTGAGGACCGGCCTGTTTTCCCCCACAGTTACAAACACACACTGAGGGAAAAATACAGGGAAGGTTGGGGGGGAAGTGGGGTTCTGTTGGGGTGATTATTCCTATTACTGTTGTGTTTTTTTAATACATATATATATAAGTAAATAATTGTTGCTTCCTTTTTCTACTTTTTTTTTTTTTGACTGAAAGCCCTTTGATTCAAAAGGTATAGTGAAGTAGAGAAGTTTTCCTTTCTACTCCAGGAAGGTTCCCATCTTCCCTGGAAGATATTGTACTAGCCTAGGACAGCATGCAATAACAGTCTAATGGTATCCCAACTGTTTATTGAAAATATATTTCTGCAAAATATGGTGTCAACAAGGAGAAGGGGAGACAGTGAAACAAAGGGTTTGGGGGTTTGCTTGAATTAGTAACATGAATTAAACATTTGCCATAATACAAAAGGCTAAGAAAATGCAAATTTCTGGAGCCACCTGCTGATAAAGGACAATATCCAGAGGAGACCAAGGAATGCAAGAGACGGATAAAGAATTGCCCCTGTATTAAAGCTAACCAGAATCAACAATACTCACTCAAGATAAGCACCAAAGGACCAGAGCGCATGCTCAGAGGGGAAAAGTTCAAAAGTTCACACTGAGGAAGACCACAAAACTTCAGCCTCAGAGACCAACAAAAGATCCCTGTGCGAAAATGGGAAAAATGAAATGCATGAAAAACGCATGCCCAGAAGGGCGTGGACTTAATTAACATACAAGGCAAGGACAGGCAGGGCCAGGGATTGAATATGCATGAAAAAGTTGCACAATGTAATGCGTATGGAACATCTATGTGAATAAAAATGTGGTTCAGTCAATGCTAGGCACACAAGTTTTTGCAGAATTATCTCCCTTGTGTCCAGCACTGAAACATAGCCACTCGATAACCATCAAAAGTTGTAGAGTTTTATTTATTTAGCATCACTTTAACAGAAAACCATAAGAATTTCCACCTAAAAATTTGCTTAGGTCTGAAAAATCTACACTCTATACAGAGACTAAAAAATCAGCCTGGAAATAAAAGGAGGATTATCTGGGTAATGAACAGAATTAGAATTCCTAGAAACTATTTCAAATTATTTTTCATTCCCCAGCATAAACTGTGACAAATTAGATCCCATCAGTGAGTAAAGTGAAGAAGTGACATGGGCTTACTAATTGCTGAACTGATATCTATGCATGCAGAGAAAAAAAAATTAAATATTTTGATGAATATTAATAGTATTTTAAAGAACAATTAAAAAAAATACACCGTATTTTGAAATTGAATCATCTAGCACTAAACTGGCTGACTACCTGCAAAACAAGCTACTTTGACACCTAATCTAAGAAGCAGAAGTTTGGTCCCACTGGCAACTGATAGAGCTCTGTGTCCTCAGCCCTGGTGCATTATGTCAACCTAGGAGATGCTTGTGGTACCAGTACCCACATTATACACATGCATCTGACTAGAAAACTTCTTTACCTGTGTTTCAGAGAGCATTGGGTTTTCTTCTGGAAGAAACCTACTCTCTCAGGGTCTCTCTTGTCCACTGCACTGTAGGTAAGGATGCAGCTGAAGAAAGCTTGTGCAGATTAATTTTGTCTTTCCTCAAAGCCTGTAGTTCAGCATGGGCTTATGTCCAAACTGTAGATGGCTTGTGAGTCTGAGCCTGAAGCTGGCTCCTGTCAGTGAAGGATGCAGTACACATGTTCTGCAAGTGACCCCAGCCATTCTTATTCTTCTAATTTGGTTATTTGGAGTGAATTCTTGACTTCCACAACTTTGTAACTCTGCAGGAAATATGGAGGAAATCACATTAGAAATGCAATACTTCCCTGAATGTCCTTATCAACATTTATATTAAATACATTTACATTTTATATATTCAAAATCTTACTTCCTTTACCTGTGAATTATTTGTATTGTTATTTCCTATTTTTCTCTGATGTTAATTCTCTCTCGTTACTATGTATTGTTTTTCACTGGCTAAATTAAATTCTTTCCCACAAAAATTGACATTAAATAGACCTTACTGCCATTCCATTCTCTATATCATTCTTTGATAATTAGTCTTATTTTGCTTCTCTTTTTTGGTTATTCCTTTGTTTTGGTTTTTGTTTATTTGTGGTTTTTGTTTGGGTTTTTGTTGTTTTTGTTGTTGTTGTGGTTTTTATATATATTTCACACATGTATGTATGTATGTATGCAAAATGACCTCTTCTCTAGTTTATTCCTCACATTTTTCCAAGCCTTTGTGAAAAATGGTGAATCTGTACACTTTTATAAGCCACCTCCAAAGAACAAGTAAGGAAATTTGCTAGGACTTGAAATCCTTCATTTCAGAGAGTATTTCACTTTCCCGTATGAATACACATAATCACAAAGCAAGGCTTCAGAATACAGAGTAGGGGAAAATGCAAATAAAAACAGTAAATATTTTTTTCTATTTTTTGTGAGATATTGAAATTTGGAAGATATCTGAGAATTTTTGTTGCTGAGGAAACTACATCCTTTAGCTCTATTTTCAGACCATTTCTTCTGGGTTTATTGCTATTTGATAGTTCTAAAGAAAAAAAGTCTGTCTTTAAATACGATACAGCTAACATTTACTTTATTACTTGAGTAAAAATATTGGGAAAATGTATCTGGAGAAACATGTATGAATATTACAGAAAATTGCAGATATTGAAGAAAATATATTTTGGCCTAAAAATACTTAAATTGACATACTTTTTCAAACTGGTCCAGTCCCTTGATGTTGTCAGTAATAAATGTTTAGAGACAGATGAATTTGCAGAATTCAGAAGGCACACTGAAAGACCTGACTACAGGATTTTCAGTTCATTAGTTTGTTTTTTCCTAATCCTGGGAAGTCAGTGTTCTTTTTGATCATAAAGTATTTGGCTAGTCTCTTCACATTGCTAATATTCTGCTGCAGTACATTCTGTGATTTATGGCATTTGCTAAATAGTTGTTCTCAGGAATTAAAACAGGTATCCACCTTCTGTTCATTCTGTGTGTTTTTCTCTGTATGTCTTACGCAAAAAAAATTATGAGCTCTCACTTTCCATTTCAAGCCTATTTAGGTAAAACATGATAGAATTAAATCCTGATCAGACACACTGTTTGGATGTAAAGCATTTCCACTTCCACTGTACCTTCTTCGGGACAAGGTGAGAAGGACCAAACTTTGCGTTTTAAGAATTCTAACTTTACCTACCTACCTACCTTTACAATTATTAGTAGTCACCACTGATTTTGAAAACTCATTTATTACCATAAGTACCAAATTGTTTTCACTGCAATTAACTTCACCCTCATTAGGGAAAATGGTTCAGAAATTTTATGTCTATTTGCAATAACTAGGACAATTAACAGGACAATTTGTAATTTTATCCAAAAAATTCTGTAGGTAATTTTTTGGGGGGGGTAATTTCTTCAAACATATCTCTATGTTTGACTATGCACATAGAACTCTTTGTACAAAATTCAGAATAACTTATTTTGTGTTATACGACTTTTTGGGGGGAAGTCGCTTGGCCTAGAGAACAATGCTTTGTATAATATTTTACTTTGGAAGTGTGTACTCAAATATATTTTCTACAAATATTCCATCCAAATGTGCTTTGACCTTGACCTTGTGGGACTACTAAGGTGATGCATTTTCAATGTTTGTTCAGTCCCCTGGCTCTGCACCAAGATTGCGAGCAATAGTTTGATTTATTGTCTGCTCCAATTTTCAAATTGAGTGCTTGGTTCTCAGGAAATTTTCAGCTGATAGGGAAGGTCTTAAATATCAGAATAGTTATTTTTCATCATTATGAAGATATGGAGAATTATTGTGAATAGAAGGGACTTCTATTTCTTCTATACTGGAAATAACACTACAGACTTCAGGGGATTTACAACAATATTAAACTACATGAGTCACACGTATGTTATAAAGTATGAAAGGGTTACATCAGTTCCTTCACTCTGTTGTATCATTTGGCTTGAAAGATCAGCTGCTTGTAAAGCAAAAAGAGTGGTAGATGTTACTATCTCACTCCTATTGTCCTCAACTCTCAAGTTTGGAAAACATACTTTCTCTTACTTTTGTTTCCACCTTGACCTATTTCTTTTTGGTATCATATGTTCTTGAACAAAATATGTAAAAAAAATAAATAGTCTGTCACCTTTTACTTAATACTTTACATACAATATCCTACACACTTAGTTAATCATTGGCTTAAAAACTTAATTCTAAATTAGGGTTAAAACTCAAGATTTGGCAACGTTGTAAAGAATATCATCTTCTGGAAAATCCTAAATTCTTAGGTAATACAATCTCTATGGAAAACCAAAAGGGATTTATGCATAATCAAGAGAGTTATGTACAGTGTACCTGGCTGTCTTTCCCAATGCTAAAGAGAAGTCAGATCAGTATATCC
>WEIV01027665.1:1743-21690 GCA_013390005.1 Calyptomena viridis | reverse complement strand
TGGAACTGAGCTTCAGCTTTCAAGCCTGTTCCAAGCAACAGAAAAGTAAAAG
The DNA here is from genome assembly GCA_013390005.1 of Calyptomena viridis. Classification (NCBI taxonomy): domain Eukaryota; kingdom Metazoa; phylum Chordata; class Aves; order Passeriformes; family Eurylaimidae; genus Calyptomena; species Calyptomena viridis. Next base: position 21,638 of record WEIV01027665.1, on the reverse strand, counting down.
ACTGGAATTTTTTGTATGCACATGTCTTCTGGCCGGATGTTTTTTTACCATGGAGGTAAACTTCCTGTGTGTGCTTTGGCTCTTGTTTTGAACTGCTCATTCTGGAGAAAGAAAATAAAGGAAAAAAGAGGCTTAAAGAAGCATATTTTTGACCTGAAGACAGCTACTATAGAGCTTCCAATTTTCTTGGTATTAAAGAACAAAGAGACTTCATTGAAGCACTGGGCAATAAAATGAAATAATGGAAAATGTGTCTATGAGGTTAAAAAAATTGTAGCGATACAATACTGTGAGGACTATGCCAAAGCACAAAGGGACTATTTATTCTTAATTTTTGTTTCCAGTGTCCTCTGTTATTAAACACAACACAACAAAACATTATGTCAGTATCAAAGGAGAGCATTTTTAATGTCTGTCCTGCATGTGATAATGCTGATTCAATCATTTTTTGTCCAAACTGCTTGCAAACTTATACTTGCCCTGCAAAAATCAGTTGTCTGGAAACTTACCTACAAGAGGTGGATTCTTGTTCATCTTGTTCAGTATCAGCTGGCATAAATTCTTTGGGTCAATTTGCTATTGCCACGTAGGCTGAATTACTTCATGCATGCGAAGAGACGTTGATCCAAATAGAGCTAAAATGTTTATGACTGTTCCGTGGAAGAAAGATGGAATTTTCTTAGCAGTTTCTTTGATATCAGAAAAACCTGTCTGTGCCTTTTAAGAAGGTAAATTCATTAGATCCCAGACCATATTACTGTTGGTGCCTTTCATTTGCATATGTGACGATTGTAAAGTAAGATAGTTGTTCTAGAGAATAACATTTGCATCTCAAGATGCAAAAGCATACATTTCAGGGGATGTTTTCTGTGTATATGTCTATAGTGCTACAAATACATTTTCAAAATCTTATCTTTTGAAACTTCCATCTTCTGGTTTATCTGTGATGTGTTAGAAGCCATTTGCTGTGTTATCCTTCTATTTCTGATGACAGGTAGAAGTACCTTCACAAAAAATTTTTTGAAAGCTGGTTTTACTGAAGTCAGCAGCAGCTACAGCTGTTACTGGAACAGGACTAAGAATTTGACATCAGCAATCTCTGGAAAGAGAATTTTTATTTGGATCAAACCCATCTTGAAATTCTTAAAGATGAATTTTACTAAGGATCAGTTTTGATGCTTTTCTGTTAGCATTGTTTCATTGATGTTTCATTTTAGAGAAATGGAAAGAATATTGATAAATAAAGCCTGTTCGAACATCAGGTATACAAACTTGGCACTTGACCCAAGTTTGCTGTTTATTCCATTCTCCTTTTATAGCAAATATTTCTTGTGAACAAAACAAGTGATGTCTACATTTGATTCAACAAACACAGTGGGTGTTTCCATACTTGAAGTCACTGAAGTTGCGTATTTTCATGAAGTTAACACATATGGTTCTTCTAGATTGAAGCACTAGAAATACATGTGAATTTTCCCTCCATCTCTTTCCAACCTTAATGCTGGAGCATTAGATCATACAGCATCTATAATTCTACAATTCTTCATTTTAGGAAGTACATTATAGCCTTGGATCTTCCCTCTGGTCCCCTCATCCTCAGCACAAAGTCTTTGCATCAATCTTCCTGCACATGTGGTTGAATTTGGTGAAGCACTGAGACAGTTGTGATCATGGAAATAGGAAATAATGCATAGAGGCACCAGACTTATTAATTTGTAGAATGAGATTTTTTTTCATCCTTAGAAGTTGGAAGGAACAAAATAACATCAGGAGGTTTTTTAATTAATAACTGGCAGAAAGGTGGATTAAGAATTTTTGTGTCTATACAAATCTATATTATGACGTAAGAAGAAAATTTCATGTTCCTTAAAGAATGTACCCAAGACCAATAAACTGGTAAAGAGCCACACATTTTTCATATAGAAGGGGAACTGCTTTTGAATATCAGCGATTAGTTTTTCCCAAATAGCAGAATCTCACACAGGAAATGGATTAAAAATTCCTCTTACAATATGAAGATGTGTAGTCATCTTGGAGTGGGTAGATTTCCTGTGGCAGATACTAACTACAATAAAATAAGTGCTTATATTTTCTGTTTATGAAATTAAAGCTCATGAGACTTTATTTCTATGAGTAAGATTTATGGTTAAACGTAATAAAAAGCGCAGACCAAAATGAGTCATAGCACTCCCTATAGTCAACCATACTGCAATTGGTGGACAGTACTATTGTCGTCAGTGGGACTTGTGAGTCTCTAGAAATGCTGTACTGATGGGCTTTGCAGATAGTTTGGAATTTGTTCAGAGACAATATGTCAACATTAATTTCTGGCAAAATTAAACTGTCCCACACCGAGGGTTGTGTTAAAGTGAAGTTAAAATTCATTCAGTGCTTCCCGGTGTTGTGCTCACCTGTCCACGTCAGGAATTCTGTGTGTATGTGTTGGCAATTTCGTCAGAGTTCATTCAGTAGATGTGTGTTTACGCAGAGCCTTTACGTGCATAGCACAATATTCATTCCAACAGCCTCAAAACTGAAACAGGTTTCTGCATGATATTTCTTACTTTTTCCCTAGGTGAGCTCAGACCTCCTTTCTTGTGTAATGGATTAAAGTGATCTATTGTTGCATTGGAATATTTTAAATGAGTATGTGTATCTTCTGACTATCAATATGAATTATTCACCAACATGAATCCATACAATCTGTGTACAGAAGAGCAAACTGAACAGTCCCTCTGGTGACATTATAATTTTCATATATGGAAATGATCTGTTTAAATCCTTTAGACTACCAATGTTGTGATGTATGAATTAACAATACTTGCTATTTTCTTTTTAAGAAGGCACTGGAACATCACTTGTAGTCATTAAAACTGAAGTCTATGGTTTGCATTGATGTTTGCGTTGATGTTTGTGGAGCAGGATCAGGCCCTGAACCACTAGAATATGGTTGCCATTGCATTGAGCACATTTTTTACCTCTGGTGTAAATGTTGAACTCATGCCACACAGACCTCCAGGATATGAAGTTGGCTGATGCTACTTGTTCCTCACCATGTCCACAGGGAACGCACTGATACAATGCTTGAAGGAGGATTTAAACTGAAAATGAGACGTTCTCCCAGACATGAGCTCTGCCTCTTAAATAGCTACTGATCTTTTTGAATATGGTAGTAGTCTAGGCAGTTTAATATTTTTTAGCCTTTGCTACATGAAATAATACCAAAAAACTGAGGAATGCAATGTGGAGGGATTAAATAAGTCATATGTATTAAAGTATATAATAAGTATATGTATTTGAGTTAGGGAAATATAAACACTCGCACATTCCTGAACAGGAAAATATTGTTCCTACTAACTTTTATGGCAAATTTGCTGTTGATTCATTAGGGTCAGGAATTCTCCTTGGAACAGAAATTGAGGTGGAGAGAGAAGTTAATTGGCAGTACCTGTACTTGTCAGCAGTGAAAGTGTAAATAGATTTTCTACTGCCTGCTATTATCTTGAGTATATGGTATGCTGTGGTAGCACACTGTGTGCCATATGCCTCACCCTCTCATGTTACTCCCCCTCATTTTTAATGACTTGTTCTGTATATTAAGTGTGGAAACTATTCCAACAGTGAGACTGGCACATTCTTTACACAGCTGAATTGACATGTCTGAAGCTGCCCCTGGCTACTGCTTATAGACTGCCTTGCCTTTCTTTCATGGAGAATATGTTTTGCCTAATTTTAGTCATACAAACCCTTCAGTGTGATGTTGTCATAAGTGCTGGCACAGTAGAAGGCAGCAGTCTGCCTCCTTGGCCATATATGGCTTTTATGTTGTTGCCATATGCCAGTTCTGACATTACCTGAATATCACATGCATTTGATTTTGCGTGAACTAAGTGGATTAGGGGGAAGAAAAAGTTTTTCTGCAAGAGAGAAAACCATCTATCTACATGGGACTTATGTATTGACAGTAATTAAAAATAAAAATAGTTAATTCTATTTTATTTGATGTTACCCCTGTTCTAAAGGAAATAATACCATCAAAATTTAAAAGTAACATAGCTCAGATGCTGGTATTTAGCAATAGGGGTCCAGGAGTTTCCTTGTGCCAGAAAGCAGTACTAGGGCATCTACCTGGCACTAGAAATGGGTCTTCCCTGCTGGTGCATTGTCAGAACAGCCATTGCTGTGCTCTGGCCCAGGACAGCTGCCCCTCTCACAGGCAGTTCCTGGGCAGGAGTTGGGAGTGGGCACTGTCTAACATCCATTTCTGGATTATACCATTGACAGGTTCCAGCTACTGCCGATTTTCCCCACAGCCCAGGCAGCTCCCTGCAACAGCGACTGCCGGTGTCAGGGGGAGCACAGCCCTGATACTTAATAGTGTGGGTTGTGCTTAAGGGACAGACCCCTGGTCTGCCCTTGGGCAGGATTAGTCCCGGAAAGATGAAACACTCACGCGTCTTTGGTGGATAAAGGAAGCGAGGAGACTTAACTGGGNAAAAGGAAGATAAACACACACCACCACATGCCATCTCTGTTTTGCAGACATAGCCACTTCAATAGTAGAGACCTGATCCATTCGTTGCCTGGTAGCCTCCATTTCATAAAATGTCCCTGGCTGTATTTACTTTGCCTATCTATGTAAATATAGATATATATATATAAATATATAAATAAATACACATATATATAGCCAAAAAATCTTAGATCTATAAAGAGGAGATTTGCAAAGTTGCATATGCCATTAACAATTTATTTTTAATGTCTGTGGGCCCTGAAAGTGCAACTCCCGTAAGTGTCCCAAAAAGTTGTGTTTAACATTATTAGTCACTCAGGCACACGCTTTGAAATATAAGTTAGTTTGCTAAGTGCCTTTGTGGAGCCTCAAACTACAGTCACTCTTTGAGTCACTTTCTAGGCTGAGTTCATGTTTTTACTTCTGTTTATAGCACATTAACTCAGCTTTAAAGCTTGTAAGTGTGCTAGCCCACCTTTTCTTTCATGCAGATATGCTCCATTTTAAAGAAATTTAAATTTAAACATAATTTATTATGTTTTCACCTTTAAATAAGTTAATTAATACTATGAGAACCCTAAAATTATTTTTCTTACCTAAGCTTGGCCCCTGCTAGTTCTGTAGTCACATCTTTTTGTTAGTAAAGCCAATTTTTTTCTTTTTGTCTAGATTTTATAGTTTTATTCAGAGCGTCCTTGTGCCATTGTTTAGCTTAGTGTTCATTCCCATCATTCTCAAATTCAGCTTTCATGATGGATTTGACAGCCTCTTATAAACTGCTTTTCAGTGTTTCTTTCCAGTGGTGGGGTACAAATTCCTAAAAGCTTCTGTCTTAGCTGTGTCCATCATTGATGTACAATGCCCATCATTCCTTTGTCTACCACAGATGCAGGGAAGAAACTGGAGTAAGAGTAGTTTTGTTGTTGGTTTAGTTTGTCCATTCTCAGTTAGCTGAGGAAGTACAAGAAATAGCTTGTAAAACAGACAGTAATCTGCCTCCTAGGTTTGGCTTGCTCCTTATCTTTAATTGGTTTACTCTGCCATCCAAATTTTGTTAGCACTCTGTTCTTTAATTTTTTTATTTGTTTCATAATGTATATGAAACTGTAAGTATTTGGTGTTACTTACATTTATGTTTTATATAGAATAATTATGTGTTAGATGTCAATTATCTCCTGTTTGTGTTTAAAGTTGTAAAATTTTCATGTCAAGGACCTTGTTCTTATTTCATGAGTCATGAATAAGGAAAACATTTGTTTATTTTCTCCATAATTCATCATAGTGCACATTTGTCATTGATGACCCACTCCTTTAAGAAGCTGAGTATTTTTTTCACCCTTTCTGATTATTGTATCTGAGGTTTCCAGCCCTTTGATTTTTTGCATTGCTTTTCTCTGAACCTTGCCTAGTTCTGCAGTTTCCTTTTTGAGACTAGGTAATCAGGAGCACGTACAGCATTCCAGATGAGACTCCACCACTGATTTATATCGTGGCATTACAATACTTTCTGCATTATTCACCATCCTATGTCTTATCCTTTGAAACATCATGTCTGCTTTTTTTACCACAGCTCAGCATTGAGCTGAGGTCTTTAATGAGTTTTCTACAGTGATACCAGACTATTTTCAAAAGTTCACACAGTTAATTTAGGATGACGAAAGTACATTCTTCCTTTTTTCTTCTGTCCAGTGTGGGTTATTTTGTATGTACTGACATTGAGTTTCATTTACCATTTTGATGATTGCTTTGGTTTCTCTGGTAAACTTCTCACAGTCTTGTCTGGACTTGACCCTAAATAACTTTGAAGCACCTGCAGTTTTCCTTGCTTACTCCTCAGCCTTTGTTCCAGTTTTGTTTCAGTTATACTTGAAAAGAAGAAAACAGATTTATCTTATACTGATCAACCTACTGTTTCAGTAAAATGACCATTTGTTACTGCTCCTTTATTTATATGTCTTAGCCAATTTGATTATGAGAATACTTCACAGCTCACGTAAGTTAAAATGTGGTACATCCACTGAGATTTTGAAAGAATCTTTGTTGAAATCTAATGTTTTTAATGTTTTATTAGGGTACCAACCAGCTCATGCATTCTGTGCACATTGATTTGTGGCACATGAACTTCTGTCTTCTCACACTGTTGCTGCATAAATCTAATTCTGGAATTGTCACCCCTCTGTCATATTTTTCAATGGTGAAAAGTAAAAAGGTCTTGAGTTTTTGCAGTTTAGTAACAGAGTAAGTGGCACTCATAGGAGACAGGGCAAAGCATGGCTCATAGTGTGCCACTCACATTGTTTAGCCTATTTGTTAAGTTCTCTAATGATGCCTCTCAAGCCATTTGTCTCAGATCTTAATCTGTCCTTAGTCTTACAAAATTTTTCTGAACATTTATGAACTTTTCTGTTACTTACCTCGTCACTGTTTCAGAAACTTAAAATAGTGGCTTCTTTGCCTATCCATCCAAGATATAGAGAATAGATTATTCCCTAATATTTTTTTGCTTTATCAGCATATCTGTAGTTTGTTTTTAGAATTCACCTTAACTCTTTTCTCCCTTAGGATAATACTACTGAATATTTTTTTCAGAGGTCATGAGCTCTAGGTTTCCAATTGTTATTGTTCCATGCTGTATCATTTCCAAATCACACACAACTCCTGTGAAATGCAGTTCCAGACTGGACAGAAAGGTGGTCACATGTAAAGCAAAATCATCAGAAAGCAAAACCATCAGAAAGCAAAACCATGGAGAGTGTCCAAGAGAAGGAAAGCCCCAAATCTGCTGTTTGTTCCAGTGATACTTCCAGTATTGATGTTCCCAGATACCCTGTCATCAGGTGATGTCTTTAAACTCAGTTTCTCTTGTGAGACTTTGTATCAGGACTTAAATGTGTGTTTACTGGGAGATGTCAAATACCTTCAGCTACTTTAGCTTTGTTTACTTTTATTTGGCATTTTATATTATGATTTTATTGAACATTCCAGCTAATATTTTCATTGTAGAAATATTACTGTATTATCATTCTACACAAAAGTCCATGAGACACCTATGTTGTTTTTTTTAAACAGCTTTCAAGGATGAGAGTATGAGAACTAAGAGAATATTTTTATTTTCTTGATGGGATGATTCTTTGTCTTTGTTTGGGGGCCAATGAGGGTAGAGAAGGAAAATCTTGGGCCTATGCCTTCACTAGCATAACTTATTTGCCTAAACTTTTTTCAACTTTTTCAGAAATAACTAAACTACAGTTTTGACACACCTGCTGTATTTTTGTACAGTAATGAAGGAAATAAGTAAAAAATAGAATGATTACTTCACAGATCACATGTAATTAAGTTTGCCTTTAAAGAGAAGTTGGCATATTGTGGTGGAGAAATCTGTTTTTATGTAGTACGTATCAGAAAGAAAAGGATTAGACTGTAATGAATTTTAGGCTTTGTAGTTTTAAATAGAAGGCAGAACTTGAGAAAACCCTGGAAATTCACTGTATTTATGTGACTCAAACAAGCTAGAGCAGTCCTATAGTTCAGGTGCGTCAGGTATGAATTCAGGTCTGCAGGTATGAATACTTTGCTGTCTGTGTTTTGACAATAGAGGAAAGAGGCACAGCAAAGAGGCAGAGTTTCTGCAGTGGTGTCAGAGGAGTGGAACCCACAGGAAAAAAATTAAATGAATGAGGTAAAGAAAGAACAGCACTGTAATCCTGAATGACGGGCCACTGTATGAATTATGTAGCTGTCTAAAGGCCTTCTCATTTCTGCAAATGAAGACTGGCTTTTGCCCAGCCAAAGCTGTGAGTTGGGTCACACAATAAGAATTAAACTAAATGAAGATTTGCTGAACTTTCTCTGTTTGTCTAACAGCCTTATCTTTTTTTTTTTTTTAACAAGGTAAATAGAACTGAATATTATCTTGCAGGTGTGAGTGAAGTACTGCTTTCTGCAAGGATTTTGTAATATTTCATCTAACATTATTGCTGATTGTTTGCCTTTTGGGATATAATTACAAACTGACCAGCTTTCTTAACTAAAGGATCACCAGTGGTTGATAGTTAATTGAGAAGTAAAAAATGTTCAGATCAGTCCATCATTTCTTTGAATGACATTTTCATTTGTTGCTCTCCATTTGCCTAGCTTTCTATCCTTTAGTAGTCTCACAGCATTTATTCTTGATTATCTACAACATTATTTTATCATCTGCAGATTTTGCTATTGCATTGCTTGTTACTTTTCTCAAATGACTCACAGATTCACAGAATAACTGGGTTGGAAGGGACCTCTGCGATCATCATGTCCAACCCATACCCTAACACCATAACTCTATAACTAGATGAGGGCACCAAGTATGTCCAGTCTTTTCTTGAACATGTCCAATGTTGGGGACTCCACCACCTCCCCGGGCAGGTTGTTCCAATGCTTTATTATTCTTTCTGTAAAAAACTTTTTTCTAATCTCTAACCCGCACCTACCCTGGCACAGCTTGAGACAATGCCCTCTAGTTCTGTCTGTGGAACTGACAGACTGATGGAAGAGACCAACCCCCACCTGTCTACAACCTCCTTTCAGGAAGTTGTAGAGAGTGATAAGGTCACCTCTAAGTCTCCTTTTCTCTAGGCTGAACAACCTTAATTCCTTCAATCTTTCCTCATAGGGCTTGTGCTCCAAGCCTCTTACCAACCTCGTCGCCCTCCTCTGGACATGTTCTAGTATCTCAACATCCCCCCTAAACTGAGGGGCCCAGAACTGAACACAATACTCGAGATGTGGCCTCACCAGTGCCGAGTACAGGGGAATGATGACCTCCCTGCTCCTACTGGTCATACAATTCCTAATACTGGCCAGGATGCCATTGGAATGTCCAATCTTCAAAATACTAATGTATTATTTTGTTCTTTCCTTTCAAATTCTCTCTGTACTATGACAGTGTTTTATCAGATGGTCAATCTGTGTGAAAACTTCTTCTGATTACTTGCATAAAGTTTTTCTTAAATGTTTACTTACAAAATGATATTGGCAAGAATTTTAAGATTGCCAGCAGGTAATTAGCCTGAGCTCTAAAGTTTCACCAATTGTTTTTCAGGCTTTCTTGTGGGGAGGGGAAGGAGAAAGTATCTGTGTTGAAGTCTTAGGTATGACAGAAATTCACACCAACATGCCCAGCCTGAATTACCTAGCTCTGATGGTGATAACCACATANAGCCTCTCTTTTCCAGCACTTCTCTGTTCTGGCATGGAATCTTCCAATCTTTCCATGGGTTCACAGGAAAAAAAGAATCTTCACCCCTATGGGTCTTCACAGATTGCTGGGGCCCTATTCCAGTGTTTAAGGCATCTTCTCTTTCTCCTCTCTCTGACCTTGGTGTTAATCAAACTTCCCACCCTCCTTTCTCTTAAGCCACCATGATGTTCTGCCCAGCTTTTTTTTTGTTCTCCTTCTTAAATATGTTATCACAGAGGCATTAGCAGCTAACCTTGAGCTAGCTTAGAGCAGAGAAAAAGTCCAGCAGCTTCTTAAAGAAGCCTCTCTCCTAGCCCTCCCCAGCTAATAAAAAACTCTGGCTACTTAAAACCGCAACACTCTGGTAGTGTGGAGCCAAGGATGCAATGCAGTGTATGTGTGGAAAACTATATAAACCTCAAATGACCTGCCAATTCATTGAAGTTTCTTACCCCGGTTACTGTTCTATTTATTTCCAAGCTGTAATTAGTCTTTTAAGTGCAGTCTAAATACCCCAAATTTTTTGATATTACCCTTAGAGGATTTCCATTAGGGCAATATAAGCAAGTTTATAGGGTTTTTTTATTTTATTTTGAACTATGTAGATTTTTTGGGAAGTCTGTACTGTGGTTCTGCCCTCTATTCCACAGGCTTGTGGAATATGCATAAATTTGGCTCAGTAGCCACTGATTTCCTGCATTTCACCTGTGACTGACATGCATATATCCTTTCTCACACCACTTAAATATGAAAAGTCTAAGAACTCTACTGCATCCAAGATATTTCTATTATAGCATGGACAATATAGGTTAGATATCCTCTGCACATGCTGCACAGTACATATTTGTTCATTATGATATGCTGTTTATAAGCCTATCTGTATTAACATTTACCATCTGTTTTGCTTCTTGCACAGTCAGGTGATATGGCTGTCCAAGAATCAGTAAATTATTCTACCTGGCAGCTTTATCATCCTTGGTTTTCTTTGCATAAGTCTCCCCTCCTATTTCTAAACATATCCTGCTAGTCTTGTTAACTGTATAATTTATTTTTATCACTGATCAGCTCCTACTAAATATGCATAGATGTCTTTTCAAAGATAAAATTCTCCCACTTTTCACCAGTCTCAACATCTGTGAATTTTGGCTGTCTGCATTTCTTTCTCACCCTTAGGACAATGTTTTTTAAAAGGGGACTTCAATGCCTAAGGAACATACTTATACAACACAGCTTGGCAGGTATGCAGGTGATTATTGTAATTAGGAATGGAAAGCCCAGTGCATAATGCACAAGTAAACACAGTCAGATGTAACTGCTCAGCACTGGATTTAATTTTGTGACCTATATCAGCCACAGGCATTTTGCATAGCTTTGAGATTTTGATGGTTCTGTGCTGACTTACAGTTGCTGAAGACTTGTCCCAAAATATTCAACACCTAGTTTTCAGGAGGTGACTCAGTTGTGGTCTCTAATGGTCTCTCTCTTTTTTCTTTTCCTACAACTACCTTTCAGCACCTGACCTTGTCAGACTGTGGTCTCAAAACTCACCCCTGTGTACTAAGAGCCCTCTGTAATTATGGCACAAAACATTGCCAGGCAGAGGTAGTTTAAGGACATTAGCTAGGATCTCGTTAGCCTAGCAATGCCCATGATTGCCATCTTGGTTTGAATTAGACCACTGCTCTGAAGAGCTGTACACTGCTTCCAGCACTGGAACTAGCTCATGTGAAGGTATTTCAGTTCTCCCTGAGCAGCACTGCTTTGTCTGTATTAACACACTTTTTAAAAATCTTTTTACTAACTTTGCTTTTAATGCCTGGCTCAGCTTGTGCTTTATGACCTTAATTGCTATCTGTTTCACTGCCTCTCCTGGGAAAGATCATCCTTTCAAGTCTGTGAATATATGGAAAAGTGTTTATGATGTCATATGTTACAGCTATTTCTTTCTGTTTGGACAAAACCCATTCAACTGTAAGTATTTTTTAACCAAGATAGATCTTACTGCAAATGCAGGATACTATAAAGTTGAGATGGAAAGCACGAGAGCAAACTTGAATACAAAATTCATGTTTTTACAAAAGTAGAAATAATAAAAAATGTCCATTCCAAAAATATTTGTTTGAGCAATTACTATTTCAGCTCTATGCCTTTTGCCATGATGAGTTCTTTGATGATGCCAAGTGTAAATACACTTGCTTTTTTAGGTTTATGATGAGTATAACTCACTCAACATCAATTCAACCCTTGGGCCTATTCCTTTTCTGTTGCACTGTTATGCTCATGTGTCATCAGTCTGACTGGTTGCTTTTTCTTTTATTTTATTCTCATTAAGCCAGATGTCCAGTTTGTAGGACTAATCTGGAAACGTGAGGCAGAATTTTAGTCTTAGACAAATGGTGCCATCTGCTCAGTAGTGAAATGACAAGGTCTGAGACTGAGGATGAGCCTACAGTTCAGAAAAAAGAAAAAAGTTTGTTCTCATACAGAAAGATTAATCCTTCTTCCTTAGGGAAAATAAATCCCAGTCTGCTCATTCATATTTGTGCTGGCATCTGTTGTGATACTGGACTACTGGTCATGACATGGCGACAATATATCCAGGTGACTAAAACCACCAGGTTCATATTTCCCCCTTGTCCCTGAGATGTAAGTTAGATGTGTTTAGTATAAACTGAATATTCAGTAATAATGCTTCCGTAAAACTGATTTTAAAGTAATGGGAGAAAAATGACTGGAGCTTGCTGTCACATGCTTCATGCAAACAGTCTTTCTACTGGAATGTTGATGGGCTTCTGATGCATCTGTTAGCTCTTCCTAAACTCTACAGTGATTTTCTTCTGCATGGGAAATAACAGTAAGACAATTGAGGAATTTAACTTCTCAGCTCACTCCTTAAGCAAGCATCACTCATATCTAAATGCATACATAGTATCTGTTTGGATTCTGCAGTTAGGTTTTCTCTTGCCAGTGGTGTACTTGTTTAGTTCTAGCTGTATGGAAACAAGGAAAACCAGTGAGCTGATGCCATTAAAGTGGGTCAAGCCTAGTGTAGAGTTCAGCTGTGTAGGTATGTCTGATTGCCTCTACATTTATTTCAAGGAAATATATGTATTTTGATTACATGCCGATAATATGAGATAAACTTGTCTAATTAATAAAAAGATCAAAAGAAAAATAATGAAGTATAAAACTCTTAAGCACATACACCCACATAGCACCGGTGTCGCCTACACTGGAGTGTGTAGGAGATCTCATAGATGTTTATTCTCTTTATTGCCATCAGAGAGGTGCCTCACTAAAAGCAAACTGAGATCTGAAGGGAGTGTAGATGGTTGAAAACTGAAGAAGTAGAGTGAATGTCCTCTTATATCTACCAACTTCTACATGAATTTAATTCTAATGATTTCATCAACTGTGCTTCTACATAGGCAAGAGTAAAATTTTAATATTTTTTACAGTAGTGTGAAGTACCACTTTAGCCCAGCAACAAGGGTAACTGGTTTGAACATCACTTGACAATAACAGTTTTCTGGATGAAGCAAAAAAAAAAATTATTTCAAATCATCAATGTTTCAGGTTTTTAACCTCCTAGTATTGCATGGCACAGTAATGTGATCTTGCTGATTTTTCACTCATCATATTTTCCCTGAAATTTTTAAAGATTTTTGCTTCTGTCATACTTGAAATTAGGCTCTATTTATTTTAAGAAAGAAATGCAATTTCTCTGCTCGTAGTGTCCCTAGTTAGGGTTATGGGTGCTCTAAAATAAATATCATAATATTAATTGTCCATAGAGATAGATATAGAAAAGTATTCTAATTTATTTTATTTTTTTTTTAAAGACAATTAATCAATTTATTTAGTTTCAATTTGCTGGGAGTAGAAACTAATTTTATTTTTTTTTTCATGACAGACTGCTTACAAGGAGAAAATTTTTTTTTTTTTTTTTTTTTGTTTTAGCAAGTAGGAATACTCCTCTGTCTTACTGTGACATTTATAGTGACATTTATATGGAAAGGACTCATTGTATAGGTTAAACCCACTTGTTAAACAAGTGGAAAGTTGAATACATAGGTAAACTTCATTCTGATTGTGCAAACATGCATTGCTAGAGTACAGCTTATACTGAGTCTTCATTAGTAAGGCAAATATAATAGGACGTGTATTCCTGAATTAAGTAGGAGAGATTTTCAGTGTTGCATTGGGAAGCACACAGGCCAGGTTGCCTGCTGTTGTGAAATTTTGCAACCTACATACATTGATTCTCACAGTTGATCAGTGCAGGAATTCTTTGTTTAGGCATATGTTTTCTCAGAGGTTTATAATGCCATTCTTTCTATTTTTTAATAAATTCTGGATGAGCAAGATCATGAAGTCAGGTAAGACCTCCCAAATAAAGGACTGGTGAATTAGGCAAGCAGTTTTATTTTATTTTATTTTATCTTGTCTAATAACCAGTCTCACTTTCAAGAATGCTTAAAAATTTGGTGTTGTTCCAGTGAAGTCAGCAGAAAACCTCTCTCTGACTTCAACAGAGGAAATGTTCTGTCTTAATGAAATGTATTTTATGTAAAATACTTGAAAAGTCAAAAAGCACCATCTGAGTTTTTCTTTGAAGTTTTGAGTATAGGCTAGAGTTAAAATATAATTGCTAACAGCTCCAGAAATTGAGATACTTCATGCAACATAAATACATGGCTATCTTGGGTTCTGTCAGCGGAGTTTGCAGAGGTATCAACCTGACAGTGAAAAGTCCTACAGTGGTATTTGTGAACACTGCTTCTTGGATGGGAAGGAAGTCAGTAGGAAGTATTTCCATGAAGAATGCCAAACTATATATAAATATGTAAGAGAAGGTGTGGAATTTTAAAAATAGTTTTTGTGACTTCTAAAAACATTTTCTGCTAGTAGTTTTGGCTAGATTTTTTTTTTTTTTTGATGGTGAGCCACAGCAGGCCAATGAAATTGTGGCTGTTGTTATATTAATATTTTAGAATATCCAATTCCTAGGTAGTTTTATTGCAGACGCATAACTGGCTGAGGAAATATTTTTTCCGTCTGTGTGTGTGATCAACTATTTTCTGCTGGACCACCAAATACACAAGAGTATCTCTAATATCTCTAATAACACTTAACTATTGTAGCCTTCCCCTGTCAGGGCGTGCCGAGGGGTGAGTGTGCCCCTGCAGTCCCCGGCGGATGGCTGAGGGAAACGGACGACAAAGAAGGTGCTGGCAGCTCTCCATGGTTACATATAATATAAGTTTATTCACTCCAGAGGCAACAGGCCACCTGGAAGGTCCAAGCTTATGGGGGATAACCAGGGAAAGAGCCNATAACCAAGGAAGAGCCCTTCCCATTTCCGGCCCCTGGTTCTTATAGGAGCTCCAGCCAATGGGAAGGGAGGACAAGGGAAGGGGACAAACCATCTGGAGTGAGGGGTAGGGCACATCATAACAGGACATACCAAGTAACAGAACAATAATATACAGTGAGAAATACATGCTAATCACACATTACAACAAATTATGATTAGAGCTCAGTCTTATTAGACATACTTTTTTATTAACTAAAGGTAGGGAGGACTGCAGTGGAATGTGTAGTAAAATGAATCATGGATCTGAAGGAAATGGAATACATCAATTCCACGACTCAGGGAATTACTAGAGCATTCATATTTCAGTGGTTTCAAGCTGCTTTTTTTCTACTGCAGTTTCTTTAGTTTAACAGGAAAGTTTGCTTTTTTTTTTTTTTTTTTTTTTATTTAACACACTGTTTTTACTATAGTTCTTAAAATTACCAGGAAAGTAATCATAAGAACTGTTAGAATCATAGAACCACAGAATGGTTTTGGTTGGAAGCAGTCCACTAGACCAGATTTCTCAGAGCTCCATCCAGCCTGGCCTAGTTACCTAAACAGGATCCGTTGGGATCGGTTTTCCAGGGGGAAGTAGTGACTGGTTCTCTTGTGTGGNAAATACTTTTCTGTAATCAAAATATGTTTCTCACATACAGTGTCAATTTATAGTTTTACCTCAAATTTCAGTATATATTTTGCTGCTTAGCAGTTTATGTGCATAACAATGTAAATCTATTTATCAAAGATCAAAGTAACGACAGTTCCTACTAATGACACTTAGCTGCTGGGAATTGGTACAGTCTTAATCAACTGTTTTGTATGACTTATTCTTTAAAAGGTGATATAAGCATTCTGAACTTAGAGAAGATAAAAAATAATATCAGCTGAAATAATATCAGCTCCTGTAATGTGGCAGCTCTTTTTTCCCAGCTGTGGATATTGATAAGAAAATCACTGTTCTGAAATATTAATCAAGAATGTTATTCTAGTGTTTGTGAAGAAGTATTCTAAATCTTCTTGACAGAGCTCTGCAAAATATACTGTGGAAATCTCCTGCTCATGACATTAACAAATTGTACGGTAGGTATATCCAGATACTAGTTTATTATGATAGAAAAACAGGTGCATCTTGGAGGGTAAAAAATTTGAAGTGAATTTCTATTCGTGACCTGTGCAGCCACAGGGTAAAAGTGGTATCTGGAGAGATGTATAACTTAATATTTGTTAAGCAAGTGCACAGATAAACACGTTGTTTTAAAAAAATGGAGGGTAGGTAAACTTGTTTAGCATACTGTGAAAAAAAAGTGGCATGAATAGAGAATGCTTAGAATAAGCTTTTAAAAGATGTGATGTAGTGGTATTTTGAAAACTGTTAAAGAGTACTGTTAAAGGAAGAGTCTTA
This sequence comes from Calyptomena viridis, assembly GCA_013390005.1. Lineage (NCBI taxonomy): Eukaryota > Metazoa > Chordata > Aves > Passeriformes > Eurylaimidae > Calyptomena > Calyptomena viridis. The sequence continues at coordinate 5,146 of WEIV01027665.1, read as the reverse complement.
TTTCAATACTTAAGAATACAATACAATACTACAATAAGAGTTTCTGTTGTAGTCTCTTGTGTGAGTCAGTTCAAGCAGATGTCTAAGTGCCTCCTTGCATGGATCAAACTGGGACTGCTCAGATGCTTTAAGTTATTCCCATGTTATTAAAATGATCTAGATGAAAATCTAAGCCCTGAGCTCTACTCAGGAGGTGGAGCCTTAGGGCTCTGAGGGTAAGATGAGTCTTAGAGCTCATGACAGTTAATGAACATCATTCCTTTAGCCTTATTAGGAATGCATTATAGCCTTGCCACCTGGGAAAATCTTGTGCATTAGCCAAACAATTAATTACCACAGTTTCTAGATACTACAGGACTCCATGCAGCCCGGAAAAGAGACTGGACACTTAGAACACTTCAATAATCCTCACTTTCCTGTCTCATGACCATAATCCTCACTGTCATTTTAAATTAGAAATAATCTAATACTTCCTTAATTACAGAGTGAAAACAGACCTGCCACAGTGGCATATTCTGTAAATATTAGTAATATCTTGTAGCAGTTCTGCCTTTATGCATCCTGTTCTATCAGTGACCCATTCTTTTTGTTTTCTCCATGTATCCCTCTTCCTACCTGGCACATGGTCTGAAGTCCTTATGAAGTTAGACTGCATCCTGCATATCCATATACCAAGTGTTCCTCCTTTCCCCACTGAAGATATATTCTGTAAAGCCTCTTGCAATGGTGTGTGTGGTGCCCTTTTGCCTAAAGCTCACTTTTAGTCATAGGTTTCCACAAGCAGGAAGGTATCTAATAATCAGGTATTTGGGAAAGAGTTAAAAACAGGTTACCTAAAATGTGAGGCCAAGAAGATACCAATTTTCTGCCTTCCAGCTTTCCAATTATGAGGGAAAGTCTATGTAATTTGAAATAATATCAGTTTTGTATAGTTACCTTCATAAAGGACTTTCAGTTTTGCTATCTGTGGAGTACTTTGAAAACCTGTGTTGAAAGGATAGAGTAGATTTGAGACATATACACCAACACTGTCTGTCTACACAGGCAGAGAGAGACAGTCCTATTTAATTGAGTACTTAACAGCTTTATTTCAGCACCTCAGATCACAGGCCGTAGAAATGTGGTTGGACCTCTCAAGGTTTCTAGCCAAACTTTGTGCTCCAAGGAAGACTATCATTAACATTAGATCAGCCAAGGCTTTGTCTGGCCAAATCTGAAAAACAACTTCTTCCACAACTTCTTTGGTTGCCTGCTCAAGTGCTGCTCTGCTATCATACACATAGAGCCTTTTTAGAGCAAGTAAAATTCATAGCTGTAGTTTAATCAATACCAAGTCCAAAAGTATTTCCCAGAAGAGAAAACAGGTACTATAAATTCGTAGACATTTCAGTCTGGCATAGACCAGTGATGCTGTTAAAGGAAGTGGAGTACAATGAGAGCATGTGGTACCACATGGCAGTGGGAAGCTTGCTGAATGATGATTAAGGCCTTTCCATTATATATTTCAGTTATAATTTTGACAAATTGTAAGGAAACTTCAAGTCCCATGAAATAGTCTTTGCTTTGTAACTAGCAATATCAAACTGCCATTTCTTACATTAGTTGAGTGGTGATGGAAAAAGTGCATTTCAAAGGTAAAAAAGATTTTGCATACTGGAAGAAAAGGTATTTTATTCCTCTGTTACAACACCGGTGTGTATTGCAAGTATGAGAAAGTTAAAATAGTAACATAAAATGCTAGATTTGTCCTGCCTTTTAAAATCAGTAATGCCACTACAGAAATAATTGATTCTGAAACTTTTTGTGTATCCAATACCATTTTCTGAAAAGATCATATGCAGTTTACTATGTACATCTCTGGAAAGTTTTTGTATCCTGCAGGAAAGTCCTCTGACTTTCAACTGACTGATTATAAACAAGGAATACAGATTGTAATATGAAAAATGTTCCTCTATGCGTATTCATTTGTAATGGGTAGCTATCTTCTCATCTTTTATTCTTAAGTGTATTATAATCCACAGCTTATCTGAATTCAGGAAATAATCATTGGACTGAAAAAATTGTTGCCCTTTTTCTAGGCATCATTTCATGCCACAAAGAGAAAATGGAGTAAAGTGCTTTAAAGAGCATTTAAACACTGCAAGCATTACAAGCCAAAAACTAGAAGCTTTGGTGATGACATAATCATTATTTTCATATTCACTTGTGGTGTAGCAGTCACTGTGCCCTCTGCATTGTGTCCCACAATTGATCAAGGAAATGTGCATATGTTTTCCCTCCCTGTGGAGGAACAGGGTCTTTCTGACTGGCTGACTAGGTGCATCTGTAGAGCTGTCCCTGCTGCACTCATTGTTATTATTCAAGATTATAGGCTACAGTTTCTGTAACTGATTATCTTTAAGGATGCGATCCAATNCAAAGTGAGTGTATCCTTCATCCTAAAGTAGTGTGGCTATGTTACCACAGCAGACCACATTAATTGTTGAGGAAAGTGAAATTACAGGATGCTAGAGAAACTAATGGAGTTTGCAATAGTAAGTTGGCAATATTTAGGCTTTCAAGCTGTAAAAAAGCAATTATGCAGTTATTTATCATTAGATTGAAAACAGTTTGATATGTGCTTTTTATTATAAAAGTTACTATTTGCTTTTGATGTCACAGGCTTGATGTTCACCTAATGCTGTTTTCCTGTGAGCATTTCTAATCAGACTTAAAAGCTGCCAAAACAACTGAAGCTGTATCAGTTCTAGACCATATCATGTCCAGGAACTGTGTGAACCTAGGTGTCTTCATTTTATCAAGTCAAAACTAGACTTTTCAGAAGCATTATGGTTAGTTTTCTAGTGAAGTGATATCACTACATTTTAAAATTAACTCTTCATTAAGGAAAAGATGTGTATGAAATTTGTGCTATCTTTATTATCTTAGGGAATGTATTCTGTCATAATGAACTCAAGATTTACACTAAATCCAGTATAGACGGAGTTTCCTGACATAGGTGAATTAGTTGTTGGTGTTAGTAGTTGGTCAATGTCTTTAAACACAGTCTTATAAAAATGCTGAAATATGAAAGTGTAATCCATGTGTAATAACAATGGTATGTAAAAATTAATGCATTTAAAAAAATATTCAGTGCTTAAATTTACCTCCCTACTATCTTCTTTCTTGGAGAATGTCCTATACAGGTAATGCAGTTGAAAAAAGTCCAAATTTAGTGAGTAGAACAGATAGACTAGAGCTTAGTTTGCTGACTAAAGGTTAATACATTAGCAGCTTTAAGGCATAAGCTGGACCAAGGCGGAAAGGGCCATGTCCCTCTCATTTCTTTTTGGTGCTTATGGATAACAAATCTAATTAGTATATAGTGGCATCTCTCTAACTGCCAGATGGAAAAAAGGCACTT
>WEIV01027664.1:7819-35180 GCA_013390005.1 Calyptomena viridis | reverse complement strand
CTAATTACACATTACCACAGATAGTCACTTTCTCCTTCATAGTTTGAAGGCCTTTAGTACCTGTCAAAGAGCAAGAGTTGAAGTTTGACAGATAGTGATTTCTTATTTTTCAAGAGGACTTTGCAGATCCTTACATCTTTAAGGCTAGTAGAAGCCACCATTCAGAAGCATGGGCAATAAAGATTCACTTAGTTTCACCCCTATGTTATCAATGTCTGACTAAAAATAAATAGAAATTTCAAAATGCATTGCAATGACAGCATAGACCTTTGGGATAGGCTTGTTCTAGATACACTTGGAACCTGATTTGGGATTCCAAATGGGTCTCTCTCTCTTACCTTCCAGCTGGAAGATTTAATACTGCAGTGGTTTGACCCTGGCTGGGTTCCAAGGACCCAGTAAAGCCACTCTCTCACTCCCCCCCTGCAAACGGACAGAGGAGAGGAAAAAAAAAATATAACAGAGGGTTTAATGATTTTGAGATAAGGACCACAAGAAACCCCTTACTGATCACCATCACAGACAAAACAGACTCCAAGTGGGGATATTAAGAATTTATTACTAACACGATCAGAGCTTAAGAATGAGAAGTATGATAAATCTTAGACACCTTTTCCCCCCACTCCCCTTCTAAGATCTACCTTCCAAGATCTATCTCCTTCGCCCCAGCAGCACAGGGAGACAGGAGTGGGGGTTGCAGTCAGATGTTGTTTCTGCTGCTGCTCAGAAAAAGGAGTCCTTCCCCTGCTTCCCGTGGGGTCCCTCCCATGGGAAACAGATCTTCACCAACTGCTCCAGTGTAAGTCCATCCCACAGACCACAGTTCTTCAGACACTGCTGCCACATGGGTCACTTTTCCAGTCCTTCAGGTACAGGCTGTTCCAGAATGAGTCCCCCACAGCCCACAAGTCCTACCAGGATGGAGCATGGAGCATGGGCTCCTCTCCTGCAGGCCTCTGCCAGGACCCTGCTCCAACATGGGCCTCCCACAGGGTCACAGCCTCCTTCCAGCATCCACCTGCTCTGGCGTGGGCTCCTCCATGAACTGCGGATGGATTTCTGTTCCCCTGTGGTCCTCCATGGGCTGCAGGGGCACAGCTGCTCCACCATGGTCTTCATCATGTGTCTTGGGGTGACTTTGTGATGTATCCCATATCGCCATACTGCCAGCTCTACACCACGAAAAACAAATCTTGGGCCTTTCTGTGTCTTTAAACTGAGCCTGAGAGCTGAGACAACAGTTTGAGGAGCAAATTTCCAGCAAGACCCCTGGAATACCCAGGTCTCAGCTACAGAGCCTTTGGGCTTGTTGACACTCCTTCCCACAGCTGCAGGATACAAGGCTTGAAAAGGGCTCCTTTGGGGGTGTGCAGGAGAGAAAGTGGAGCTTCTGTGTTTTCCTGAGACTTTGGTTTCTCTTCTTTGCTTCTGGACTTGTTTGGGACATTAGAACATTGGAACCTCACTGGGAGACCCTTTCACTGGCCTGGCCTGGGAGGGCCCCCCACATTTTCTCCTCCGTGGCAAAGGAAGAAGGAGATCATATCAACAAAAGGACTCTGAATCTTCCAGGTTCTCTCTTCCCACCATGGGGGAGGGGGAGCTGTGGCCTCTTTTTTATCAGAAAATATTTATCTCTCTGAACATATTTGTCCCAAACCAGGACACCATGGGCTGCAGGGGCTCAGCTCCAGCACCTGAAGCACCTCCTGCCCCTTATTCTCCACTGACCTTAGTGTGTGCATTGTTGTTGTTGTTCACAACTTATTACTCTGCTATTCTCTAGTGGCCATCTTCATCTGCTTCCTACTCTTTTTTTTTTCTCCTTCTTAAGTATGTTATCACAGAGGCATTACTATGACTTCTGATTGGCCTGGCCTTGGCCAGCAGCAGGTCCAGCCTGGAGCTGGCTGGCATTGGCTCTGCCGAACATGGAGGAAGCCTCCAGCAGCTTCTTGAAGACACCTCCCCCACAGGCTCCCCTCACTATCAAAAATGTGGTCTCAAAAACCCAATACAAATATAAAACCACTGTGAAAATACAATTTGATTTAGAACTACTTCTCTATATCATCCATTCTAGCAATAAAAGACAAGTGGGTGGTGGCAACTGTTAATAGTAAAAGTTGTTTTGTAGGTGACACACATGCTTACTAAGAATAATTGAATCAGCAGGACTCACTTATTTGTACTGAGAGCAGAATCACACATTAGAGTTTGAAAGTTAAAACAAAATAGAAATGAGGCAAAGCAGGACTTCTCAGACTAGGAGGTCATTATTTTGTTTTCATGCCATTTATTTGAAAGGGATGATTGTGTGCTAAATGATTTATTATAAATTCAAATTTGAGGTTTTTCACAATCCCTGTATCTTCCAGCTCTGCACAAAAGTTATTCCATTCTGATGAAATTTATCATACTGATTACTTGACTTTCATATTTACATACATTTAGTTCATCTATGTTGTTCTGATTGATTAACGGCTCAAGAAAATGCTGAAATCTCCCTCATTCTTTCAAGCTTATAAGAAAAAAATTATATTAGGAATAAATTCTTTATTTCAGGCATAGCTACAAGGCTACATTTAATATCAACTGTAGCTGTTTCTTTTTTACGTGAAGGACATTAAGTTTTCTAAATTGCTCATGAGTCCTAAATCTACTTAAATCGTGTAGTTTTAAAATGTGCTCTTACTGTGCACTTTATTCTGATAGCATATTCTAAACAAACTCATAAACTGCAGTGAGTAAACCTTTCAAAACAGCTCATCTTACAGGTCTTCCATTAATGTTACTGTCAAATATATAAAATGAAAACCACAGAAATCCTTTCAGTTGCTATATCAGGTGTCAGATATTGTCCTGCTAGTTAATCTCTGAAAGTAAGAGGGAAGCTTAATAAAACTATAGCTATAATCCTTTGACATGAATCATGTTCTTACCTGTGGATTATAATGTAATCCCATTATGGCCTTTCAATGTCTTTTATCTAACACGAAAAATTATGTCTTAAAAGCTTCTTATTTTTGAACCATACTAGGCATGATTTTGTTCTTTTGATAGAGAACGCGATTTACCTCTAATTATGTTGAAATAGAGGAGTTCTTGAGTTCAGGTATTTTCTTAAAACTATTTACAGTCTTCCATTTGGAAAACATTTAGATTATCATTTTGAAACAAGTGTGGTCACATCTGCTTGAAGGATCTCTCATATTTTGACAGCGTATCAGCCAGTGTTTGGTAATCATGGGCTGAGTAAAAGGTTAGTAAACAGCCTGACTGGCTCAGGATGCAGACTCATCTCCTCTTGAGTACTGCTTACATATCTCCATCATCCCTTTCCCCTTTTCCTGTCAGAACGCTTCTCCTCCTCTCTCTTGAGAGCCCTCTCCTTTCCTCTGTCTTTTTGCATGAGTAGAGACACTGGCGTTTTGCTAGCTTTTTCTATGGAAGGAATCTTTGCAAATCCTTGGGGTTATATACAAGCATAATAAATAATAATACAGCATTATTATCATTATTTAATTCCACTACTCTTTTGCACTAAATTCCTTTTTGTACTAATCACAAGTAGAGAAATGCAGACAACAGCTTTAGGATCAATAATGGCCTTTACAATTTGTCTGGAGTGTCATCAGGCAGGAGTAAGTGATGATATGAAAATATAATGTAAGAAAAGCAGGAAAACTATTGTTTCCCTATAAAATTAACAGCCTAGCTTTTTTGCCTTTACTTCATTCTGCCATATTCTTGGATATGCTATAGAGAACTCAATGATTTATTAATCAAATGGTACATGCTTCAATTCATTGTTACATTTTTTATTTTGTATTTCTCCACTCTTTCACTGTTTTACCCTATGAAAAGTGAGCAAAATAAAAATTTATATTTTCAAACTCAAGTTGCTTAGAACAGTAGATAATGATAATAAAGCTACCTGTACAACAGAAAATCAACTTCTTATAATTGCAATGACTATTATCTTCTACTTTCTGAACTAATAACAGTATCAATTGTGTTTACAAGCCAAAATTACCCAAGCCATTAAATTGGAAGATAGAACTGTACAGTCAATTTCTTCAAGGCTTTTCAGTCACTATCATTTTCCAAATGGACTGATAACACAATTTTTTTCCTTTTAAGTTAGAAACAAAATATTTTTAAGAACAAAGATGAGATTTCTGTGATCACATTTCTCTGACTTATAGAATTTCAAGAAAAATTTAGACACATTTTTTTTACAAAACAACTCACGTTCTTCAGGAGATAACAGAGGCTCTGTCAAAATTTGCATCAAGACTTTAAAATAGTTACAAAAAAGATAGCAATAACAAGCCCTTAATGAAAATATTAAAAAGCAGATTATCTTTCCCAATAAAACTGCCTCATGGTGAGGCCATTGTTCAGAATATATTATGGTAAGCTGTTTTGTTTTTTTGGTTTGTTGTTTCTTGGGGGTTTTCTTCTGCATATAATATGTTTGTGATATTAGAATTCAAAAACTTACGTATATTTCAAATACACCCAAAAAACAATATTAAGGAAGATAGAGTGTATTGTAAGAGCCAAATGAATTATATCTTATGCTCAAAAAACAAAGACAGGCTATATAGAGAACCCAGCATCTTGAAAGGCAGTTTAGTCTCAAGCAATCTGAAAGAAATCCTAACTCTTTCAAAGTAATCTAGTACGACGTCTACCCTCAAATATCTAAATACAACCTCTACCCTCAAATATCTAAATCCTCAAGGATACCTGACCTTTGTTAAAAAAATTAGTTTCTGAACACTTAGATTCTTTTCTAATTTGCCTCTTATGTATGACGCCCAATTTGGTTGCAGTTACCCACTTACACTTGTATTCTTTCCAGATTTCAACAGAAGTTAAAAAATTACCTAGAGTTTTTTAAATTATAGAACATAAAATGGAATAGGTGTGCAAATAAGACATACCCCATATGCATAGTACCTTTTTCATTTGATGATTCACTTTCTATACGAGCTTCGTTTGTTTTATGCTGCCTGTCAGCCTGCAGCAAGATCATGACAGTTGGTGTAGAAATATCACAGTTTAGTCAAGCAAAGCAATTATCCTTTGGTTTTTCAAACTGGTGAAGTCACAATAATAAGCTTTAGGGGAATTGATAATGAGCTTTGTAAAGGATTTAGTTTTGTTGTTCTTTTTTGGGGGGTTTATGTGTTCTTTAGAAAGGGCTTTACTTCTTTTCTAGTGGATGCGCAAACATAAATACACATCCTCCCTTTGTCCAGAGAAAGAAGTCACTGAAAAGGAGTAAGAAAGAAGGAAGAGAGATATACAGTCCTTTTGATTCTCTGCTCTTCACCTTAGGAAGAAAGGAAAAGAAATAGGTAGGAAAATGGAATTATCTCAGTCATTTTACTTCCTGCAGCAACAATCTGCATGGCTTTAGCTGTTGATCCTTACAAGAGCTGGAGCCTGTAATGAGTGTACCGCTCCTCTGCCTTTGCATCCTAGGAGTGAAATGGTCTGAACTAGACTTTCAAGAAGCATATCACACATTTTCTGTTCCCTGAGAAGAAAAGGAGAGAAGGAAAAGCAGGAGAAAAAATAATCACCAGTCTGGAAGTATTCCAGGTTTGTACATGACCTTGGGAGGTGCAACCACTAGGACACTCATATTAGGATCCTTCTATTAACCGTCTTCTGCTTGGCACAGACATAAAACTAAAGAAAACACTCACTTTGTTGCTGTTGCCTTACCTATCAGGGAGTAATTGGGTCAGCAACCGTAGTTATGGGTTCAGCTCCTGAACCAGGCTGAGAGCATTAACAAGAACAGTAACAGCCCCATCAGCTGCTGCCCTTCTTTCCCAGAGAGTGTGAAGCTGCTCCAAGGCTTCACCTTTTGCCAGCCCTCAAAATATACAAAGTTCCCAAGTTCTCCTCTTCAGCTTGAGGAGGGCTGACAGATACCAGAATAAATCTTGGCTTAATCTAGAACAGAACCAATTCAAGATGCATTGTTCAGTGCATGAGCTGGATGAAAAGAGCAATATTTGCAGATATATTACAAAAATCTCTTTCTATTAAAAAACAAAACAATAAAACCCAGAGAAAATGAGAAATGAGTCAAAGAATGATGGCTTTATAGTTTTCAAATAAAAGTGACATCTTTGACTCGTATCTTTGCTTCTAATGGCAAGACAGATGTGTTGAATGTTAATGAGGTGAAATAAACTTTCCTGTTTAAAATGTTTCCCTTATTCTTGTGGTGGTTTTGTATTATAGATTCTCATGGTTACTGTAACCTTCCACTCATTTTTCTACTCCTAAAATGAGAACGGAATAAAATAAATGCCAAATGAGAATATGTTATGGAATCATTATCATTGTGGTGTAACAGGTTACTTCATGTGAAAAGGGGAAAATATCTTAGATGGAGTCTGCTGGGGATTACTCCTGCTTATATCTGCAAACAGTAGAAAATGTACATCTAATATCAGGTAATTACCTTTGAGTGGATGACTGAACTAATCCCACTGTCTTCTGAGTTTCCAATTAAAAAACTAAGCTTACCATGTCCTCAAGATATTATTTCAGAAAATATGGCTCATTGGAGTGCCTATAAAATATGACCTATTAAAGATATTGAAACAGTTGGGTTCCTGTACTCCAGAGAAGCCTGAAAGGACTTTTATTAACAACCTTCAAATATGTAAAAAGTTTCTGCAAAGAGGAAAGTAGTAAACTGCTTCCCTGTGTTTTTTTTTTTTTGATAGCAGAACAACTAATTAGATAAATTGCACCAGGGGAGATTCAGCTTTGATACTGGAAAGAACAGTTTAATGATGTTCCAGTACTGAAATATATCACACAAGAAAGTATCAGAATCTTTGTCATTGAACATTTTTAAGAACAGATCTCTCACACATCAAGAAATGTTTGATTATATATGACAGTGGATCAGCAATCAACTGTAGTTGACAATTGTAGTTGACAATTGTAGTTGACAATCGTTTGATCCAGAGATCAATTAAGTGGTTTTAGAAACATCTTCCAGCCTTATTTTCTATTATCCAAGATTAATCATAAATCCAAACCTATTTGTCATGTTAGATATATAATGTAGAACTCTGTAAATTCATTAGCTTTCTGCATTTTTCATTGGCCATTTCTTTAAAAACCAAGGAACTCCAGTTTGGACCAATATCAGGAACTAAAATGGAATCCAACACTATTCGTATCTTAATGTGAGGAAATCTAAATACATACTGATTCTCCTAGTGCTGTCCATTGTGGGACTCAGGCTATGTTTAGAGAGTGAATTTAGTGTCTGGATGTCTTGATACACCTACAGCTATGTCACTGACAATGTTGGTAGTCAGTGACTGGCTTCTTGTCTGGAGCTTTCTGCCCCTCCCCCCACAGAGATTAGGAATTAAGAGTACATTTAATCAGATCTTTTTTCAAAATTTATCAGTTTGCAAGCAAAGGCTGTATTTAACCTGGTAAAGCCTAAATTATTGCAGTTCTAATCTTTCATACAAAACAGGGCTAAGTAAACAGACCAAAAATGTTCCAAAACTTTTTAAAACTAGGATCCAGATTACTTTTATATCTAAAATGGGGAGGTAATTGTATGTAAAGATAAGCAGCAGATATTAATATAGCACACTGCAAACAATATTATATTCAATAAGAATTCTGCAACATTTTACTTCTTTACTGCACTCATTATATCCTGTGTTTTCCTAGCTGCTGTCTATTTAGACTGTTTTCCAGGAAAAATACATTCCAATATGTTAAATCACATTTTTATGTGCATATAAATACCTGTAACAACAACTTATATTTTGGATGGCAATGATATAATTTTGAATTTTCTGAGAAAATCTTTTTTGATTAAATCTTTTTTATGTTCTGATGATGTGCTCTAAATGTATCATTTCCATGTTTTACCCATTTAATATCAAGCTGCTTTGCAACAAGGCCCTGACTTCTGATTAAAATGGTACATCAAGTCAATACCCTCAGTAGCCCAATTTTCTTTGTTTTGTGTATTAAATATGATTTTTGTTGACATTTGTAAAGTCCAAACCGATCAAATAGTGTCAAAATGTCCTCATATAATCTAAATATGTTAGATTACAGTATCAGGGTAACACAAGACAAATATTTATCTTCTCAAGATATATTACAGTTCAGTGTTCTTAGGCCATTNAAACCCATAAAAGCACTGTCACACAAAACTGACTTAGATATACTTTGTTTGAGGTACTTATTTACATAGCTCATCTTTACACAACAGCAGATATAGTTCTATGAGCAGCCTTTACACTAATAACTCTCTTTCCATGTGAAAGCAAACGAAGCACTCTTACCCTGCTTAAAAAAGGGGCTGCTGGATTGTTTCTCTCCTGATTCTTTAAGAAATCTAAACTGCCCAAAGGACAAGAGCTGATTACTGCCTCAGTTTTTGAAACAATGTTGACTTCTTTCTTACATTTTTTGGACTTCACCTGTGAGGTATTTCTCTATTGCAAACCCCCCTGAGGCACAGTCTTCAAAGATTTACCTGGATGTCTGCTCTGTTCTTAGCAGCACCTCCGCGGTTCGAAGGAAACTTCTCAGGTGTGCCTGGCAGATATTAAAAGGTCTGACTGACACATTAAAGACTTCACATTTCCCATTTTGGGGTAGTCATATATGCATTTGTGTGACTAGAGTATGGAGGACTAAGGACTCTCTGAACACCATTTATATTTGTAGTACAGGACTGTAACAAAAACAGTTGAGGGATGTAAAAAGTAGTATAGTAAAAGAGTGGCAGAGCAAGAGTGAGAAGAAATTATTTTTATTGATTCTAAATTCTCTATTTAATATGTCCTCCATTAAACATCTGAATACTTTATTCATCACCTTGTACCTAAATCCACACTTTCTCCAATAAAAGAGATGCGCTTTCACAGTAAATTTAAAACAACCTTACTTAAACATGGTGTCTTGCAAAGGCATATCCCTTCTCTGGCCTCAAAATGCTAACAGAGAAATTAATGACAGGACAGTCAAAAGCACCTGTGAGAGAGAAAGCAGTCTTTTGTTCCAGACATATCATAAAGTAGCATGAATGTTATAGTACATTTTGGCTTCATCCTTCACCTCTGTCTTTCACATTGCAAAGTATTTCATCTTCAGAAGAAGGAGGAGATTGAGATAACTTTGTAGTTTCTGTGCCAGCTAAAAATTTACCCAGAAAACTTCAATCTGTCTGCTTTATTTTGTATTGGTTTTTGTAGTGAATTCTGCTGCCTGACTGAAATAATCACAGAAGACACTTGTTTCTACACAGAACATGAAGGAACAAGTTACAAAGTAGCCAGGTATTTGTTCCCCGTGTTCCTCTGTCACATATACATACACACACCTATTTACCTAATTTTTCTTCTTTCATTCCATAGCATTTTAGATATATTTCATTGTCCATGACCTCTTGAACCATTTCATCCTAGTAGGGGATCTGTTTTGATTCATACATGAGACTGGTTCAGTATGAGTCTATATTACACTAATCTATCAGCAGACTCCTGTCAGACTAATGATGTTATAACTCAGTATTATAACAGCAGCTGACATTAGTGTTTTTGGCTGACTTGGTCTTTCCTGATGTAGTAATATTAAATTAGTGTGGATAGTAACTACATAATCTAGCTACATGGATAAAGATGTAAAAGAAACCACGTGCAAACCTCTGCATCTTCTGGTATATTTAGCTGAACATTTATCTCTCTGATTCCATACAGTAACTATTGCAGAAAAACAGGTTTCATTTTTTCAAACACAAATAGTTTTATTGACAAAATATTCTTCAAGGGTGAAAACAAAAAAAATTGAGGAAATACTCATCAGAGAAGCCATGTTTGTATTTTATTTTTTTTTTAGTTACCATGAAAATAAGTAATTTCCCATATATAATTTGCAGTAAAATACTATCAGGTTTCAAAAATAAAATATTTTTCCTTTTTTTTCTGCCATTTTGTGCTTCAAGACAAAAAAAAAAGCAAAATAAAACAAAACTTATCTTCCCAATACCTCTTCCTTATATTGTATTATAGATATAGTTGAAAACAAGCAATAAGTAATGACTTAGAGAAGAAATAATGGTCTATATCTATTTTTTTCTTCTCGCTTCCCTTCTTCCCAAATTAGTCCACATATGAAATAAAAATGAAAATCCTTTTGATTTGCACACAAACTTTCTGAAATATTTTTCCCAAAGACTGCCTCACATCAAACATCTATGTAAATTGCTTTTTCTAACAAGGCTGAATAAGGCAATCTGCAGACTGCAATGTTCTTACTGAAACCATATACAGAAAAACTGCAGAAAAAGTTTGAATTGTGGGTTTTCTTATTCCACCTGGAATTCATAAGTAATAGAAACTTCAATAATCCTGTTAGCTTTGACCTCAAGCTATTTCTGACCAAAGAGAATTAGATGAGTTTGAGCAACCTCTACATGCAAGTACATGATTAATATTTAGCTTATTTTTCTCTTTTAAGGTTCAAACATCAATAATCTGATATTACAGGTTTAAGACTGATCAAACCTTGTATGACATGTCAAGGCAAAGACTGACAACACTTCTGTTGATAAAAGTTAGCACTGAAAACATGAGGATACTTCTATATTAGCAACTACTGTGGTGTGGTAGAAACAGACTAGTAAAGACTCAGTGCTCAGGGCCTGAAATCCCCACTCCACATGTTTCATTACCCCTTGTGCATAGCAGTTATGCTGGAGTAGCTCTGGGCCATTCTCAAAGACAGACTTCAAGTAGCCACTAGAGACCACCCAGATGCAGTTCCTCTGCCAAAGTTTCATCCAAAAGAAATCCATACCTCAAGAACACTCTGTGATGAAAATTAAATGGACAATGTGGAAAGAATTGGGAGTATGAAAATTAAATAGACAATGTGGAAAGAATTGGGAGTTTCATTTCCAAACTCCTTGCTAATCCAAATTAAATTGCTAATGCAGATGCAGTCTTCACACAGCTGGCATTTTTTCTATACTTTGCCACATGTGCTTCCTCATTTGAAATTCTAGCATGATAAAAAGACACTGTAAACACTTTCTTTTTAGTGGATCTGGGTTTCAATGTTTATTTAATTTCTTTTTCTATTAAGAATTTGAGTGCTTTAATCCTGAATGAATAGATTAAAGAACATATATGCAAACAGATCACTTTGAAATGATTATCAGCTACTGTCCACACAGTAGGTTGCAGCAGTATTTTCATATGGTTATTTAGCAAGTGTTTTCACTGTGAATATTGGACACTGAAATAACCTCTTCAGAGATCCAACAGCAGAAACATTTGAGAGCTAAAACAGCACATCATATCAATGATCAGTGACCGACGAAGGTTAAAAATATACTGTAACTGTCTATTTTGTTTAAAATCTGCTTACTAAAGGATATATCAGAGCTGTGCACTGCAGCAAACAAGTCCATAAATATGAGTTTCCATGATGGATGGCAACTACCTGGAATGAACTGTTCTCCTTTATTAGGACAGCAATCTGTATTTGTAACACCCATAGCATCCACCTGGCTAAATCTTCCTGAATACCAGGATGACAATGTATTTCAAAATCTTGTAACTTCTTTATTTTTTTGTTTTGTTTTGCCTTGTTTTTCATTGACTATTACTAATTCTATTCCTTTGAGATTTCACATTGGATTTTGTAACATTTTCAGTCGGATATTTGTGTTTAATTGCCAAATCATAACTTCGGGGTCATGATTACATTTTTTGCTTACATTCTAAAGACAAATAAATAGTTGGGATAACCCTAGGATTGCTGTATTGGTTCTGGATGACAGTGTGGAACTTGTCCAAACTTCCAAGTTATGCTAACAGCTTCAAATTTCAGTTGAAAAAGTACTGCTGTTTACCCAGGAAGGTCACTGTCAGATCTCCCCTTGACTACAGAACTGTTATTACCAGGCTTGTATGTATACCTAAAGATGAGTCAAATGCAGAAAATTGTAGGGGGATAAATGGACCTTGCGCAAGTGATGGCAAGGAGTTAGGCTGATTTAAGGATTTGTTTTTTTTTTTGTTCAAGAGATCTTTGGTAGCTGGGAGGCTTAGGGTTGGATTTCTTTCCCTCTCCAGCCTTTCAGAACAGTTTGCTCCCTGAAAAGATAACTGTTTCACAGATGACCTTGGAGGCCCTATGAGCAGGGGGAGGCACACTGTTAAGAAGGCTTGGATAGGAAAAGGTTTTGCATTCTTTCATGCCCAGCATGTACACACACAGTGTTCTCACCTTTGAACATAAATTTTTCCTGCCTGGAGTTTTGGGGGTACCTGTGTTATCTTCCTTTACAAAAATTTCTAGAGAAAAGGTGGAAAAGCATGAAAGAAACAATATAAGTTCCTTTTTTTTACAGCTCATGAGAAAGGGAAAAATGATTCATAGATTCATACTTCCTCTCAGCTTTCCTTCCTTCTGCCTTAATTATTTACACAGGTTAATGCTGGCAAATAATTTCTGCATTGAACTCCACTGGAATCAAGAGAGACCAAGGTAAAATAAAGGAGCATAGAAAGTTGGTGTTTAGACTTAGATTTATGTAGACTAATTTCCACATTCTGAAATACATATAACTCTTATTTATTTCTTTCTACAGGTATACAGTAGGTCATTAACATATCAGCAAGAATTATGACCTTTAACAGCACCAGTACTTTATTGATGAAATGAAGCCTTCTCCTGCTTTGCTAATTCCTGATGTATAACAAATGTCATTTTAACTATTCTTCTATGATACTGTTATTTATGCTGCTTACACAATATACTGACTCTTTGGGCCACAGTCAGATGGCAAAGCCACTACTCAAAGCCAGTACTTGGTCTCTGCTTTCGCAGAAAGATTGCAAGAGCTTCTACATGTCAACTCACAGTAGATTGGACTCACTTAGACTAAGTGGGACTTGGGCCAAGTCCAGAAGATTTCATGTAGTGGATCTTTATGTTGGTTTAGCTATGATTTCTGGTCTGCTTTTCATTCTTAGACATTTCCCTTATTTGTCTTACAGGCAAATAATAGTGATCCCAAAAATTTCCAAGGGGCTGAAATCCCCTGAAATCTCTACTGAATCATTCTCTGCTGCTCAGGAAATGATCAATTTAGAATTTTCAAGAGTGAGAGTGAAAGGTTGTGTCAAAGGAAACCAATTCAAGAGGAATCCCTATGATATCCTGGGCAAAAAAAAGGAACAGCAAGTGTGGATCCTTTCTCCCGTATATAGCATTACAGTCTTCTTATTAGCATTTCTTATTCTGTTACATTGAACTAAAGGGGTTTCAGTTCCACTAGGACAGGAATGGAAGTTAATGCAGCAATGATTTTTCATTAAATTGAACTTACAGTAGGTTATGGCGATGGCCAACAAGGCATAAAGGGAGAATTAACTGAGGCCTTACTGTCATCACATTTTTTGAGCCACTCAGGAGAAAACAAATAATATTTTGGAATGATTTCATTCTAGCCTGTCAAGCAGAAATAAATGCAGATATTGAATCTTGGGGAACCTTAGATAAAATATAGAGAGGAGTAACCTCTACCATAGTGTAACTTTCAGAAAAAAATATTGCCAGAGAACTAATATATTTCAGAAAGCAAGGCCCATTATAGTTCCTCTGTTCCTTAGTAAAAGATAAATATTTGTACCCACAACAATTTAGGAGAATCATAAAAGACCAAAATGCTGGTAACTGCTTCTTATCCAACTGTTAGAGTTGCTGAAATTTTATGCCAGTTTGAAAGACCCAGATAAATCAGACTTTCTCATTTCATTTTATGACTCTTGGGTTATCCTCCTCTTTTTTAATGAGCCTCTCTTCTTGTTTCATTACTCATCAGATCACCTCAGTTGTCAGTGTGGACAGAACAAGCTGTTATGGGAACTTGAGTGAGCTATAGGCTAGACATGTAAACCAGAAAGTATAATAAGCAGGCATCAGATTTAGTTCGACAGAAATATAAATAATGGAAAAAAACCTTTTATTAATTTGCTGGTAATAGAAAGAGAGACAAGTCAAACATGCCCATTGGGTGATGTTCAATCTTGATTTGGAAGTATAGGTTTGAGTTTTAATTTTTAATAAAGGTTTTAAGCTAAGTCAGAGCTTCATGTAATTTTTTTCTTCTCTCCTCTTCTTTTAGTAGGTAGTGACAAGGTTGGAATGAAAAGCATAGAACAAAACAGGGGACAGTGGGACAGGGAGAGAGAGAGCATGAGGACACTCCAGACTTTTTGGCATCTCATAAAATCAAACAAGTTTGTGGTTAGCTGTGTTTATAGCAAAGTGTTCTCTAGGTCAAGGGTGATAATAAGGTCCTGAAAAGACCCCCAAAAGACCAGAGAAGACCCCAAGAGGGGCAGGGATCTGGGTGGAGATGGGTGCCTACTATGCTAATTAGTCAATGATGTAATGGTGTTAAGGATGATGTAATGTGTATGTTTCTTCATAGAGTAGTTATGCATGTGTATAATCTAGAGGCGCTTAAGCACATTTCGCTAGTCCCAAGGGGGAGTGACAGGGAACAGGGTGGGTGAGAATCTTTTCTGTTTCCCCGTGGGGCAATAATTTTTTTTAAATTCTACGTCTTCAAGCATTGAAGTTTTGGAATCCGCAAACCATCAATTCAAATCACCAGGGAGCTGAGCTACAGAGAAAAACAGAAAAGAAAGACAAGAGCATTATACACATAAACAACAGGAGCACTAAATGTATTTGTTCAACATGTTTTCAAATTACTTTTATTGTGGTTTTGGGAACAGTAGAGTTTATTTAGCCAGGAGGGAGTAGTGTAAGAGAGGATACTTGAAAAGTCGGAGTGTTTAGATCAAAGAATGAAAAGTGGTAGTGAAGCTAAAATTATACTTAAATAACTTGAAGAAACAGAAGAGCATACAGTTAAGCAATCTCAACAGAGAAGGTTTAGTACAAATTTATACGATGTAGAGTAATGCTTTGTTGAGATAGCCAATCTCTGACAAGGCATGAACAGAAAAATAAATCTAAAAACTTGTGGTGCACATTCCATCTTAACTTCACCAGGATTCTGGTAGCATATGGAGAAGAATCTCACCCACTAGAAAACAACAGTAATGTGAATAGTCTTGCGGTTTAACAGAAACACCACTGAGCTAGTACAGGGAATATAATTTATGGTCTACTTTAAAAATATACAGACAGCCTGAACTACCTTTTTTAGTTTGAGAGTTACTTAAGAAATTAAGCACTAAATGTTGTCTTTAGCACAAAAATATTCAAGGGCAGTCAAGTTTATTTTGCAGGAAGGAGATTGAGTCCATACCCTTTTGTTAAATTACAGTCATAAACTATGAAGATGAAGAAATGGGAATACCCCGCATTTTTGCTGAAGCAGAACACTAATTTCTACTAGAAGTAAGGAAGAGAGTTTTTGATTCTGTAGATTATTTTAGGGCTATTAAGAAAAAATTATTCTCTCTAGAGGTTAAGCACTGAAACAGGGAAGTGGTTGAGTCACCATCCCTGGAGGTATTTAAAAGAAATGTAGATGTGGCACTCAGAAACATGGTTTAGAGGAGGACTTGGCAGTGTTAGGTTAATGGTTGGACTCAGTGTTCTTAGTGTTCCATATTAAATGATTCTATGATTCATTTGACCTGAATCAGTAGACAGAATACTCCTTCTTTACAAGTCACGTTCCAAAACAAGATTATTTTATAACTTTAGAAAATATATCTACCTTTGCAACAGCATTATGTTAATCAATCTTTTTATTCTAAGTAACTAGAAAGAAGGAAGAAAAAAAAAAAAAAAGAGAGAGATGAAAGATATTTCATGCTATTGCTGAATGGGGCTCCTAGGCAGTATTGTATAGAACCATAAACCAGCTTTATGTAAGACCTGCAAGAATAGGCAGAAATTCATGAAGAAATAAATACCAGAGAAAATATGGGCTCTTGTTGTACCTACTGTAGCTTCCTTAAATCTAACTCAGAGTTTGTGAGTTAAAGAAAACACAAAAGAGGAAAAAAATAACACCTCAGCCAGTCTAGTAACAACGTTTCAAGGAACTGGAAAATAATCAGCAATTTGAAATACATTTAATGGCAGTTGGTGCAGAAAAGTAAAAGCGAAGTCATCAATCTTTCCACATATTGCAGGAAAAGCGACATATAACATTCACAATAACTACAGTTTTCAGGAGAAAATGTAAACTGCAATATGGTACTAAATATTTCGTACTTCAAAAAAAATTAACTTTGAATAGTTCAGTTTTTCTGTGTGCACAAACCAACTGGGCAAATCACAGATCAGATCTGAAATGAAGGCAAATTCAAATGTATGTACTACAGAGTGATCTGTGGAATTACAGAGATGTTTAGAGGGAGGCTGTTTTTGCGAAATAAAATATGATAAAGTCTTACAGATAATATGGGAGAAACTATTAAACAAACAAAACCAGATCTATAGTAAAGGGTAGAGCCATATCATGCATCAAATGTACAAAAACTGCATTACAATTAGCACCTAAAATGTCATATTTCATACATCTTTCTGTTACCGAGACTGCTCCTAACTTACTATCTGGAAACAGCTATGTCAACAAGTTTAGGTGCTGTGAAGTCCTACATTGTGTTTAAACATTAAGCTGTAGCATCACAAAACCTGTATTGTTAAATATCTCTCAGATTTCTCAAAACGTTTTTTCTTGTTACCCGTGTAAGTGGTTTTACTTAGTCTTGATGCTTCAGGAAACTGAAACTCACAACTTACTTTTTTTACTCACCAGGTATGTTTTCCCAATGAAATCCCATAAGCATTTTGCTTCACTTAGTTTGAGGATGAAGTTAACTAGGTTACCCAGATCATCATCAGCAAGTTCAGTTAGTCCCCTTGACTTGGCTTTGAAACAATTGAGGAATCTCTCTCTGTTTACTTCTTTTGGGAGAGATATCAGCAGAAAGCTGTGAGGAGCAACAGAAGAACAATATGGTTGGTCTTCAATAGGAAAGAACAATGTGCTCTGCTACTTGCAAAGTGCTGTTGTCCTTTTGGTGTACTGTTTTATGCTATATTGGGACAGGACGGTTTTGAACATAATTGTTTAGACAACTTGCATGATTTCCTTTTTCTGCGCTTGATTTCTAAGAAATTCCAATGAAAAGACTGGAAGGCTATATATTTTTTTAAGCTTGATATGGATAGATTGTTGTTAATCCAACAGAGACTTCTTTTGGGGAAGACTTATTCACAAAATGTATTGTATAGAATATTAAGCATATGTGTTATGTAGACTGCAATGACCTAGCTTACTTTTTTTTTAAATTAATCAAAAAGTAAATACCACTGAGAAGAAACACGATACACACGGAAACATAGAAATTAGAAATCCAAACATTCAAGTGTCTTTCTGGGAAATGACTGTTCAATCTCAGTCATCAGTTCAAAAGTGATACAAAGGAATCAGACTGGCTCGGTTGGAAGGGACTTTACCTACCATAGAATGATAGTCTTTGGGGTTGGAAGGCAACCTTAAAGATCGTCCAGTTGCAATCCAGCTGATAGGGGTGGGGACACCTTCCACTAGACCAGGTTCCTCAGAGCCCCATCCAACCCGGCCTTGAACACCTGCAGGGATTGGGCATTCACAACTTCTCTGAGCAAAGAAAGGATACACAGATAATAGTAGTTACTTATAATTCATTATGGAATCATACTATTTTCTGGGAACACTAATGTAATGTAATCTTTTTACAGGCTTCATAACAGGTGGAAACAAAAGGAAGATAAAGTGATCAATTGTTCTTAAACTCAATATTTTAATTTCCAGTGTTTTTATTTGTATCATATATTCAAATATTTCACTATCTATCACAGCAAAAGAAGGAATTTTCTGTCCTTTACTAGGTAAAACTAGATATCCAGTGAAATTACTTGAACAGTTTTGTTTTAACTTTGTACGTTGAGAATTTTAAATGCAAATACAAACACTAATACATTCTATTTGAATAAAATAGTTTTATGAGCATACCCAATTTTCCAGAAAATGTGTAGCAATAATATATATGTCCTGTGCTGGTTTAAAAGTAAACCAGCAGGAGAAATGAACTCAATTTGGAGAGACCAAAAGTCAGAGCTACAATTTTAATAAAAAGATCACAATATATATAATGACACAAGATAACAAAACTGCTTTGACCCACAAGAACAAAGTACAACCCAGCCCCTCTGGGGCAGGAACAGCATGGTGATCGTGAGCTTCTGTGCCCAGCACTGTGTGGTGCCCTGGGTGCAGAGCAGAAGGAAAGAAAATACCTGGTAGTCAGGATGATGGTCCTGTGGAAGACAGCAGTTCTGTTGAAGAAATGGTAGCAGTCTCCTCAAGAGTGGCAGCCACAGTCCTGCTGGAGTTCTGTTCCCCCTCTAGGTCCAATGAGGTGGTGCCCCAGTCCCAAATCCCAAAGATTATAAAACCCCAGGCTGAGGTGGGAATGCCCAGTATCTGCCCCAGGGCTGAGAGTTTCATAATGGTTGTTTTATCTCTGTGAGTCCTAGAATATTTTGGATCCTTTGATGATGTGGGCCCTTGTAACTGCCCGTTGTGTCAGTGCAGCTGGGCCCATCAGCAGGGAGGACCCTCCAGTTGGGTGTGGAGGTGTCAATGTCTCCCTCGATCTCTTTCCTTACCTATTGTGACCTGGGGTGTGAAATGTGCTCTGGGCAGATGTTACCAATGATTTATTATTAGCAGCCCATCAGGAATGACATAGAGGGTATAGAATACACAGGTTTTGGTTATACCCTCATAGTGATAAACTGGTCCTAGCCCCTGTAACTATTACAGTCTTCAAATTAAAATTTCAAGGCATAGATGACAAATCTGTTGTTTTGGGTTTGGGAGGTATTTTTACTATTTTAAATAATTTGCATCTGCTTAGTTATTTCAGTGGAAATGTTTAAAAAATCTGAACTATACAGAATATCTATGTAATAAGAGGCCTTACTTTGAAAGTTCTAGTAGTAAATAATATAATTAAGCACACCAGACTTGGGGCCTATTTTGTGCACAAATAAATAATGGGGTTTTTTTCCACTTTTCTAAAAATACACAGACACTTTGGATAGCACTTCTCAAATAATCCGTATTAGTACTTTCTAGTACACGGATTATATTCAAAGAAGATGAGATATATGCTTTAAATGCTAAATAGGAGGGGAAAAAAGCATATTTCATGAGTGTTTCTACAAGATTAAAACATATCTTCAGTTGTCTTTCCTTTATTCTTTCATTACACAGCCAAATATTTAAAATGTGCATATGAATTGTGAAATCTGAATATTCACTGGTGAATTTCAAAAAGCAGTATTAGTATATATTATATTATATTTCTTCTTTATTAAAAAAATCCTGTTTGTAATTAGATACAATATGTATTTATAAATAAATAATTATGCATAATATATAATATATGGTTGTATATTATATATTTATATTTCTAATTAATTGTAATTAGAACAACATATTTTAAAAATATTATCTATTATTTTTATACTGACAATAATATCAGTTGAATCACACACAACCCTAACTTTAAAATAGAAAACCCTTTCAATTAATATCATAGATCCTACTGAAAAAAAAAAAAAAGGAAAATATCATACAGCTTCCTAATTAGAAGCCATCTGTGGTAAGTATTTCTAAAAGAATTATTCTTAAACCAAAGTACACATCAGGCAGTTTGGTAGAGCAAGCACTTCTGTGTCCCCTACAAAACTCATTCTTTTCCACTGCTAGTCCTCTCCTTAGAGATACACCCCCAAAGGGTAGCTCCAAATCTATCTGTTTCTCCTCCTTCTACCTGGTCCGTGCTGGACCAGAACTCCTTCATTTTTCCATCCTGGGGGAGTGTAGTGATGGAAATTTCAGCTCATAGACCAAAACTTAGATCCTGCCACCACATGCCTTACTCCAAGAGGTGCATGCAGCTTGTCTGTCCATCTACCATGTCCAAATATCCAATATACTAAATATTGTTAATTGAAGAAATGGACCTTAGCTGGAAAAGGAAAAAAGAGATCAGGAATATTTTATTAAATAATTTATTCCTTATGGATTATTCACTCACTGCTAGCTGTCATATAAGCCTTACACATTTTGTCAATTATGTGTAATCTTTTTATACAGGAGATAAATTTATCAACATCAATGATAATAATGATGAATGCTGCTTGTACCGACCTTTCTGCACAAAGAATTAGCTGTCTGCCATGCAAAGAATGGAAAATTGACTCTTTTAACTCCATTTTTTGTCACCAATCTAATTTCTATTTCCCTGAACTAGTGATACTATTTAAAATTGAACAAATTTGAAATTTTAAACATTTTTTTTTTTGAGTCACAAAGTATTTTTAAAATCAAGATGAGTCACTTCTCAGATTCACATCTGAAACACTCTACAATACACAGATGTAATGTAAAGATTAGGTAGAGACATTAATATTTCAGAGTACTTTCTGTAAAGACATTAAAATAAATGTGCATTAATAACATTTTAATAAAAACTGACATTATTCTGCCCGTGACATTAATGTTTTGACATAATGGTTATGATATCTTCTACATAATATGATCAAGTTATATTAAAAAGGAAATAGACAATCAAATGCGTTACAAAGAAGAACCCAGATATATATTAAATCATGTCATCATTAAAACAGTAATAAGAAGCACTCATACATTAAATTATGTAAAATATATTGACTAGACATATTTGCCATGAATTTTAACAATATTATGATCACTCCAAACAAATATTACATATTTGTATATCTTTCCTTTGCTTTTTCATATTAAACAATTCATAGTTTATTAATAAAAAATAAATTGCTCTTTCTGACATGTTTCTGAATCATATTATTATCAGTATTTTGCACTTTGTTTTTTAACTGTATTACTCTTAATGTGTAGATTCTAAGAGTAGGTAACGGGGCAATGAATGATCACACTGTATTTTCCAAATATTTTTGTAAGAAGACACAAGGCAAGACCTTTCCTAGTAAAAACTGATTTCCTCATGAATTTTTCAAGAAAAAGTGAATTACACCAACACTGAGTAATGTAAGATTTAGACCTATTGTATGCTGGTCATCTGATCATCTTCGTCAGCTGCTGCATCTGTTGTTTTTTTAATTACAGTGATACAGTTACAACATTCATTTTAAAGATCTGTGTTTTTCATTATAACTTTCCATTCTTTCTGTTTTAATATAAAACGTTAGATGTATAGCCTTTACTATGCCACAAGCCACCAAAAGTAGTGTTTTTTTCATATCAAAATTGTTAGATACTAGTAAGATCCATAAGACTATCAACAGAAAGAGTGCATACTAGAAAGGAAACTGAATAAGAGCAGTCACAGGCTCTCTTTCCTTGAGAATCCCTGCCAGAAACCAATTAAAATGGAATGAAGATATAGAGAAATAATTGAGGTGATTAGCCATATCCCTGATAACTTTTCTTTCTGTGGGTAGCATTAGTCATTCTCACATATTCATTCATTGAGTACTTCATGCATAGTTGATTGTAAGGATTTTTTTTATTCTACAGCAATGAGGGAGTATATCAGTTACGATGGCTCATGTAATTGCCCTAGTGTTTTCAGAGAAATGAAAATATCTACCTGCTTTTGGCCTTTGCTTTTGGGAGAAGTCACATTCAAGCATGTATGAGTCAGAGTTTTATTGGTCGTATTTGGCAATATGGGATGTTCTTCTGAAAATTTATGTCCAGTTCTTCCTTATCTGTCTTGCTGTCCAGTCCAGTGAGTAAACTTCCATGATGATTCCAAAGCCTCAGTACAGCAATTTTAATATCTTCAGAATGAAAAAAGCTGAAATCTGTTTCTCGCAAACATTAAAAATCCAATAAGAATTTTGGATTTGAATCAAAATACTGACTTTTAATCAAAATGTATTTTTGACAATTTTGAATCATTTTAGGAGAGCCCAGATGTCATGTGCAAGGGGAGGGTATGCCCAACATTTTCAGAGGGGAGATTTTACTCAATCCTTGGTGATTTTGTCTGTCAGTGCCCCAGGGAAGCTGAGTCCCTTGTGTTTGACCAGTCTGTCGACCTCTTATAAGGGAGGAATTTTCACCAACAGATTCACAAGGTTAAGGGTGACTCAACTGCCCTTGTCAGAGTAGCTAGGCCAACAGTGTGGAGACCCCTCAGCAGGTCCTGCCAAAGTGTTGGCACCTCACAATAACAAGTTAACAGTGTATGGAATAACACTCTTTATTAATACAAATTGTGACAGGTTAATCAGATTTGTGGGTTGTCAGTGATAAGATCTAGCTGCAAAAATATGTTTAAAGCAATCTACAACACTGAAAAGCAAGCTCTAGTACTAATAGTGATTAACATGTGTAGAATATAATCCTTACTCAACAGGTGTCCCTACAGGGGGAGAAGACTCAGCCTGTCGACTGATCCCAGCTGTTTTGGTGGAGTTCTCTAATTTTTCCCCTATCTTCAACTTATTTTTATACTATTTCTTTATGTTTGGGTGGAGTTTGAGTGATTCTAGTCATAAGTACCTTTTATTTCTGGTTGGTGTAAAGTTCTTTTGCCACACCTAGTGGGGAGTGGGTAGTTGTGGCTTGGCACTTGCGGAGCGGTTTTGACATGGTTGTTGGCTCAGCAGCAGAACTTGATCCATCTCTTTTGGCTGACAGGTACTGTACAGTCTCAACAACTTACAAATACCACAACATTCCTCCTTTCTGCTGGAGGAAACACTCCATTACATCCTTCTGAACAGATAATTATTATTGTGTGGAGGCATATCGACCTCATTTCATCCATGGATTCTGTTCCATTCAGGGTGCAGCTGCTGCCTTCTACCCTAAGAATTCTTAGTCTCCTCTAAATGTTAACCCTAGACATCATCCCACACCAGGGTGTTTTTTTTTAATAATTACATAAAATAGGCCATTTAAAAAAAAAAATAAAATATTGAAACTTCATACTTTTCTTAGTGGATCTTTTTAGTGGGGAAATTGACAAAGCCAGCAGTTGCAGAATTTTTTACTATTTGTCATCTGAGGAAGGAAAAAGTAATAGAGAATAGGTTTTCTGAGTGAGTTGAAATAAAGAGTTGTAGCAAAACAAGCCAAACAGAACAAGCACATTTGTGTGCAATCAGGAAATAATTTACTAGTATCTCAAAGTACTTCACCCACTGGTTATAACACCTCTGTTTCTCCTCTAGGGAGGACAAGCCCTCACTGTAACATTTTAGCTTTAATATTGGTAGCATCACAGTAAGATTTACTGATTACTCACTTGATGTTAGGATCATCTAATTTTCTTTGAAGTTTCTTTTGAGACGATACTGACCTACTGCCATTCTATTCATTCTATTGTACTGTGTATAATTTATGTGGCACCAAAATGCCTCCAGGTTCAATGTGTACTATTAAGAGTAAAATAAATTATTCCCCCAAGTTGTCTTTTGAATGTTTAGTAGCACAGAATAATTTCAGAAGGAGAAAAACAAAATGTCCAGAAAAGGAAAGTAGAATCAATTCTATCATATTTCGTTTGGAGTTCAGTTTGGAAAAATATGTATTTGGATAGGAATATCTGTACTTTGGCTAGTGAAGAAGTGATTTATCAAAACAAATACAGACAATGTAAGAACTAATCAAAGCAAATATTAATTAAAATATCAAAGTATGTTTACCTGAATATTTTTAATTTTTTTCCATATTAAATTGTTTCAATTAGTATTTTAATTAAATACACACCTGTTTATATGAATTTTTTAAAAAAGACTGCAGAGAAATGCTTTTCAATTTTTTGTTAATGATTAAATGATGAAAATGAAAGTAATTTCACAGACTGATTGGAGTTATAATAGACTTCTGGAGATCATCTAGCCCAAGTTCTAAATTTGATTTTTATCAAATTTGTAACAGAAGTTGTAAAAAGCTCTTACCAATACTTCACAGTATCAGAAATAAACGAAAGCAAAAGAGTACATCATGGCAATGTCCAACTCTTAAAGAAAGTCCATAGCAGAAATTTTAAAACTTTGGCAAACGTGACCTGGCGAGTGAACTGGTGATACACACTTCATCAGGATTCTAATGGAAAATAAAACATAAGAACCATTATCAAGATGTAGGTTTTTAGTTCTGGCAGATTTTTGTTTCTGGTTCTGGTTTTTTGTTTTGGGTTTGGTTTTTTTGGATTTTTTTAATTTACTATGGAAAGATACAGCATTATACTCCTGAAATATGTGATTTCTTGGGCATCGATTGGGTATGCATGCGGTAGACAGGCAGAAAGGATATAGTTGATTAAAACGACTGTGTGTGTTGAGATTGGCTAAAGACATGTAAGGCCAACACGATCTGCAGCAACTCCGTATAACCACAGGCCAAATATTCATTTGATATTTAACCAATGTAGGCTTTACATCATCCCTAAAACCACAGCTGCAGGTGAGCCTACGCTTACATTTCAGCTATAGTGACTGAAGTGGGGCATTAAATTCACTTCTGTTTCATTTGGTTTAGACAGCCAGCACATACTGCTTGAGGAAGTAATTTTCCTGATTGTCACAACTGTTTTGTGCGAGTCATTCCTGTGGGTACAACTGAGAGAATAGCAAGCAATCGACCAAGTAATTTTAAGTTAATTGTGGGTAGGAAAAAACTACACATGCTAGATATTGATATTTACACCTTAAGATTGACTTATAAAGCTGAAATAATACTCTAGTTGAGGAAAAGAATAAAAAACTCTCTCAGCCTTTTTCCGGTATCTTATTGAAAACCCAGTCTACCTTTGAAGCTGAATTACACACTTCTCTACCATTTCTTCAGGTTGCAGATGATTCCCTTCTCCAGGTTCTCTTAATGAATTCAAAGCAGACCTCGACATATCCAAACGTTGGTAAAAAACCTGCCTCTCTTTCTAGTTGTTCCTACGGTGTGCTGTATGGGCCAGATTTTGTTGCAGGGCTCATGGAATTTGGTGGCTCTGTTACATACTAAGCTTAAAGAAACCTTAGGGGCCCTTTTGTTTGTTTGTTTGCTTTACTACAAAATTACAATTTACTTCTTTCCCTCCCCCCCCTAGATATGCTGTATGAGCATGTTTATTAAATTATACCCAAATCACATGAAAGTCTGTTGTCTGAGATAACTTCTACTTTGAGGTGTCATAGTTTAATTGACATCTGGCTTAAAGGATTTAAACTTTATGATACAGCACAAAAATTCTTCTAAATCCTTATTCTTTATGAACTAGAGTATTTTTAAGTGTTGGTGTTTTTTTTTTTTTATTTTATGCAAAATTGTGTCCTTCCCAACTTCTGACTGACAGTATGCATCCTATTATCTGGCTATAATTATGAATTGTGGTTATGAATTATAATTATGAACCCAGGACTATTTAAATAGTTCTTCATCCTCCTGTTGGTTTCATGAAAAATTAATACAGTTTTAAGATGTAGTACATTCGTAAATTAACATTTTCCTTGAAATTGTCATCAAAAAAGGAATTTGGTGGCAATGCTTGGACTTAATGATCAGTTTAGCCTCCAGACTGAGCTATGATTCATTTCCAGAAATTGCTATGGTCAAATCCAGTAGGTATATTTAGAAATTTCTCAGTAATCTTCTGTGCAAATTGAATCATAGGATCACAGAATTGTTTAGATTAGAAAGATCTTTAAGATCACTGAATCTGAACATTAACCTAGCACTGCCAAATCCCCCACTAAACCATGTCCCTATCTTCCTGAAACCCCTAGGCTTGAAAAGGTCACACTAGGACAACACACAGGCAACATGCAAGTTGCCAGTTGCAGATTTGAAGAAACACTTTCTTTTAACAATTCCAGGAAACACTGGAAGTCTGAAAATAACTCTAAGTAAACAATGCTATCATTTGCTCCCAGCTGATTTCATTGTCACTGAAATGGCCAGTTAATTGCTGAGTTTAAGACAAAATTTCAGAAAGAACAGCCTGAAACAAAAAAATTTGCAAATTATGTAGAATTTTTTTTCCTCCTGAGCTTTAAACTTATGGCTATTAAAACCTTTGACATGTTACTTGGCAATATAATCTGTAGACAACCATTAAAATGAAATAAGAAATACAAAATCATTCTTGGCAAGAATTGTGACACATAGGTAGCCTGGAAGGATGAAGAGGATATAATTTTACCATTAGCTTTCTGTCCTGATGCCTAGTCACAGAACCGGTAATGCACTCAGTATGGTATTGTGCTTCAGGCAGGAGCTGCTCCCCAGTTACCAAAACACAGAGAGGACTCCAGATGTTCCTCCGTCACTGCGAGAGAACATGCACTGTGTGCTCTCATCCAAGCATGCTTCATGATTAGTCTTTCCCCACTGTGCTTCCAAGACCATGACCCAGCAGAAGAGCTGTGAGAGATTCGTAGGGGCTGAGACTCAACCTTCCACCAACATCAGGAAAGCTGGTGATTGAAACTGGAACACAGCCCTTCACAAGAACAGCTGTAGACAAGACCAACAACTTTGTTTCTGCCTGAAGGCACTTGTTCATAATTTCTGTATTTCTCAGTCCTTTCCTGTTTTTTGCACTAGGAAGTTTTGCACATATCCTGAAATGCACAGCATTACACTGGGATAAATTAAGTATGAGCACCCTTTTTTTTTTCCAGCTAATTATTAACACAACATTCTATATTTAAAAACATAAAAACACTGGGATTTGTTAGTTTTCAAAAATACTGACATTATTTAACCATTCCCCTTAGGGAAATTCCAGCTCCATGTTTTAAAATGTATTATCTGAATTGTCCCCTAGAAGATCTCTTCTTCAAGATCATTGGCTATTCTGGGATAATTCTCTTTTTTGTTGTTTTTCTGGAAGACGAAAAGGGAGACAACACAAAGGTATAAGGATTAGTTGATTAATGTATTTTAATGACTGTGTACTCAGATGGAAAATGTTCTTTTTGGAATGAACTGGTTCCTGGTGGATCACTCGAAGTTCATGCAGCAATTAACTTTAATTATTTCAAACATATGCTAAAAACCTTCTAGCAGCAAGGTTAATTATTGAATGTGAAAGCAATGCACTGATGTAATAAACACAAGGAAACTCAGATCTAAAGGGAATGGTGTCAGAAATACGAATAAGAAATCGTGATCCACTCCCATATTAAGAAGTGCTAATGCAACATAGCACTTTCAGACATCCTTGTCCAGCTCTAGCATCTCATGAGACAAATTTGAGAT
>WEIV01027662.1:9638-22878 GCA_013390005.1 Calyptomena viridis | reverse complement strand
CCTATATAGGTAATGTTTCTAACACTATTTTTAAAATGTTACAGTAGTTTTCCTGTACTTTAACTTCTAAGATAATGAAAAACATAATTACATTTTTAATTAATGATTTTTCTAAAGCACAGCTTCAAAGTTTTCATCAATAAAACACAGCTATCTTAAAGAATGATACATAAATTTTTGAAAAATAAATATTTTGTTATTTAGATTTCAGTTGCATTGTTAAGACCTTCCATTAAGTAAGTCTAATTAGCTCTATTTTCTATGAATCATCTCACAAACATAAAATACCTCCCTGATTATGTCATCAGCTATGCTACATTACAATTTCAAGAAGGAAAAACTTGAACTAATTAAATTATTTTCAGGATTATCAGATATAACTTACAAATCCATAGCCAATAAATTGGCAATAAATTGATCTGCACATCTCAGACAATATGTGGCACATAAAAATGGCTGGGATTATTTACTATTATGTCATAATTAACTCACTATTCTCTAGAACAAAATATTTTAAAAGCTGGATCAAACATTCTAAAGTTTACATAAATTAAGCTTCACAAACTGCAGTAGGTGTAGTGTCAAATCCATCAGTTCCATCCCACTTGCTAAAAAACCACTCTAAAGACACCTCAATTTATACAAAATTTAACTAATGAGAATATGTGAGTCTAATGCACTTGTAAACCCATATAATCACAACTTAAAAATGGTCAAACATCAAACACATTTTGGCAGGTACAAAACACTCATCGGGTTTTAATAGTTAACTGGTTTTACCTCAAATGAAAAGGGGGAAAAAAAAAAACCAAACCGACAACAACAAAAAAACAGCGCTTGCAGCCTAAACCATATTTCACTGATGATGCTTTATTAGTAAAAATGCTGTTATGTAAATGTGTGCTTTGAAAGAGAAAGAAAGAAATGAGCAGAATCTGGAAGTGCAAAATAGAACCATATTTCTGTACAAATTCAGAATATTCTTTTACTCTGATGCCTCACAGATTAATCATCTATGAATCAGGGCATATATTTGCCTTTCTAATTATTTTTTTAAAGTAATAAAATACACACAAGCATATCAGTTTTTGTTAATTACACAAGAAATAAACAGAAATTATGATTATGACAGTGTTTTCCAATTATTCCTCCTAATAGTAACTATGGAGATGTTATTCCACTACAGCAGTGTTCTGAACAGGTTTGAAACAGCTGTAACACAATGCTGTTCCATGAATAACACCACAGTGGCAAAACTTACAATTTTTAAAAAAATATCAAAGTGGTAGATTCTCTTTCCATTTTTACTAAATCAACAATATTCACCCACAACGAGGCCATTCAGAAAATAGGGTTAATATTAAAATGGTGAAAAATTAGAATAACTAGAACATAAAGCTATTAGAACAAAAGACCACTCATCCTGAGCAAGACAAAAATCCCTTCCAAGGCAAAGCAGCCTGCATTTTGCTTAAGGAAGAATGTACAAGTGTGGCTTGTGTAAATTACGTGTGTTCTAAAGTTGGCCTCAAAACAACCTGAAGACAAATCAATTCTTGTTCATTTCTATATTGCAGAGAACTTCACAGATCTCAAATATAATATCCCTCAGGCATTTCTGGAAGTCTTGCTGACTTACTTCTGTCTACAAAGCAACTCCATACCTTTCTTGTTACCCTTCTCTGAATCTTTTCCAAGTCTATTTTCCTGACAACTACAATTGTGCAGAGCATTCAAGATGAAGCAGCATTACGGATCTATACACAACATCATAACACTACTTTGTTCTGCATTCTTCTTCCCATTATGTCTACCTCTCTATTGTCTTTGTAGTTTGGGGTATGTGTGTTTCTGTTCTTTTTAATTGTACTATGGTTTAACTGGATTACGGTTTGCGTGGAATTTTCTATTTTGAATCCAAAACATAGGTACTCATATATCGTATATACCTACACTGATTTTCCTAAAGAATTAGCCTTTCAGATCATCTGTTACTTAAAATCCATTATTGGATATGTTAAACAAAATTCCTATGTGCCTTTACAAACAAAAAAACCTCTTAATTGATTGTCAGATTAAGTAAGAAAATTGCTTCAATAAATTGTAGTTCCACTATTTTACAAATATTCCTAAAGCTTTCATCCTATCATATAGTTTCCTGTTACATTCATACATTTCCTGATCTTCAGTCAGTAAGTTTGATTATAATAACGTTCAATATCCTCTGCAGAATGTAATCAAGATCATTATGTAAATTTCATAATCCTCATTTTCATAATTTTAATAGAAAAACCAGAATAAACAAATACAGAGTTTACAGTGAAGGCTGAGTAGCATCACAGCATCTCTAGGTGAAGTATCCTTTAACAATCTATAAATGCCAAAGGCAATGTCTCAGGATATAAGGAGAGAGCCTATGTTTCTGAAATTCTTCAGGAACTTCCTTGTCTTTGTCCTGAGCATGTTAAAGGACAGGGCGTAAAAATATACAGAATAAAGTCAAATTTGTAGCAGTAACCATACCACTTTCTCAACATTTTCTAGCTAGAGGTATTCATACATTTTAAATAAAAAAATCATCCATACTGCTTTACTTGAAACCATGTGAAATGTCAGTATTTCTCTAAAGTGTGTCTCTGTCTAAAAAAAAAAAGCACTTCTAACAGCCATGGATAATTGGTTTCAATGAGTTTAATATCCATGCCTTAAAATTATGCATAGTTAAGCATTACGCTCATTCAGGATCATAGAGATGAAGTGCTTCTAAAACCTTAAGTTCATGCTACAATTACTTATGCATTTTGAGGCTATTATTTTTTTCTTTTTCCTCAAAACATCTTACTGCAAAAAAAAAAAAAATCATCTATATTATCCAAAAATCTCACAACTTCACAAAAAGAACCAAAAAAGCAGCTACATGACCTAAAAGGCAGCTTAATCAAAAAAGATTAAAAAAAAACAAACAAAACAAAACAAACAAAGTATTTTGCCTTAAAATTTTATTGCTTGTTTTTGGACTTCAATATTCTCCTATATGAATTCTCTTATCCTTAAAAAGCAATTACTACTGAGTTTTAAGTAATATGTATTTAAGTACAGTAAAAGAGAAAAAAAGCTCATTGAAAAAAAATTATGCAACAGAAGTGTTCATCTTTCAATAAAGATAGAAAAATACAATCCTATTATTTTCTTTCTTCTGTAAAGAATTTATTACATCATTTTTCTGATCTCTCCTCTGCAACATTTTCTGTAGATGCTGTCATATATTGCTTGAATCATTATCCAACAGAAATCTATATTCTAAAGAACATAATGATATATGCTAGATACAATGACTGACTCAGAGAACAGCAGGTGTCCAAGAGTAAGGAGGGCAGTTTTCTCACAAAAATTTTCAGACCAAGGTTGACCTGAAAAGCTAGATAAAGAAAACTCAGTCCTTGTTTTGTATTAAACATTTTAGCTCTAGTATGGCCTATACACTAAAAGCATATATTTTCAAATCAAAGTTGATTTATAACAGAATACACTGAAATTGAAGCAGTTTTCTGAATTTATAATTATATTTCATCCAAGTACAATTTCACTGCTACAGAGCAGGGTTATTGTTAACCATGTGACTTACAAACTATCAATTTTAGAAAAAGTCTTATAGGCAATTGTTCAGTGTCAGATACTGCTTCATTTATAACTTCTAAGAGTTACCAAAGCAGACATGATACAAGATTTCCTGAACTTTATTTAACCTAAAACTTAATTCTGCAAAAATTCCACTCAGATTTTATACAACTAACCATAACACAAAAAAATACATTTTACTCTTCCTACATAGGGGTTTGGCTTGGTTTTAACAAAGAAGGGTGACATACTTGAATTTGTAGAAGGACATGAAATCATACTCGCCAATGTCAGAAGCAAAAATTTGTCAGGCTACACATGATCCCTAACAAAACTTAAAAACTACACTATTAGATTTAGATTTTTTCCCTACTGCCATTAGCTATGAGACTATTTTGCTCTTTCTAATTTCAAGGAGTTCTTAATGGGCTTTCCATTTCAATTCTTGTATCTACATCTCAAGTACACACATCTGCTTCTCATCCAATGTGAAAACTCTACCTCTTTCAGGCTAGATCTTTGCTATTTGGTAGATATGCTATTTTCAGACTCCACTTCAACAAGCCAACTGAATTGAACAAACTGTCCCACATTGCAGCCTCAAGCAAGCTCCCACTTGCCTCAAGCTCACTTCTGCAGCAAACCTGAGCTCACCAAGTATCCCCCCTTCATGTCTTCACACTTGTCCAATAGCAGAGGGTTTGACTCATCTGCCCCAAACTTTCCTAGTTACTCTGTAAAGTATATTTATATCCCAAGTCTCACTGAAAGAGTTGTGGTAGGGTTGTCATACGATACCCCTGTCCCACTCTCTTTCCAGTTGTGGGAAAACAATGTTGCCACCAAGAGTCTGCAGAATTTTTTTTTTTCACTTATATTTATTAGACCTCCAGTCTAATGTCAATGAGATTGTCATTACCCTACAAAGCCTTAAACTGCTGATAACAAAGAATTGTTACAGCAATAAGAGGACGAGACACCAACAAAGCTGCCATCATATGGGAAATCTAGCACTCCTGAACACTGTAGTTTCCTCAAATAAATGGAGGACCACAGACAGCATACATGAGTAACTAAGATACTCCAACCACATCTTATGTGAGTACTACTCAAAAACATAAACTGTAACTGAGGAAGTTAAGTTGCACAAGGAAGATACATGATGCTTGTGTAGTAGGAAATTCATCACCCTGAAATCTGAGCCAGTCTGGAATCCTCACCCAGGATGCAGACATGTTATTCAGCAGCATGTGGATACTTGCTTACCTATCAGATGCTGGTTTATATCTCTGCAGAACTGCATAGACACGTGATCGATCATAAGCCATGTGAGCACTCTGCTGCATAAATGTAGAGCTTTGGTTTAGCCAGTGAAGTGCAGGATAATGCACACATGAGAATTAGGTAGATACCACACTCCCCAGCACCATATCTACTATCACAGCATCTCACGTACCTCAGAACATCTGCAAAGGCAAGCAGCCTGGGTAAACCACGTGCTTCTTAACACATTTTTTACTAATTGTCCCACATGCATTCAATAGGTTGCCTGATCCGTCAGGCAAGACATGCATACCTTATGTGATGCCATGTAGCTACAGGTCTGTAGTAGAAATAGGAGCAGAACTAGTTCCAGGAAGGCAGGGACTGTTTGTCTAGCAAATTTGTTGGCCTGATACTTTCTTTTCAAGGGATCTCCCTCTTCCCACCAGCTATTATGCTTCCCATGAAGCCACCTTTGAGGACTGCACAAAGCAGAAACCCTTTTTAGTGAATGAAAGTATCAAAAACAACTATCACATTTATTACGTGGACTTAGGAAATTAGAAGAAAAAAAGGCCGGAAGATATTCACAGGCTAGCAAAAAGGTGACTACTGCTAGATTTGACTCTATATCCCCAGGCCAGTCTCCCTTTAGAAATATATTTAGTTTAGCCAAAACCACTAGAAGGAATTCAGTGCACAAAGCACCTGAGATATAGATAAAGGCAGTGGCCCTTCACATCAGTACTCCTGGGAACCAAGAATTCAAGATTGTTAAGATTACCATCTTGGCAATCAGTTTAGTGACTCGACCAATACGAGAAAAACTCCAAAATTGTGAACCACCACAGAAGCAGTATCAGCACTGCTCTTCTGGCAGAGAAAGACTGAAACACTTGCAGGCAAGATTGAGCCTTGCTGCAAAACTCTTTTCCTACTTGTTTGGCACCCAGCCTCCATGAGTGGGGTGCTGGAGTGACATGTGAAAGGACACTAGTTTGCTGTTTAGTGCCAGCCTCCAGGGAGGCTGATGTCAGCTTCCTCTACTGCTCCAGCTCCTGGTCCATGCCACCCCTGAGGCCTGTATTCATGGGGCCGGCAAAGCACAATTAGAATCAATAGCTGCTTCCAGTGACTCTGGCACTGAGCTCCCCACTTTTAATGCCTATTCCACTCCCTTTCTGTGCCTCATGCTTCTAGTACCATTGATGAGGCTGGGCTAGGAGCCACCACTTTTCAGCCCTCTCTCTCTGCTGCATAGATTTCATTCAATAAGATTTCTGCAGATGCTGTCTATTTGGTACGAGCAGTGTTACTAACATTACATTCGAATAGCACAGTACTGAAATCACTTGCCAAGAAATACCAAATGCCCACTAAAGCATATATTCAGAAATACTGAGAAAACATTGAAAACATTTTGGAAAGGAAGGAATTAATATTGAAGCACAAACACTATAAGCTTCTAAATCCCAGTAAAATTAAAACATTGTTTCTTTAAGAATGCATCTCATAAAAGAAGGAATGAACCATCTTTTCACTACAAACAGAAACGAAAAATTTTGGTCATGCTCCTCCTATTGTGTCAAGATTCAGCTTCTGAGGGGGGCCTTAAAACAGGTTTGTTAGAGTATAAGAGCTGTAGGTCTAACAGAGTTTGAGAGAAAAATTGAGAACAGATGACATATGTCAGGTTGTCTGTGGGACTTTCACATGTCTGTCCAGAAGGGTTGCTGTTCACTTTCTTCAGTTGCCACTTCACTAATGCACAAACGCTAGGCAACAAGGGCAAAAATTAATCCCTGACCTCCGCATATAATGCCACAATACAGCCAAGGGTGGCAGAACAGCAACGGAATATCCAGAGAGATAGATCACATCTATGGGGCTGGAAGTAATTTACCTACGTGTGTTGAAAGAGATTGACAATATAATTGTGGGGCTATAGTTTGTATCTACAAAGAAATGGTGAACTGTATAAGGGGATCTCTGGCAACTGGTATAAACAGCTAACATCTTAAAAAATAAAAGGTAAGAAAGAAATACTCAGTGCAGACCTGTAGGGA
This sequence comes from Calyptomena viridis, assembly GCA_013390005.1. NCBI lineage: Eukaryota > Metazoa > Chordata > Aves > Passeriformes > Eurylaimidae > Calyptomena > Calyptomena viridis. The sequence goes on along the minus strand of WEIV01027662.1, from coordinate 15,931 downwards.
TGCATGATAAGGTGAACTAGCAATATGCTTAAGTAAAGCAGCCTGTAAGAGAAATGAGGCAGTTTACGATAGGGTGGCTTAACCAAAACATGTTTAGCTGTTGGTAGTCTGCAGCTGATGAAGACACCAGAAAAGGAAACCCATATTTGGACACAAATCTCCACCTTGGACAGGAGTTGGAAGCTGACCACATCACGTGAATGCAGCGTGATCAGAAGCCTGATTGGACCAGGGGGTGCCAGTACAGCTTGTGGACCCTTTAACCCTCAGATGATTGGCTTGATACTGTAAATATTGCTGTTGCTTAATACAGCTGCTGCTGCAGCTGACACACAGATATCGATACAGACTCACACAGAGGTAGATGTAGTTGTAGTATAGACGTGAAGTTTGCCAGCAACAAAGGATCGGATTCAGCCTGCTTAGGCTGTCTCTGTTGCGTGCTTCTCAATACAGACCCAGCAAGGATATGCAGTGCTTGACCAGCCAGACTGTCTCCTACAATGAAATAACAGTTTTGTGCACAAGGAGAGAATGGTTGGTGCAGTGTGCCTTCTGTATGAAATGTTGCACTATTCCACAAATGACTGCAGGTCATGTAACTTGTCTTTTTTTTGTATAATTCAGTTATAAATAATGTAATGCAGATAACAAAAATTGTTGTATTGTGTTCAGGACAGAAGTCCTGAAAGATGTGAAGGACACAAAGAGGGTACAAAGACAGTCTAGTTATTAAGGGTCTACTAAGCATCTAAGAGAGGTATTTGCAAAGGTCTTAGCCCTTATCCAGTTTTTGGAAAACATTTTTTCAGCTGTATCAGACAACAGCATGAGGGACAAAAAAGTGCTACTCATCAACTTTCATTCAAGAAGGTGAAAATTTCTGTCTTCTTAGTATGCCAAGGATAAAAAAACTGGAATCAGTTACAAAACAGATGCTATACTTTTGTTGATATTGCTTTTGTTTGTTTGTTTTCCAGTCTGGAGAAAATTCATTATGAAGAAAATCATGAGATCTGCTGTATCATACCAGTCACAGGACAGAATTTTGGTATGTTTCTCCAAAGAGAGGCAAAAAAAAAAAAAAAAAAGTCTCTTATGCCAAAGCTCAGAACAACATTCTAGGCTACCTCTCATTGCCATGGAGACAGAGAAAAACCCAGTGTGAATACAGTCCAAAATTGAAGAAATTAAGGAATACAAAATATTATGAGAGAGGAATTACAGCACAATTATAATTTAAAAGATGTTTGGAACTTAATAGAAGGAAGAAGTTAAAATTATTGGTCTCAGTTTAAGAGTCCTGCACAGATTTTAAGAAAATAATTAGCAGTTATTTTTATATAAGCTGTATTTTTTCTTCTGAGAAAAATATCCCATTTAAACAAGCTGACTTTTAAAAAAGCAGTACCTGAATTTCGCATTTATGCAGATATAAACTGCACTTCAGAATCTGTCATTAAACCAGTGATAAAGATATTAATTCAGTGCTTTTTGTGAATACTAAATATTGTGTATTTTAACTGTATTCAAACCCATGTACTTTGTATCAAATGGAGAAAAATCCTGTAAATTTGATAGCTTCATAGACAGTACCAGAAAAATACATATTGTAAAAATAATATGAAAAATTTATATGCATATATATAAATTTCAGAAATTTGTATCAGTTTAGAAACTCAATCATTATACAAATACACCCTGGTAGATGTTATTGTTGTTAAAGCTACTCAATCTAACCAAACTATTGTTTGATTCAAGGCAGGATTCCAGATTTCTCAACAGTCAAATCCCAATCTATTAATAAAAAGCATCAAGGCCAATGCATTTTTATGTCCCCTTGCTCCTAGTGGCCATATTGCAATCATGAAACTTAGAGATGGTCAGTGATAAAGAGACTTGAAAATATCACAAGAATCAGCAAACTGCATGAATATAAAATGCTGAGTTAAAGAAAAATAAACTAGAAAAAACAGTCACTACCATTGCTTGTGAAAAACAGTGTGGACATTTTTAACATATACTGTCTTTTTACTGCCATTGTATGTCATCATTTTTATATAATCGAACAATTATTAATACATAAAGAAATGTTTTATCTTCTGACACATGCCACTGTCTGCAAATGCTGCTGTTTCTTAAAGAGGGAAAGGCACAAAACTGAGAAGATGAACTAAGTAGTTGTGATGCGAAATGCAGAAAGAAACCTAGTAGTAAAATGGGCAAAATACATTACAAGTCTGGATTAAACGCCTTGAGTAGGTTACTACATCTGCCACTGGTCAGTCATTCACAGCAATAGAGGGAGACATACAAATTTTCCCAATCACTGGCCACTGACAAAATAACAGAGCTGAAAATATTTTTAGTTCACGTAAAACCATAAGATATTTTAAATGAGAAATACTACTAACCAGAAGTGTTCAAAAGTTCCCCACAATACTGAGGAAAGATGTTTACCTTTTATACCACCAACATGTATTTTTTAATGTAAGCAGTCATTTAGCTTCAAAATCTGTAACTGGGAAAAGATCCTCCTTGCTTCCTTGGCATGTGCTGGAAAAAGCTTAAACCAATTTCCTGCATCTTCTGTGACTCCCTTGTACAGCCATTCTGAACCACGATGAAATCTTTTGCTCCATCAGTTTGGCACAAACCCACAAATCTTAGCAGATAACACATGAAACAATGGAATGGAAAATATACTTTCCTTTCATCAATGCAAAACTGGCTTTTCATATATATATATATAAAAATAAATAAAATATATACATAATAATACAAAATATATATTTGTATAGGTAGGAGATCATATACCAAATATTTTTCTATATTAAATACAGGTATTTAATTAAATATTGGTTATCCATATATATTTTTCCCAACTCAGAATTCATTCTACATAGCTCTGTCAGTACTGACTTTTTCAAAACAGGATATTTACCACCACCTCATAATCCCTAACTTACTCACAGTTTTTTTTAGTATATCTGCATGTACACTAATCTACAGCACATAAAAGTTTAACCGTATATTTTAGAAGTGATATCTAATTTCCAGCAAAACTACTACAGTGTAACATCTAGCAATGGAGCAAGAATGATTATAAATCAGTCTCTGTACTAAAAATTTAGGTTGTACTTCATGTTTGAACAAATATGAATATAAACTGGAACATTTTTTAAGTGACTTTAGCTATTTTACATGATCAAACACGCTGCTATTTCCATCTTTAAAAAAATATTAATGAAATTTTAAAAGCTCCCTCAAAACTGTTTTGTTAGTATCTACTCACAAGAAAAAATTCATTTTCCTTAATGGAATCTAATCTGTGTTTCTTGTTATGTTAATCTATGGATCTAATTATTTGAAATAAAGCAATCCCAGAGATGAGAACCAGTGTTCTTCAGTCTTATTCAGTAAATAAAATGATACAGCATTCTCCAATTCAAAGGAAAAAAGTCAACAGTTAAAGGTAGGGCTTATCCTTAGAACAGAATGAAAAGGCCATCTCCTTAGTTGTAATGAATTATTAGAGCCCAGACTGAAGGGAAATCAAAAGAAAGAGGCAATTTTGCTGGAAGTAAATATGTGCAATGGCTAGTCACCTGCATCTTCTCAGCAGTTCACAAGATTGACAACCACAGTTCAGAGAGAAACAGGTTCACAGAAGATCATTTAAAAGATGGACTAAAATATTTTAGTGTTGAGAAATTAAAAGTTATTTTACTGTTGCAGCATCCACATCAAGACCATATACTGTTATATTAGATAATTCTCAAAGATCAGAAGGCCTTTGCTCTGTATGTCCAAAAGTACTGTCTTGAAGACTGCTGTTTGGGGGTTTTTGTCTGCCTTAGCTTGACTAAGGAAAGTTGACAAACAAAACATGCAGCAGCTGAACAAAGAAATCACAAAATAATTAATACTTGGCAGTAACTGAACTCTTTAAAAAGTGAGAGAGCTTTGCAAGAAGCAAAGCTTTACTGTTTAAAGTCCCTAAAATGTCTTGTGCATTTATGCTTATAAAGAAAAACTAATCATTTCTTTTAAGGACTGTGCCTCACTAGTGAGGGGGACAAAAATCACTAGAAATTCCTAAGACTTATCTTGGGGCTGTAACATGATGTACTCTGAGCATAAAGTAGGGCATAGACACTTTTATTCTTCCCAATTCAAGCCACTCCTACAGAATCATAGAATCATTGAGGCTGGAAAAGCCCCCCAAGACCATTGAATCCAAGCTTTGGCTGAATACCACCATGTCAACTAGAACACAGCACTAAGCGANTAAGGACTGTGCCTCACTAGTGAGGGGGACAAAAATCACTAGAAATTCCTAAGACTTATCTTGGGGCTGTAACATGATGTACTCTGAGCATAAAGTAGGGCATAGACACTTTTATTCTTCCCAATTCAAGCCACTCCTACAGAATCATAGAATCATTGAGGCTGGAAAAGCCCCCCAAGACCATTGAATCCAAGCTTTGGCTGAATACCACCATGTCAACTAGAACACAGCACTAAGCGACACATCCAGTCATTTCTTGACCACTTCCAGAGATGGTGACTCAACCACTTCCCCGGGCAGCCCATTCCAGAGCTTAACCACCTCTTCAGGGGAGAAATTCTTCCTCATGTCAAATCTAAACCTTCCCTGGCATAGCTTGAAGCCAATTCCCCTTGTACTGTCATTAGCGGGCTGGTAGAAGAGACCTAGACCCACCTTGCCACAACCTTTTCTCTGGTAGCTGCAGAGACCAACAACATCACCCCTCAGCCTCATTTTGAACAACCCCAGACTGAACAACCCCAGCTCCCTCAGCAGCTCCTCGTAAGACTTGCACTGCAGACCCTTAATTAGCTCCACTGCCTTTCTCTGGACATACTCCAGCACCTCAGTGTCTTTGTTGAAGTGAGGGGCCCAGAACTGAACACATGATTTGAGGTGTGACCTCACCAGTACTGAGTACAGAGAGTCAATCACTTCCCTGGTCATACTGGCCACACTATATCTGATATAGAAAGCCATTGGCCTTCTTGCCTACCTGGGCACACTGCTGGCTCATGTTCAGGTGCTGCCAACCAGCACTCTCAGGCCCTTTCTGCTGGGCAGCTTTCCAGACACTGTCCCCAGCCTGTAGCACTGCCTGTGGTTTTGTGACTCAAGGGCAGGACTTGGCACTTCGTCTTACTGAACCTCAGACAATGGGCACCAACACGTTGATCCAGCCTGTTCAGATCTCTCACCAGCCTTTCTACCCTCCAGCAGATCAACACTCTTGGCCAACTTAGTGCCACCTGTGAACTGACTGAAGGTACACTCAATATCCTCGTTCAGATCAATAAAGATACTAAAAAGACCTGGCCCTAATACTGAGCAGTGGGGAACACTTGGGGACTGTATCTTAGAACAGTATTTCACACTTAAGGAAACTGATTGGCATTGTTTAGATACATCTGAAACATTAAGTATGTTTATATGTGTATAACAAAGTGAGAAAGCATCACAAAGCTAACTTACTCATGAAAAAAACCTCAAACATTTTAAAAAAGTCCATAAAAGCTGAAAAAAAAAGTTCCCCTTTGTTTAACAATTTTAATAATGTATCAGTGATACTATCACAATTAAAAAAAAAGTCATTATTACATCTGTAACATGTCTAAGTATCTATAAATCAACATATAAATATGTCTTCTAATGCACTATTATTTTTGCAGAGTAGAATAATCACTAATTCTAGAATGGGGCCACACATGTGACTAGGCTGTGTTAATTAACACCAGTCCTGTTATCAGAAAACCATGACTCACAGGCTATTGAACAAGAATAGAAGACTACAACAAGACTCCTAAAAGGAGAAGATAATACAAGATGCCTTCAAAGTACATGCACAGAACAATACCAAAGAATATAAAAATCAAATAAAAAATGACCAGTTACTGATCACTAAAGGAAAAAAAAAAAAGTGTGAGCTGTGTAGAACTGGTTTTAGAAGGAAAGATGAACATGTATAGAATTACCTAAGATTGACATAGGCTAAGATATCTTTTGCTAAAAAGTAACTACTACTTGTACTGGCACCAGATTTCAAAACTGGCAATGCAAAATTGATCATGGATATGCAGCAGTAGAGTGTAGAATGTTACCATTTGAGTGAAATATATCCAAATTCCTCATAACAAAACCCATCATTGATGCTTAGTAGCAATTTGGATGCAAGCCATGAATATGCTATCAGATTTCTCCTACATTTTGAATGTATAGCCTTTACACGACCTCAGCATTGTGC
>WEIV01027660.1:5690-33653 GCA_013390005.1 Calyptomena viridis | reverse complement strand
CAAACTCAATGTGACAGCATTGCACTTGAAAGTGCCTCTCCCAGTTCTGGCATGTGTTGTCAGTTTAGTATTGCTTCTGGTGTGCAATCAACTTAGTAAAAGGCCACCAGTTACAATGGAGAAAGCCATACAACTATTATTAGCTCTGATAATTAGTGAGACATAAGTTCTGCATCAAAATCAGTGCTGTGGGATTTTTTTTAAGATAAGGTTCTCTTTAGATTCTGAGATGATGTCAGATAACAGATGCAATTTATTCTGTGACTTTGCCATTTTTCTGTCACTTCATTGCTGTTGGCTGTCCTGCACTGGAAGGCNTAATTTATCCCACAAAACAGTGTAACACAGATTTGTCCTTCATTTTAAAGAGAAAAAAAATAAAGAAGAGCAGGAAGAAAGAGGGCAGAATCACAGCACTAACATGAATATTTGTCACTGAAGAAACTAATCCAACAGTTTATCACATATGCATGGCCCTTTCAAGCATTCACGTTTACAAAATCTCTGCTACAGAAGAATAAACTGTTCTAGTTATTAGTTATTTTTTTTCTAGTTNAAAAAATTCTCAAATTTAATTTATAAGTTACAGCCATTTTTTCAGATGTACAATTTAAGAAACTTAATATGAGCCCTTTATTGCAGACTAAACATTGAACACCAAATTTCTTCTGCCTTCATGTTGTGTTAAATTGTGTTTCCCTCAGAATCCCTGACTGATTTTCAAGATCCATTTCATTGTTACACTAGAGAACTCATATACCAAGGAACAAAAGTGATCTGCCACAAAAGTTGAAAAACAAAGCAAATTAACTAGACAAATAGTAACTACAGTTGTTTTGTTAATGGTGAATTTTAACACTGATCTTTCATCAGTAGTAATATTCAATTTAATTTACCCACACAAATGTTGCAGTATGTAATTCCCCAAAGAGATTTACCTTGGTGTAAGCAAAATCTAGGATAAACTCTAAAACTCCTAAATTTATACTGAATTACAATATTTAAAACCTGGACTGACAGCTTTGACATTGAATGTCTCAATCATATTTTTCTTTTGTAGTTTTTCGTACATTATGAATATTTGTGCAATAATAATAATGTTGACTAGCAAATTACCACATAGGCAACTTTTTCACTAGCTGTTCTTTAAAGAACTACATTTCTCAGTTCTATCACTATTAAATTGTTCTCCATGGAACAAAGGCACAAACATCTGAGCCATACATTTTTAAAATAAATGTTCCCTGCTATATTGCCTAAAAAAGCTGAAGAAGAAAATACACCACAGGCAGGGTCATTCGAAAAATAAAATAGCCCAAGACTGCTACTGCTGCTACTATGTAAACTGCATTGCTAACTAGAAGTGTTCATCTTGAATGTTAAGAAAAAGTCTTAAATAATAGCCACTTTGAGCATATGCCTTTTTCTGGAGCAAGTGTTTATCTATAAACCTTAATGTAAGCAAGAATAAAAGTTGGTTCTTAATGAACAGGAAGAATTTAAGAGAATAAAAACAGGCAAAAACCATGAAAGGCAATCTGAAAGCTTACTACCTTTCACCAACACTTTTCTTTTTTTCCTAAAATTCAAGTGTTTTCTCAGTATCAGACTAGAGCCTCACAAATGATTTCTCCTTGTCTTAAAAAAAAAAAGAGTTAGATTTAAGAGGAAAGTCTTTCCCATATAATTTCACCAGGCTCAATTTGACTTATGTTGTTCTACATCTTCAGTACTTCATAATCACACTGAAGGCAAAAGTCATGTAAAAGTGCAAAAGTCTTGCAGCAGTCCTGATTGTAAGAGTAAGAAATTTCTACAAAAGCATATTTTATTGTGACTCTCATTTGGAAAGTAGTGTTTTTTATTTGAGAAATGTTGGTTCATCCCTTTAACTACTGTAGCTTAAGGCAACACTGGCACCTTTTTATACACAGTGCTAAACATCTGTTTGTATACTCTTCCTTTCACAAAACGATTTCACATCACATTTCTATCAGAATCAGCTCTTCTGCTGAGGAAATTAGTACCTCTTGGAGTCCTATTTTGTGAGGGGTTTTTAAATCTTTCTCTTCTTTACTTTTGCCTGCAGCTAGATATAATAAGGGCATACGAGATGCTAAAGTCCTTTCAAATGAAGGAACATAGAGCTGTACCACTGTGCAATAAATACTTTTTTGGTAAAATGTGGATTAAAGACCAAAAACACAGCAAACTAGAAAATGTACTTTTTCAGGAAGTCATGCATCTCTAGCTCTTCAACCATTAAATACTGAGTATGTCATACAGATGGCACATTCAGTCCCTGTGGAGTGATGTTGCTGTCAGACACACTGTACCAGATGTACAACTAAGGAACACCAGCACTCATGACTGGAATGAAAATTCTGGGAGGCAGAGAGAAGTGGGAACACACACAAATGTATCAAAGTTAATGGTTATTGTGGCAGTCCTTCCATAACTATGGTAAACAAATTTAATGAAAATGAGTCTCTGCCATATAAAATCATAAAAATAAATTTATCAAATGTATGAAAGTCTAAACAATAAGCAAAGCCAACTTACCAGTTTGGTGGGTTTATCTGTGTCAATCAGTCTGCTCTTTGATACATTAAGCATTGGAAGCTTAATTCTACTACCTTTCAGAAATCTAACATTCAGATGATTTTCTTAAACTTCTAATAATATATCTACAAATACAGTTTCATTTCACCATAACAAATCAAAATTCTGCTTTCCCCCATTGTGAACAACTGATTAGTTCTCCATCAGTATAATTTAAAAATATTTCTAAAAATTTTTGTAGCAATCAGTATCTAAAAATTCTGTTACTCATCAGTCTAACAAGTTTGTCATACAACTCTCACAGGAGATTTTGCAAACTTGATGTATCTATCCTTTTCAAGCATTGCTCATCTTCGTGGACCACTCCAGAATTTATTTATTTTCCATAAATCTTTCTTTATGTATTTTCTTCCTGATTTTTTTCACACTGAGAATGTATTAGAATATTAATTCACAAACTCCTTCACTTGACATTTTCAAATAGATTAAATTCTGTTTCAAGACAATACTTTTATTTGCTAATCTTCCATAGTTTCTCCTTCTTTTCTTCTTTTCTTCTTTTCCTGCCTTCCAAGCTGCCATTGGTAGAAATCTCCACTGCAAAAGGTGTTTATTTAGTAGTGAAATCACGGCACTGGGGGATATTTATGAATTCTTTGGCACGAATCCTTAGTATGCCAATTCTCCTGGGGGGATATTTTCTTTCATTTGAAGGCCACGGGCTATATCAAATCAAGATATACTGAATCATAAGAGTGTTCACTGAAAAATGATAACAGAGTTAAAATAAATCATATCATCTAAATGAATGACGTGAGGGCAGAGAAGTATGGGAAATAGTGCTAATATTAGCACTGTCTACAGTGTTGAGTTTATTTTCTTTGAGGAGTATTATTTCTGTATTTCTACAAATTTTGATATAGTATGGGAATACACTTCACTGCAAATACTAGACCTAACTATTAAACCTGATTAATAGAATATTTTTGTAAGGCAAAAGTGGCCATTCTCCCACCTACAAGACCTGATTCAAAAGGCAGCTCCTCAATGTGAGTCAGCATTAGTTTCAAATGGAATACTGTAAACAGTCACATTTATAGAATAGAACTACATCCCTTTCTACTACACAATCTGTACTCATATTGCATTGTAGAAAAATTTCATGATTTATTGAAAACTTGTTATCATTGAAATAATAAATCTCTGTATTTTAAAAACATACCATTGAAACACTATTTTTAATTTATCAACATGTTTTTCTTATCTGACTTGGAACTGAGATGGTTTTGAAATTATTTTTCCATTGTAAATTTCTGGGTTATGGCCCTGTTTTAGTTTTAAAAAATTGAAACTTTTTTTTCATTGTTTTTTCTCCTTTCCTTTTTTCTTTTTGCAATTGATTCCAAATTATGGAGCTTGAAGAAGAAGCCAGTTGTCCAGTCAAGATAATAAAGTTTCATTCTAATATTCTGAGAGTAGTAATCACTCTAGTATCAAGAAGTGCTTTTCTGAGTATTCTTCTTGAACTTCCAGAGTAGAAATTTAATTCCAGGGGTATCATTAAGATACCTCCTATTTATGTTTGGACTGGGAGTTGGACAAGACTACACTTCCTCACACCTGCACCTGCTGCTGGACTGAAACAGTGAGTAAGCAGTTAAAAAAAAAAGACATGTAATTATTTAGCTTTTAAATTTCAGAAAGAACTTAAGAGAAAACAAGTGTTGGCTCCAGATTTATGAGAACATGTTTTATATTTCTATTTTATATGATACTTTTCATCTGTAAATCCCCCTAATAAATATTTCTATTCATTCAACAAAAGAGTTTTATTTCAGTGTCCTGGAGAGTTCATAATTTACAAACCATAACACTAAAATCAAATTTAAATTTAGTAGTCAACTTACAAGTATATGTAAAGACCAGAAAGAATTACATCTGTAGTAGTCAACGCCATGGGTAGGAGTTTCCCAATCAGAATTCTAGGCAACTGCTTTCTGTTACCTTTCCATTAGTTTTCTACTTCAAAATCTCAAAAGTCGCAATTCAGATATTTTCCTAATTCTTGTAAGAAAAAGTGTTTGAGAAAGAGATCGCTTCACAGCAGAGAAGGTGTGGCATACACATGCTGAGATACACCTGTGTCCCAGTTCAGGGACAATGTCTGTACATTTTTCACTTTAAGGACACTGAACCACGAGATGCAGAAAGAAAAGAAAAACACTCACTTCTTATCAGATATGTTTATAATATGCATATATATAAACAAGGTGAATACAGAACACACAAAAAGACTCCAACATTCCCAACAAACAACTCAACAATTTTCTCCTGTCTGCACAGACTGGTTAAGTCTCTGACCGATCTCTGTGGTCCAGGAAGGTGGCAGCTGCCCCCCGTAAGGGTGGGCGGCAGTCCAGAGCTCCTTCGCAGCTAGACGAGGGGAAGGGGAAAAAACCAGTCTCACGAGGACAAAAAACCTCTTCGGAAGGGGAGGCAGAGGAAGGAAAAACCTTTGGATCTGAAAGCTGTCCCTCCAAAGGAGCTGGCGTGATCCAGACGGACGGACCGAGCAGCTGTGGAGGCACAGAGAGAACAGAGTGAGCCGCCTTCTCCTCCAAAGGTCGGTGGAAAAGGTTCCCGCGCTCTTCCCCGGGCCGGAAACACCTCCTCGGCTGCTCACACGCGCTCCTGCTCCTGGGCGCTGCTGGCTCGGCTCGGCTCCTGCGGGACCACGGCAGGGGCAGCGGCGTTGCCATGACGATCCCACTGCTAAAACTGGGCCGGTGAGAGACACCAGGCATGGCCGGCCCTTCCCCCCTCCTTCTTCCTCTTGAACACTCAGGGGCAGAGCAGCCCTGGGGCATCCTCGGTATGGAGGGTGAGGAGCCGGCACCAGCCCGGCCACGCAGCTCGGCAGAAACCTCTCTCCGGCACAGGGCGGCCCCGGCCCGGGGTGTGCACAAAGGGACGGACCCACCGAGGAACAGTGACAGCCCCGAGCGCGCTCCAGCCATCCTGCCCCCTCCCCCGCCCCAGCTTGGGGTCATGGAAAAAAATCTCCCACAAAAGGGAAACAAGAAAAAGAGAAAAACACATTCAAATTATAAAAACTTGACATCATGCATTGTGTCCTTTCCTCTTGTGTTTTTTTTTTTGGTCTTACTGTTTAATAGGTAACTTTCAGAGTTTTGTCCATACTTATCCACTGCTGTCTGTCCTTTCTTGAAACAAAATTCAGTGAAGGAAAGAAAACTAAAAAAAAACCCAATGTATTTCTTATATTTGCTATATATATTGCAAGGGCAGAAGGGACTGTTTTTGATGTCCTGATTACCTTTAATTTGTGGATAGTTTATTTTATCTGTATAACAAAAACCTAACAAAACACCTACTTGCTCTTAGAGCCAGAAAGATAATTTTCTTCTTTCTCATGGTGTTGTAATTAAATGGAAAAAACCCACAAGAAATTCTGTAGCTTAACGAAGATGTTGAATATGGATACTAGTGAAACGATGCGGAATAAAGAAAACTCCATAACTTTTGATTATTATGAAGTGGGTATGTAAACAGCGCTGGACACAAGGGAGATATTTCTCCAAAGACTTGTGTAACTTACTCCAGCCTGAATCCCGTTTTTATTTACAAAGGTGTTCCATATGCATTGGGTTACATAATTCTTTCATGCATATTCAACCCCTGGCCCCGCTTGTCCTGGTCTTGTATGTTAATTGGGTTCACGCCCTTCTGAGCATGCGTCCTTTGCTTTGGTGGTCCCAGAAAGGCCCCTTTCCGTGGTCAAAGGCCAGTTCTCCTCAGGTTGAACTTTTGAACTTTTCTCCTCTGCGCGTGCGCTCTGGTTGTTTGGTGTTATCTTGAGTGGGTTTTGTTGATTCCACCAGTTTGGAGACAGGAGGTTGCTTTATCTGTCTCTTGCATCTTTTGGTCTCCCCTCTCGTATTGTCCTTTATCAGTAGGTGTCTCCAGAAATTTACATTTTCTTAGCTCTTTGTATCATGGCAAATGTTTAATTCATGTGGCTAACTTAAGCAAAAACCCCCAACCTCTGTTTCACTAGAAACTCTGTGAAACTTAATTCAGAATTTTTTGACATTTAACAACTGTCTCCCTGAAAGTAAGACATGTCTACATGCTACAGCTGAACATATCTTCCTAATTGAATGTCTTAGTTACGAAAACAGTTTTCAGTTCTTATAATCTAGCATAACTAGTATTTTACCAGGTAATCAAGGTGAGTTGTTTAAACTGGAGTGCAAGTCCAGAATCCAAATAGTCTTTCTTTGTACATGGATTTCTGTGCAGATTCTTCATTTCAGCACTTTTCTTTCAATAACAAATTAGATTTGCATGTGCTTTGGGAGCAAGAAATTTAAAATTTAGTATGGATCTTAAATTATCTGTGCAAATAATGATCACTACTTTTTCATAATATACACTCCAAGTCAACAAAAGGCTCCTTGTTATAGCGTTTGCACTACAGATGGTAGGCAAGGTTTCTTATTTGTGTGATGGAGACATTTCTTCTGGTTTGGAAAAAGTTCTGACCAGCATGATTACTGCATTTTGCTATTAATTTCAAGAATACGACAAGTGAAAGATTGCCAGCTGTAAAATAGACGTATGTTATAGTACATATATCTCCATGTATTAAAAACATGGAAAAACAACTGACGTGTGACACACAAGCCCAATATAAAATTTACATAATTTATGACAATTTATTGTTATGGTGGAAATATAATGAGTCTTTGAAGATATGATTGTTTGATCACTCATGCAGTTCAAACCTACTCTTCAAACTGACCCTTACCGCCCATTCAGGAAGACAATAGCAAGCAATAATTTTGCTGACAATGTAAGTGTCAGCCAGAAAAAAAAAACGTTAATGAATATGCTTGACATCTTAATCCTACAGATCATAAGCCCACTTCAAAAATATATTAACAATTAGAGCTACAATTTTCAAGAAACATAGCCTACTTAGTAAAGAGAATATAACAGATTTGTTGGAATATGTCAGGATTTTAACCAGTAGGAAGTCAAGGGAAGAAAATATGGTCATGGATGAGAATTGTTATCATTGAAAATAAATGTTCTCATCTTTACAAAGATTTTCTTTTGTAGGTACAGACCACTCTAATTCCACCATATTTCTGCACATTTAGCATATCATCTGACTCCAGTAACCTCCCTGACTAGGTGACTTAATTCAGTTTTTCTGTTGGGAATTGTCCTTCCCTTTTGTTCTTTCCTGAATCATGCCCAAAAGTTGTTTGGAAAAGTGCTTTTTTTTTTTTAGTGACTGTGCTAAAAGTGTTCCAGTACCCAGGAACATGCTATGACACTGTTTAGTTTAACAGTAAAGATATGGCCGAAGACATTACAGTCATGGACTCATTTCTTATATTGATCTTCAAATTAAAGCAACCAGAAGAAGAAAAGATAGAATACAAGGTTAAAATGTTTACTGCCAGAAGCAATTAATGGCAAAAACCTGTAAAATTAATATGTCTAGAACAAGGGTGGTCTGGAACTTTTCTAGCTTTATTGCATAGGTGAAGGAAAAAATTCCATGAATATTGGAAGGCAGAGACTCAGAGTTTCCTAGTTTCCACACAGTGTATCTCTGCAAGGGTTATGAAGTTTTAATCATCTCCAGCATTCCAACATATCTGTCTGTTTGAGATATGCAACATAGATAAGCCTGAAGGCTATTTTAAATTGCATCAGCCATCTTAGTGTCTCCAATATGCTTCTATAATTGAGCATGTCTAGTTAGATTCTCTCTTTTTTTTAACCAATCACAACCTTCTTTGTGATAAATAAAGAAACAGAAAAAAAAGTTTTTTAATCAACTAGGAATCTCTCAATAAATGCACATTTGGTAATTGTCAAAACTACTAATGATGGCTGTTTACATCAGTGGCAACTAGTTGCAACAGCTTACTCATTGACAAGCCCAAGAAGTTTTTAAACCAACAACACTCTGAGGTAAAAAAAAAATAAAAATTACACAATTATCAGCACTATTAAGGAGGCAAATGCTTCATTGCAAATACTTCATTATCTAATAATATATCCATGTAAAATAATATCTTGATATAAGATACTTATTATCTAAATTTCCATGCTGTGGTGACCTACAAAATAAGAGGCAAGTCTGAAGTCTGTTTAATTCAGCACCATTTGACATGTCAAGTCCTTGCTTTCTGCCAGGATTTCTTCAGCCATCTGAAGCCATTCTTCAGACACAGAAGACATAGAGAGTTTAAGTGGTTGTAGAAGCTAATCTTTTCATAGGCAAGCAAACAGATAAAGAGTAAAGACACACAGTAAAGTGCTCAGAAGCAGGTACAATATCAATTGCCAGGAGTGAAAGATATCCTGAGATTCCATATGTACAGTATTACCTGGACTTACGGTACTCCTTGTAAAGTTACTTTATAAATATTAGTAGGCTACAGCAATGAGGATTGATTAAGGAAATAATGTAAATATTGAAGGAACAATTCTTTCCCCTTTATTTGGAGAAAACTCTCAATTACATCAGTAGGAAAGAACATACAACTTTATTTAAGAACTGAGGATAAAGATTATCCATCCAGATGGCTGGCAGTTCACATTAGAAGGGAAAGCAACAAAAATTAGAAGAGAAACCTTCATCAAGTCACAACAAAAAAGTTGCACCTTTGGTAAAGCAAGAGAGTTGGTTAAAATGCCATCCAAAATTAGGAAAAAAAAAAAAAAAAAGGCAAAGGTGTGAAAGTGACAGATCTTCAAGTCAAACAGAATCTCAGTTGCGGGAATATGGCAATGCTGTCATATACACTTCAACTTCAGACAATAAAGATAACATAGATTCTCCCATGTTAACTTCTCTATACTGGTTTAACCAGGAAGTGAATAGTCAGGATGGAGAAAAACGACAGGAAAACAAAGCTGCTGGATGATATATGAGCAGGCAGCATATAGCTCAGTTGGAACTCAATAGCAGAACAGTTAACAAGATTCTGTTAGAACAAAATGTGGTTTCATTATTTGCACAAAGTGTACTTAATTCACACTATCCTTCTATCTGCTGGGAAATATTTACTAAAAGCACAAACTGAGAAATACAAAACTTGTGTTAGGTGACAGCTGGGAGAGTCTGAAAATCAAACTACCCAGAACTGAAGATTCTTGTCATCAGAGATATAATTCACAAAGCCCATTTGATAGGTAGAAAGGAAATGCCAGTTCTCAATTGCCTACTTGATTCACAACCCTTACTCTAGTACACTTGACACCTCCATATTGTAATGCTTCATGCAATCCTCTCCTGGAATCTTGAAAGAATGGTAAAGCTCTGGTTTTTGTCAGAACTTCATTTTAAAATCTTATTTTACTGCTCTTAAGTTTAATTTTTTTTATTGAATTATAATAGCTCACTTACTTAGGAAAAAAACCTACCTATTTATTAAAAAAGACTCACAGAATGCTTTGTTAATTGAGACTGAACTGATTGGTCATTCTTCGGGGTTGAATAACTAGATAAAGTTATTATTTAACACTGTAGAGAGCAATCCTTTACTGACCCATGAGGGACAGACTAGGTGACCTAATTGATCTTTTGCATTTTTCTTTTCTCTGTTTTAATGTAGTGCTGCAAGGCTACAAAACCTAATGAAATGTATTTGAAATAAACAGAGATTAAAATTTGTCCTGTAGCCTTTCAATAGATCACATCTCTTCATTAAAGGCATATTTCTGTCTTTGATATGTTTGAAAGTATGTGGTTTTATTAACTAAGATGTAAAAATTATGTCTGCGTCTATCTGTTCAAACAGTCCAGAAATTCAGTGTAATGCAGGATCTCCTTATCTTGCTATACAAAAGAGAAATCACAGCAGTATTTGTCAGAATCTGATGGTGACTTTTATGCATGCTTTATACTCTCATTTCAAAATTTCAGTGATACGACAGTTCTCAAGAAAGGATGAACTAAATATTGAAAAATTAGAGTAGAGAAGGCAGCTGAGGACAAACCTTCGTGTCAGTACAAGGAAGAAAGCGTTCAGTGCAAAGTAAAAACTACTCCAGCTTAGAGCTTTTCTAAATTTCCTCTGAAAAAGTCAAACTCTAACTGTTATTTACTAGGCATTGCCAAGTTTCAGTAAAAGTAATTGAGTGTGAGAAGAGATATTAATATCTTGCAGTTACACAATGAAGACATCAAAAAGAAATGAAATAACACTATTTTTCTTAATGCGGAAAATACATTTTCATAATTTTTTTCTTAATCTATATTTATTAACCACAGATGGATTCTCACATTTTCCCTGCCTGTACTGGATCCATCCAAGCCTGCAGCAGCCTTAGCAGTGCTAGGAGATAACACTCCACTGTTTTGACTGCTGTGAGGGAGAGGCAGAGGGGACATGAGCAGGTCAGGTGACCCAGACTGACCAAAGGGATATTCCAGACCATATGACGTCAGCTCAGATATAAAGCCAAGGAAAGGAACAGGGGAACATTTGGTTGTTTCCTATGGCTGCCCCCTGAGAAGACAACCAACACATAGGGCCCTGCTTCTCAAGACACTAGCTGACCTCGTGGGATGGGAAGTAGAGATTAGATTTTTCCCTGCTTGGCTTTTGCACACACAAACCTTTTGCTTGTATTAAAATTGACTTGTCTTAAAACCCACAAATGGTTGTCATCTTATTGGTAAAAGGGAAGGAGCGAGAGACTGTCCAGGTGCTTGGCATCCAGCCAAAGTCAACCCATTACACTATCAAAGGAAAAAAATTATTAAAAATACTATTTTTCTTATCTCTGTATTTGTATTCACCTGTTGTCTCACCCTGAGCACATTAAACTGATCAGCTATGTTTATTAACATAATAATTGCAGATCAGGACACATGTTGAGAAATGTTCTATGTCTTATTAATAGGAATTATTATTTGTGCACTGCCACAAGGACTCATAAAGTTAAAGCTTCACAACTTCCTCTCTCATTATTTCAGCAGCATGAGAAATGTCTCATTTGTAAACTGCTATTTGCTTCCCTGGAAGCTTTTAGAACATTTTAGCACTATTAACACCATCTGATTCTCCCTACTTCCAGCCCTGCCATTTTAATAAACAACAGAGTAAAGAAAAATCTGTCTGCTGTAAGAAAAACATCCTATTTCAAATTAAGTTTTGAGCTTAATGAAGAAAAGGCAAATGTTTAGGTTTAGTTCTAAGAAATAAGGAGGAAGATGGATAACTACCACCTTAAAGAAACTTCATTCTATTCACTCTTCCTATAATCTTTTGATGCAACCAAATATTATTTTTCATATATGCAATTTAAATAATGCAATTTCACAACAATAAAGAGTTTTTCCACAGATATGAAGTTCATTTAGTGAAATTCTTCTTGTTCTCAGGCTCTATTTATCTGATACCTATGGTCCATATAGATGTAGAACCTGTGTAAAGCCCCAGTCAGTGGTACTGGTGAAACATAAGTTATTTAATTTAAATATAGTAAGAGTTTAAAAAAAAAAATCTAAATTCAGAGTTCTAAAATTTCCATTGCAGAATGGCTAATTTTTACTCTATCATATCACTTGAAAGTTCACTTCCATTTCTATTTTAAAACTCTTTTTCAAAAAAACCCCTACAATTATACCTTTACTGTTTCCTGTTCAAGAAGTATACCAGAGCCATGCATGCCATTTTTATAAATTTACAAACACAAAAGCAAACAAGCAAACAAAACCCAGAAAATATTAAAATGCACTTGACAAAATGGACTATGAATATAGAGCTATTTGCCCCTGCATACCCATATAGAATCAATATATGAAATCTTGATAATTGAGTAAAAATTTAGTGTATCATAGAAAGTAGTAATTCCTCAAAATACGTACTTACTTGTGCAAGCTTTAAGAAACCAAACATTTTTCATCATGAAGTAGGTTCTAGATCCCTTTCTAAGAATAGGGTTTTGGTTAATGACAGCTTTATTCATCAAGGACACAAAACTTACCTTGCACTTCCAACATCTCAAGTGACCTTCCTCTGAAAGCATTTTTTTCTAACAAATCCAGTATCATTTTCCCTACAGCTTTAAATCTTGAAATTTTCATTCTTCTATACCAAAAACTCCTCACTAATTTTATTCCACCTGCAATAGCAAGATAAAGGACTGTAAGTTTTAAGACAAGATTGGAATTCAAACCTGTCCTCTCAAACTGGAAAACTGATACATCAAAAAGATTTTAGTTCAGTGGAGATAATTACAATGAGTAAGATAATCTTATAGGTAACTATTCTAAATAAAGGAATTCNGAGAGGCGCTGAATCACCAGCACAATACCTCAGTAAAGTAACTTCTTTGCAAAAAGGGAAAGGGGTAAGGTCTATGTACAAGCTCGAAATATTTGCAAAGTAATCTCTCATACCTAGTTCTGTGTTCTGTCTGAAGGGATGTCTTTAGAGAAAGACACCAGCAGAATGGACACCAAAGAGAACGGTCAGTTTTTCCTGTCTTGTGATGAAAACCTGAGAATTTAGATTTGTTCATGCTCAAAAAGAAAATTGACAGTGGGAAAGGACAAATAAGAAAGGAACAAGCTCATTCTCTATGGTCGTGGAGATACTAGTAGTAATTTTACAATGAAATTTAGGCTGGTCATTACCAAAAACTTTCTGCCAGCAAAAGCTGCAAATTACTTTCTCATATTGCTTAAAAGACAGCAGTCTTCACATTTGTATTACTTTCTAGAAAAGGTAAAGATAACATGTTTCATTTTTTTAGCTGGCAATATCCATCTTACTTCAGAAAAGGACAGATTAGGCAGCTCTTGAGAACCGTGACAGCCTATTTTTATGTATCTTCATCATCCCTGGTAGTGTGATAAGTAGATGGCCAGAGAGCTATATACAGAGCTCCAAAACAGTTTTCTGTCTTTGTCCCCCTAGATTTTTCAAAACTCACCTCAGAAGAAAGTCCACTTCCATTTATATTATTATCAAAATTTGTCATGACTCACTTTCCATTATATAGTATGTGCACGTGCAGTCATATGAAGAAGTAATGGCTAAGGGAAGATAGCAAGTTGATCAATAAAGACAAAAACTTTTTACCTTCTTGGATAAAAGGTTATAATGGTCCCTGTGCATCTGTCAAGTTGGCAATGCTCTTTCCCCTACCCCTTTAGCCAAACACCACTCAGGCACAGAGAGGGAACGGCATGACGGTAAAAACATGGCAACATGGCTGCTGTTTCCCCTTGTCAGCCTGAAAGCATGTTGAATCCAGACTGTGACAAGGAGGGCAGAATACTCTGCCTTATCCCAGCCTGGATCCTGCTTCCTCTGCTTAGAAAGCAGCCTGCCCAGCAGGAAAGCTCTGGCCCTGCACACAAACATGCTATCAATAAATACACTGGATGTGATTTAGAATATAGCACAGAGTAACTTGTTCTATGGCGTTAAAAACATGAGGCCACATCCACAGCTGGTGTAGCTCAGTAGTCTCATTGTTTTAAAGAGATCAGTCCTGATTTATGTCAGCTGAATGTCTGATTCACACAACATTGATTCTTTTGATCTCTGGATTCTTGCAGCATTACTAAGGCTGGAGTTGTGAAGCAAAGCTGAGATTTTGAAGCTGTTATTCTCTTTTCTTTAACAAAAAGCTTTTCCAGCTCAGAATGTATCTATAAATATGCTGGATTCACAGGTCTAAACTTACACCCTACTGTGCATGTTATTAGTCTCTGCAAAATTTTGTCTTTAAATTGCCTTTTTCATGAGTGTATTTCCCCATACCTTTGTTTTATTTAAACCTTTCTTTTTTTAAAAAATAAACTTCTCTTTGATCTTGTACATACAGAATACCAACAGGTATCTCAAGGCATTAATCCCATCTTGGTGTAGAACTTGTCTGTTTATAATTTGAAATTATTAGTTTAAATTAGATATGAAGGAAGGAGAAAATGTAATCTGTAAGCAATATTACTGTGAAAACTGTAAAAAACTGTAGAAAAATTGTAGAAAACTGTAATCTCTCCAGTCATTAACTTTGACTGATATAAAGGTGAAGATAAGAGAAAATTTCTAAGTATTGCTCACATAAAAATTGTGACTAATACAGGATTGGCTTTTGACACAGTGAAATGGAAACAAAATGGCAATGCTGTCTGTGAACAATAGGAAGCATACTGTAACAATTGAAATGTATTAAACATACATATAAATACTAAACACAGGAAGAGTTTTCTAGATATTCAGAAATATACCTAGGTGAATGCCAGCTGATATGACCTAAACAAAGAATGGGAGCATTGTGAAAACCACCAGAGGAGTTAAAAGGAGTAAAAACAACTTTACACAGATTCATTTCCAGTCATATAGTTTACACAGACGGAGCAACAACAGGGTTCTCTAAAGAGTTCATGCACTCTTTTTGCTGCAATGAGGTCCTAACTTAGAATCTCTTGCTAGCTGCCTCTTTGATATATCTATTTTCAACTCATTACTATTAGTACTTTGCAGTCATCCCAGGGACAAAACTAGTGGTTATATCAGTGTTATGTAAATTTTCAGAGACTGTTAGAAATGCGCACACATTCAGAAGCAGCAGACAACAAGAACCCAATGAAAGTCTTTGTAAAGAAATTTCAAGAACAAATCTCAAGTTTTCACAAAACTGAGCCCTTCTAACTTTCCAAATGCTGTATAATCTCAATGGCAAGTGACAGTACCTCAGGAAGCCAGCGTCATACCAGTAGCAGCAGTACATATGGAGACAGGCTGGTGGTTGAAACAGGGCATCAGGAGCAGAAGATTATTCTCCTGAGACCAAAAAACAAGTGTTCTCTGGGCTGTTAAGAAGATTTTAAAAATATGGTATAGATTCCTCTCATTGTTCAGTTAAAAACAGCAAAATAGTTGGCTAGAGTTACAAACAAAACCAGTATAATGCATTGGTAAACTCACTTTACTAGAATAGCTCCCTCTCTATTAGTAACTGTTATTTGTGCAGTCTTGTACTTCACAATCTGTCAATACTTTGCATCGATTCTCAAATCTTGGATAGTTCCCATTTTTCCGTGCTGTTGATTCTTTAAGGAAAAGAATAAGACTTCACACAGCTATCAGGCAAAGGAAGAGGTAATGGGTAATGGACGAGATTAAATTTTCCAGGTTTAACTGAGGATGACAGGAAACTGTGAGCTTTCTTGGTGAATGACAGGAAACTGTGAGCTTTCTTGGTGAGTTTTCATTGTCACTTAAGGTATCAAGGAGCAAGTTAACAGCAAATGCTGGTGTGTTTGGAATGTTTTTCCCTCTCTATTATAAACGCAAAACTCTCACAAGTATTTAAGGATTATGAACACCGTCTACCTACACTCAATAATATATCGAGGCAGTTTCAAAATTAGTTATAATTATTCCAGTTAGCTTAAAAGGATTATAAATGTATATATGATTCTTATTTAAATGCTGTAATTTCAGAAAAGATTGCAGAAATTTGATAGATCTGCCTTCTAATCAATACATGGCATTCCCAATGGGCATGATAGGATGTTTTTTTTCTGCTAGTAGTATTGTTATTTTTTAAACATTTGGTGTGATATGCCCTGCACAACAGATATGATTCATTAATAGAAGTCTTTTAAAACTCTCCATTCTTTTACAGCCATGTGCAAAACATATGCCCAGCTTGACAGCTTGACAATGACAACTCGTGTACCTGCATTTCCTGGCCCACGATGATAGACATTAGGAACACACTTTACACATGTTTTTACTTCTCTAGTCCATCTGAAATGTGGTTTATTGCCAGATAGAAAGCCCTTGCTACACACACAGAACCTGTTTCAGTAGGTGCTGAGGATGTTGAGTTTGTAAGAAGAACAAGAATACTCATAATGCGATCTTTTACGGTGGTCAAAGATAAGTTAGCTGCAAAGAAACCTGGAACTTTACAGGTTTCTGAAAATATCAGTTACGCAAATTTGTCTTCCATACTTAAAACTTGACTGCAGTATAGATACACTGCAAGAGAAAACAGCAAGAAAAAGTGACTAATATTACAGAAAAATTGATAGGTTATGTTATTGAATTATTTAGAGGAATATACATGACTATAAAAATGGGACAAATGCAAATGAACATTACAAGATGCGCATGAATTAAAGGACAGATTGTACATATACACTCACCCTTGGGCTCATGTCCTCAGCATATGTGATATATAAACATTGACTGTTCCTATGTGCTGGCTACCCCTTGTGGAGTGGGGAAGAGCACACAATGAATCCTGGACCATTTTCTTCTCTATCCATTTTTGCACTCTCAAGCACTTTCTGGAAAGATTAGACATACGATAATTATTGTACAGTGGAGGAAGGAAACAAGGTGCCTTAAACTAACCTGAGCACTTGAAAGGGAAACAAATAACATAAGTGTATTGGGATAGCTGGATGTTACTTCATAGCTGGCATACTGTGAAATGGAGACATTAGGGTCTATAGAATAGCAGTTGGAGGACTATTTTATAAACATGCAATACACAGAGATGAGAACAGAGGAAGAGCCCTGTAAAGTTTCTCCTGAGAAGCCCACTAGCAGGCAATTGAACAACCTTTGTAAAAAAACGTACTAAGTTTCATATTCACTCAATTTATTTACCTGTTTTTGAGCCTGTGCCATATTATCCTTTAGAGGGAAAGGAAGGGAAGGGGAGGGAAGGGATCTGCATAATGTTAACAACATTCTAGTTCTGCTGTCATTGTTTTTGAGCAAGGCAGCAGATATGGGGGATACAGAGCACCAAAGACCCTTTGGATAATCCCTTTAGTGTGTGAAATAGTCCTTATCATATCTAGAAAGGAGTCTATTCTGTCCTCTTGTTAAACCTAAACATTGTTATTCACCTCAGTCCATTATTTATGACATCAAAGTGACCCAAGACCTACAGCATATATTGCATATTTCTTACGCCTTTTCTTAGGCAAATTACAGTAATACCCTGTCATGTTTTACATACTAGTATGCAAATTCTGTGGTAATAGAAGTCAGTAGTGAAATTATGGATAAATCTTATAGTTCATGTAAGTAATGCAAACCAGGGCTGGTTTTCCTTCTTCAGTCCTAGAGAAGTAGAGTTATTTTTCAGACCTTAGATGAATATGAATATGAACATGATTATTCTAACCTCAGCTTCCTTAATGCTAGGGCAATAATCACATTTCTGAGGTAACATGAAAAAATAAGTTGGACAATGTTTGGGGGATTTTTTTTCTCAAATAATTCTGACAAATTTTATTCACGATGTGAAAAGAGTCTAAAGGACTGATAGATTCATATCTTTCCTGAAAGAACTAGAAACAAATGAGACTTAGCTGTAAGATATATTTTGGTATGATGCCTACTTCCAGGGAAGGGAATATGACCCTTCCTCCAGCATCAGTCAGACCAAAACACACTGGATGCTACATTCCTGTCTTTGCTATGATTATAACAAAAGAGTAAAGTCTGTACACAGGTAAAGCTTTTGAACTGCATTCAAAAGAGACACAATGTGCACACAAGCACAAAAGTACTGCTTGTGAAACACTTGTAGAAGAAATGAAAAGCATTTGATGTTTTCTTGTTTAGAGCCTAAGGCATCAAATGAAAAAGCACAAGAATGGGAGAGAGAAATCCAAAATTACTGAGACGATGAGTGACCTGGAGCTTGAACATGTGGGATTGCTGAGAGCAAGACAATGTTAAACATCTACCTGCACCTTCTTCCCTACCAGCTTAGAGCTCAGTCAAATTTATTGCCTGAATATCCCTATCTTTTATTTCTCTTGGGGTTTTACTTTCCCTTCCTTATATTTTAAATGGCACTAACTCATTTACAGCATTTTTCTACTCCCTTCCCACAGTTACATTTTCAGACTTATGTTTTCTTCCTGTTGAGTTCTTTGTTTACAGAGTTATAATTATTCTTTCCCACTATTCCAAACTGTCAAGATCTTACAGTCTTTCTGCACTTTCTCTGCAGTTTCAGGAAGTTTTCAAATGTGGTGAAAGTCATAGGCATGTTTAATGAATGTCTGAGGCCACCTCTGAGTATTTCAACAGTTTTGTGAAGTCAGATCCCTCCACTAATCTCACTTTCCATACACACACAGGTAAAAAAGAGACATCATAAGTGTGTCAAATAGCAAAGGTTTGCACAGAGCTCTCAGTTAGATAGCAATATGCCTCAGCATACTTTGAAGCTTGCGAAACAAGTAGCTAAAGAAAATAAAAGTGGTCATGGAGAAGCATTCTCCAATTTTATTTATATGATTACTTTCTACCACTTAAAACACCATATATGTCCTTATATTCAACCACGTATCCTGAAGAGTGAAACTTACAAACAATGAACTATAAAGACGGAAGGCAGAAAAAACCCTAAAACTTGGAGTTATTACTGCTATGTATCTGTTGTACTTTTATGGAATATGTTGTACAGAGTAGGAATATAATGAAATAAGTATTTTAACTTGAAAGAAAATATAGAAAAAATACACATGGCATTTCAGAATGCCTCTGCTTGGCTAACATTGCCATTAAGTACTATCTGCTAAAGATAACAGTCCCCAGATATACTCTTTCATCTGTAATTATCCTAGAGAACAACCTTGTTTTTCAATAAAGAGTAACAGAATGATGTTGGAGTCTGGTTGGATAAGAAAAGGGAATTTCACTAAGCGACAGCTGGTCTGTTGCTCTAGTTTAAGATTCTCAAAGGGAATGGGAAGATGATTCTACCTTTTTAAAGAAAACCAAATTACACCATACTGACCAATTGTACTGGACAGCAAAGCAGTTTCTGATTGGTCATGGAACATTCTGTCGCTTGGCCATGCCAAAAAGCCTGTCATTCAGAATATACTTGTAATACACTAATTTGTATAAATAGATGAAGGAATGCTTCTCTAATGCATTTTACTTTGAAGACAGGTGTGATGATAAGAAACCTGATTAGGCAAGTGTTATGGCTTTAGAGGACAGTTTCTGAAGGGAGATGAAAGCATTAAGATAGGCAAAACGGTAATTTGAATGGTAATTCAATTTTGTGAACTATATATGACTTGTGAGGCTCCAATGAAATGTTGATGAGTGCCCACTATACTGAAGGACTGGGAGAAGAGCCTCCTGCCTCTTTCTGTCTTTCTTTGTATCTTATTCTTGCAAATTCAAAATGCATTCAGTCAGGGAGTGGCACAAGTACATTGAAATATAATTTAATGCTTAAAATAATGTTCTATTGCTGTCTTTGTGTTAACATTTTCAGCCTTAATATTTCTTTCCCTTGAATGCAGCAGTCCAAGCAATTCCTGTAGTTCGATTCAAGTTTCTTTATTCTTTCTTGAATTTCATGGAATTTTCCTGAAGCTGGAGAATGGATCATTTTGAAAAAAGAGATGCATGGGATAATGTGAAGAGATTACAGTCAGGGGAGTGAGGGGCAGACAGAGGAAAAAAGAGAAAATAATTTCAACACATTGTATGGTAGCACTGTGAATATATTCTGTTGGAGAAAGGCATGACAATGGAGAAAATGGTAGGGAAGGACAGCATATCACTTGGGATGAAAACTTATAATTAAACAATTAACAGAAGTAGTAAGTAAGGAAATGTATCCCTCCTCCTCTTTTAACCACTATCAATTAACACAGTATCTTTTACTGTTCTGTGAGTTACATCTTTGTAACATTGGTTATATCATTTTAGTGTAATTAATTGACTAAAATTTTCAATCTAATCAGTAATAATAGCTTTAAAATGCAACCAGGAAAAGCCTTTCATCTTTTAGTATATCAACTATTAAAGTGAATAATCTGTATCTATTAGAAACCTAGCAAGGAAAGTGGATCTCAAATTCTGTTCATATGATACTACAGATGTTCAGTTAAGGATGCATCTGCACATGGAATTAGTTGTTTTTTCAATTACATCCCGCATTAAACAGTCCTTGATTGTTCAGATTCTAGGACTATCAGTCTGCCAAACTAACCAGGTCCTGGTGCTGTGTTGTGGTTTTAAGTAGCCAGAGTTTTTTATTAGTTGGGGGGGCTAGGGGAGAGGAGAGCTTCTTTAAGAAGCTGCTAGAGTTTTTCTNACCTGAAAAACTATTGTTAGTAACAAATCCACTAAGAAGCAGTGCAACAGACTGGTTCCATGGAGAAGACCCCACAAGGAAAGCTGGGGTGGGACTCTCTCACTCTTCTGAACAGCAGCAAAGAAAACCTCTGATTGTAAACCACCCCCCCACACACACCTGCCTTCCCGAGCTGTTGGGGGAAGGTGAAGGATCTTAAAAGGGAGGGGTGGGGGGGAGAAAGGTGTCTGTAACAACTATCAAACTGCTCACCCTTAAACTCTTAAGCTCTGATTTTAGTAGTAGTTGTAGTTGTAGTAGTAGTAAATTCTTAACATTCTAAGTTAGAGCCTGTTTTGCTTGTGTGAAGTAGTTAATAAACAGTTGCTTGTAATCCTTATCACAAAAGAGAGGGGTTTTTTTCCCTTCCTTGAGAAATTTTAGATCTATGTATGGGCTCTCGGCTTTTAGCCAGAGTCAAACCTTGACATGCTGTCAGCCTGATCACAAGGTAATCTTGAGCTTAAATATGGATGTGATTCTGAGACCAGGCATTGTGCATGCTACTCATCTCGACTGCAGTGTCCACTTGGGCCCAGCTCGACCCCCAAGCTCTTCTCTATGGTTAGTATTTCTCTTTTTTATCTTCATGATTTACAAATCCTGTTCTCAGAAGCCAAACTTTCCTTGTGTATTGCACAATTCAGTGCTAAGGATGTTGTAGGCTTAAAACTTTTCCACAGAATTCTCTCCATCCTAGCATATGGCTATGGGGGAAGGAGATTTAATTGTTTCCAGTTTGAGTTGTAATGGCCCTTGAATTCCAAGCTAATAGCCAGGCGTCTCCTGGCCAAGGCTGGAGTTAGGCACAGTGTCTGGCAGTGGTGTGGCAAGCTCAGGCATGGACAGTGACCAACGTGACCTCTAAGCAGTAGGAAAGCGTGCTTACACAATCTCCCCTTCCCTCTCCAAGAACAAGATTAAGAGATCCCCCTTGTGCTGCCTCTCAGTTGTTACCATTTTTCTGAGACCATCCTCACTGCTCCTACCGGCTTGGTTGCCGACCACCGCTGAAAGTGCAGCTGCACCGCACAGCCAGGAAGCCCACAGTGTCAAGCACAAACCGCAGCAGTAACTGCACCAAGGGGACAGATTTTTTCAGTGACATTTCATTTTATTTTATTGTTGTGTTGTTGTTTGTTCTGTTTTGTTCTGTATTTTTAGTAAAAAATTGTTATTTCCTATTTCTTCCCAGTCCAGCAGGGTTCACACCTTCCTTCACTAACATCGTCTTAAGTCAAGACAAAGGGTAACAAACCCCTGTGGGGATTATGTGCTGCTATGCCAAAGTCCATCTATGACTTACCATTTCATGTAATACCTGTACATTGTCCTTTCAAGCCCTGGGGGAAAAAAATTTACACAATTTGTGTACTGTCGAGTTTCCCTGCTTCTTAGGACTTGGCCAACTCAAATGCTATGCCTTCATATAAGACAGTATTCATGTGATACATTTCTTAGTAGAATCACAGAACCATGTAACTTGGAAGTGACCTCCAAAAGTTATCTTGTTTGGTTCTAGCTCAAAACAGGTGCAGTTAGAACAGATTGTTCAGGGTCATATTCAGGCAACTTTTGACAATCTGCAAGGATAGATCTCCTACACCTCTCTGAGTAGAATGTCTCAGATTTCCACTCTATTCATGGCAAATTGCTCATGGTGAAGCAAATAAGTAGAATAGTGAGTGCTCTTATTTGAAAGTTTTTTAGCTTCTGCTTACAAGACAAGCAAGTACCTGTCCTGTGCATATTTTTTTGACAGTCCTCAACTTAGTATCCCCTACTGCTTAGCATCCTGTCAGGACAGACTCTTCTACTTACCTCTGTGCTCTTTCCAGTGTTGAGTCACACTGTAATGCTGTTACATAGTGATGGATTGGCCTTGATTAGTTTTTTTAAGCTGGGTATTTCTGAGCACTAATGTAGGGTGTTTCAGCTGAAGTGATTACTGTGTGGGGTTAGAAAATCCTATGTGAATGGAAAATCCTGGGTTTGGCTCTCCTGAGTCCAATGCAAGTGAACTCATCGCACTGGTGGGAAAGAAGCAGTGGAAATGAAGCCATGGGAATGAAGAACAAAGAAAAGAAGACACAGAACTGAGAAGGCCACAGCTTATGCAAAAGGAACTGAGTTGATACAGACTGTAGTTATATGTTGCTAAAGGTTGTATCCATGTATACCACAATACACAATGCCTTCACTGAATTATGTAGAATAAGGAATCAATTCATTGTAAAGGTATAAAAGCAACTGCTGATGCTAAATAAAGCGGTCTTCGTTTCTGCACCAAGAACAAAGTCTGTGCCATTAATTGCTGCAGTACTGTGTTTCATACTGTTTTTCCATGCAGTTGATGATTATAAAAGTGGAGGGAAGGGGAACAAAAAAAAAATCAACCCTGCCTAAACAGTTCACCTCTGCTTTCTGGTTTTTGAAACTTATCTTTATACTTTGGGTTCATATGTTTCCTGTTTGTTCTTTTTCATGTTACCTCTCCCATCTTGCCGTAGTAACATCCATTGTTTCTTAGCAAGCACAGCAGAGGATCTCCCTCCCATATAGTAATTAGAATTGACAAAGAAAAATCAGATCCTAGATATGCAACTACTGAGTGCAAGGAACAGGAGATACTGTATTAGTTCCTCTACCCATCTCAGTATTTTCATCCATACCTGGGCATTTTTCCATCCTTTTCTGAAAGTTTAGTTCTCTTAACTTTTTATAAAGTACATCTCAAAGCATGTAACACTGCACATATTCCAAACATCTTAAAACAACCATCATTTCAACGGTACTAATTTATAGGAAACTTTTCAAATTAATGAAGCTTAACAAATATGTAGAAATCCTTGGCAATCATCAAGACAAAGAGGTGCAATATATGACTATACCCAGATGGCCCAAACACTGTTCAGAAAATTCTATCTACTCTGACGCACTCTCTGAGCGTATCTAAACTGTGGAGATCATACATTTTTATGGCTCAGACACTGGAAGGAGGAAGTGGTCATTGCTCATTCCATGATCAGTAATGATGCCCTGTGAGACATGTGGAATGCCAGCTGGGAGTTTTCAGCTGAGTAATATTGAGGAACATCTTGCAGGATTCCCTTTATCCTCTCTAAATATGTATGCTACCTGCTTCTATCAGTGCCAGGAAACTTGGAGAGGAAAGGTGGGAAGGGAAAGGGAAAAAGAAAAAGAAAGGGAAAGGTGAAGAGGGGGAGGGGAAAGGAAGAGGAAGGGAAAGAGGAAGAGCGAGAGGTGGAGGGAGAGGTTATTGAATGTCAGGTGAAGGAGTGTATACTTTTCAATGCAAGTTGCATTTAGCCATATCTGCCCTCATTTGGAGCCAGCTGGAGAGATACTAGCTCAGGTCCCAAAACCAGTCCTACCTCATAGGCACTGAGTGCTACCTGGGTTAAGGTCTTGAGTCTTTTTCATACACTCCATGAGCTACACATGTAAGCCATACACAGTATTGCATACCCTCACCTAGACACATGAGTAGTCTTTAAATTCTAGGCTGAACTCTCAGCAATGAATGTTATTTCTCAGGGGAGTGATACAGAGAGGAATACCAGTCTTGAAGGTTAAGTTTTCATCACATCCATGAAGTTCACAAACCTTTGAGGATCAAGATCATTGAAATGTCCAAAGAACAGTTTGCAGAGATCCTAAAATTACCAAAAAAAATCTCCTCTATGACACTTTCTTTTCCCACTCAGGGCTACATCATTAAAAACATCTCAGACTACAATCTTGAATGGCCTTGAAGATCTTATCTACCAAAGATAAGTGTTTTAACAAAGGCTTCTAGAAGGGAAAAAAATATTTCAGAAGGTGGAACTGTGATCAGTATAGCACACAAGCCTAACATTTATTGCTGGATCTTGAACTGCTTTGTCATGGCATGGTCTACCTCCCAGTGCCATCTCAGCTGCACCTTCTATGACAACAGTTCTTTGTCACAAGAAAAAAAACTTTTAAAAGACAAAGAACTTTCTTCAAAGACCTAACATGGTTGTATCTGTGGTTCTCTTGCTCTTAATATTATAACATTTGACATTTTTAAGGTAGTCAAAGCTGATCATTTAGAAGGTTGATTTTCAATTTGTTGTTTTCATTGCTTTAAAAACTGTCTCATTATCACCACTCATATTCAGGGTTACTTTTACTTCAATTACAAAGATTTCTGGGTTATCTTATTTGCTTTTTAATGAAAAGAATGATTCTAATCAACTGTGATGAACAGCACTTATAGTTTACAATTTTCCTGATTAATCCAGCAATAATATATAATAACAGCAATTCCAAGTGATATAAATATGAAAGTCCCTAGAAACTGCATTTTTAATAGCAACAACAAAAAAAGTTATGGAAAGAGTAATTAGATCTTATTGCACACGGAGAAATTACACTAGTCATTTTTACATTAGATCATGGAGTAATTTGTTATATTTCCAGAAGATATGTAAAAATATTACATACAGCAGAAGTAAAATTGTATGTCCACTGAATTTTGGCTGTGAAACTAAAAATAATAATAATAATTGTTCCATCTTTATCAAAATAACACAAAACTTCCTGTATCAGACCAATATCACAATTTTGAAGAAATTCCTCAGTTGAGCAGAATGCCTCTACAATCTACAGACTACAAGATACCAGCCTACAGTTCCTGATATCTTCTAATTTTACATCTCCTAACCTTAGATGATGATCCCTCTTTAGCCTACACGACTTGTGTAGCAGGCAGCCCAAAACTTTATTCAAGGAAGGTATTATCCAGGCTACAGTCTGACCACAGCACATCTAATCATGACTGCCTTCCATGGCTAGGTGAAGTAAAACACCCTTCTGTGGCAAATGATTTGTTAGCCAGGATAATGTCTAATAACTCATCTTCCACGATATCACAGGTGAGGCTGTCACCATTAAATTCTCTTCCTGTAGTAGCAGAACAAATCTTTTCTTATGTATTAACTTTTGGTTCATAAATATATGTGTATGTATATATACCCAAGTTCTCATTATCCCTTCCACATGTACCTCTTTCTATAGTAGTATTAAAGTCACAGCATCTGAAGCTCAACAGAGAAGTGTCTCATTCTGATTTTGAAACCAGAAACTCAACATAGACCAAAGAAGAAGAATTATATGGATTTTATCAATTGTCCTATTCAAGGAGTGTCATCAATAATTTTGAAAATAAAGGTTTTGAAATACACAGTAACAACCTTCCCTTAATAAACTATGTAATAGCCTCCACCAAAACCCCAATAGTTTATCTGCCCAAAGCAGTTGATCTATAACCTATTGAATGACTGCAATGGAAAGTGACGGATTTTGCAAGACAATAGGTTAGAGCTTTCAGGATAAGGTATTCATTTGCACCAGAATGCTGTGAACAAATCAATGCAAAATCCTCAAAAAATATTCTGTTAACCATCCCAAACTCCTGTACATATTTCTGGTTTGTAACACAGACTTTTGCCCTGTTTAGTACTTGTTTTGTGATCTCATAAACATTGCTGTACCAAGAAAAAACAATCCGAAAACCTGATTTAAGCAGTTGGTCAGTGTCCTTCTTATCCTCCTTATTGTCCTCCCACTGCAGCTGGAGGCATTTATCTACTGATGGTCTTGCCAAAATCTCTGCAAAAGCTTCCTGGTGGTCTGATATTGGCTTGAAAAACTGAGACTGATTGTCAGTAAAATGTCAAATATGATTCCACAAGCTGCAGTTCATTTAAAATGACCGCCACCACAGAGGTGACCTTGAAAATGGTGAAGGTTAAGTGATAGGAGTTACATCACAGAGATTTATATCCCCCAGAGATTTTAGACTTACATCTGCTTCTGCCCAGCTTCTAGGGGAAAGTAGCACACAAGTGTCACTGAAAGTGTAATGTGAGAGAATCATCTCAGATGAAAAAAGATATTTGTAATGCATAGTTAAGTTCCAGCAGCATATGATCAAGCAGTATTCAGGTCAACTTCAAATAGATATGTCAAATATATATGCAGGACCTAACAGTTTCAAGGATTGTAACACAAAATGATGCTCGCATGGTTTCCATGTACTTGGTGTTTTTATACATCTTTCAAGTCAATGAAATGTTTAAGTGTTTCAAGCAAATGTGACCCCAAATGTAAAACATTTTGCTTACATCACCATTTGGCTCTTGGGTTCATATTTTCCATCCTCTTAAAACATCTCTCTGTCAGCCTCCCAAAACCCATTCTAGTTCATGTCCCATTTTAACTAACTACCAGCCTAGTAATACCACTGTCTTAAGACTTAGGCATATAACAGACCAGATTTGACTAAAAAATGAAGAGTTTCTTTTAAAATCTACATATTATTCATAACAATTCATTGTTATTCTTGGTCAGCTCTGAGAGAAGCCGATATTCTAGCTAAGATAAACATTGGTCCATGAGGCAATGACACCACACTAAATTAAAATCCTTTATGAGACTATGCCTGCTAGAAGACTTTGCATTTAACAGATTACTACTTTATTCTAAATACTTAGAGGCTCTACCATTTAATTTAATTGATTTAATTGATTTAATTGATTCTACTCTGTCTCACCACACCTAATGAGCATATTTGGTTCTTTGTCAATAAAAACTAATGATTAAATGAAGAAAGTTAATCAGGATGAAATAAAGATAGGAGATATTTCTTTTATACCAGACTGAAATACGCTATTGTCACTTCCTTTATCAGTGGAAGAAAAGTTAAATCCTCTCTCTTGTATGTTGTTTGATAGCAATAGGCAAGGCCTTCAGGCAAGTGTTACTTCAAAGGCAGTGCAAAGGTATTCACAGATTCACTATTCAATTTNAGATTCACTATTCAATTTGTGAGACAAGACAGTGGTTCTACTTTATGTACAAATGGTCATTATACATCAAGGAAAGCAATCACATCCTGTCCCTCTTTCTGAAAATGATAACTATTTTTAGTGCTGAAAGTCCTTGAGAAATACACTGCAAAAGAACTGAGGGAACTTTATCCACTTTAACAGAACTTTAATGTATATCTTCAAAAATATATGGAAACATTAATTTCTTAAGAATCTGAGTGGAACACAGAGACTTTAGATGTTTTCACTAGGAAATAAGCAAGCAAACTAAAGGAAGGCAGTAGTAGAAATCATTACTCTTTTTTTCCCTTTT
>WEIV01027659.1:1746-12101 GCA_013390005.1 Calyptomena viridis | reverse complement strand
CAGGAACAGGAAAATGGATACAGCTATCTTTAACTTAAAACTTCTACATTTTATGTTTCTGGAGCTGTGCAGAATACTGATAAAGTGAGTCTTCTATCACTGCTTCCATAACAGAAATTGAAACTGCTTAAGAAGAGATAACCAGAATGACCTGTCTTCACTAAAGCTAAGGACAGAACATTTACTGATTTCCGAAGGGCCAGAAATTAACTACAGAATTTATTTCTAGCAGAGAACACCCAATTTCATATCTCAGAGCTATAGACTCTTAAGTCTAATAAGTGTAATTACATTCAATGGTTTTGAGAAGCTCTGAATTTCTCCAAAGTATCAGGAAAAAGAATATCAAATTTTTTAAATTTTTTAAATATGTTTCTAAAGGTCACATGTACACTGTAGAAGAGTCCTGCATGTAGCACTGCAGCCCAGGGCTCAATGCACTCAACAGGCACCCTTGCTGCAGTGTGCCCCAACTTTTCCTTTTGAGCTCAAACATTTCACATGGAGGGCCCCATATTTAACATGTGAGCATTGTCTTGCCTATGTAAAGGCTTCTGCAGTCTTTCTTGCCATTGAACCAATATCCTCAAAAGTATTTAGATAAAGCTAAAATCAACATGTATGAAGAATCTAAATATTTCTGAGAAGCCACGCCTAATTCACATATGACTAACAGACCTCTCTAAGAACTGATAGAGGGAAATCCGACTTTTTCAGGATTTTCTAAACTTAGACTTTTTAGTCACCTGATCAAATTTTGTATCTTAAAGGGAAACTAATTTATTACGCCTTGTCTGAAACAAACAAGATAGAATGGCTCTTTTATATAGAGCAGAGAGGAGCAAGTAAGTGACACAAAAAGAAATCTTGCCAAGGCAGATTATTTAAAATCTTCTGGTAACTCTTCAGTAGATTGTTATTCCTTTGAACAACACGAAATGAATATTGAGACACAAAGCCAATTCTTACTTTTTTTTCTTTCTCTTTTTTTTTTCCTTTCCTTTTCTTCAGAAAAAAGGTGAAAATAAAACTGCTTTTCAATTCAAGTAAGTCAACCTCTGCTCTAAGACAATTTAATCCNAGTCAACCTCTGCTCTAAGACAATTTAATCCATGGCTAGTCAGTTAGGTTCAGCAGCACATCTCCTGACTTAATCACATCAGCATGATGAAAACCTGGCCCTGCAAGACTCCTAATTTTGTAAACATCTTTGTAGTTGGACATACAAAATTTGCCCTATTTGTTTTGCATCACTTAAATTCAAGATTTACTTTAAATTCAATATACCATGGGAAAGTTTTGGGGAAGTAATGACATTTTAGACCATTTGTCTAAATTACTTCCTATTTGAAAACAAATCCAAACTCTCTTATGCTCTTAAGAGGCATTCTTAACTATTGCCATGAAACAAATGTCTAATTTAACTATCTCACTCCAGTCATTTCCACTGCTAGTTCACTAAGATCACTCTAGATGTAGATCACTATCTAGATCACTCTTATAGATGCAAATGCCTTATGTTACTAAAGGGCAGTGCAATAGAATAATATTACTAAAATATAAAGGTATTTTGTATTGTGACAATGGTTTCCACTACTCAGTATGTTATTAATCTAGTTTAAGACTCCATATAAATAAATTGTGGTAATATGTGCAATTGTAGGTAACAAACTAATTTCCATCAGAAATTAATTCTCTAACAAAAGAGAATATGAAGTAAATTTAAGTAAATTAAACATTTGCTGAGAAAAAAATATGGTCCTTAATATATGAGTAATATTTTGCATTAAACCATCCTTAGCAGAAACATCTGCCTGTGACTAACAAATTAATCACACATCATAGTTACTACCAACTAATGTCAAGCACTTATTCTGTATTATCAATAATTAAGTACTTTTATAAAGTCATAATTTAAAAATCTGTGTCGGTTACAGTTTTATAAAAGACATTATCAATTTCATTAAAAAAAACCCGACCACAACAAGGTGATGGTAATAAATTAACATCCTTGGCAAAAGTGAAAATAATTGAACAACACAGAGAATGAAGACAGGTAGCCAGGGAAGATTTTTATGTGTCTGTGTAGTTCGCTGCTCTGAAAGAGGCCATTCTAAAAAGAAATTAATACCACACTACTATGCCATTGTTACCCTGAGAATTAATCACTGCTGACTCTTTTTTCTTTGTAAGTCTAAGAGAAGATATGTTTTGTCACCATGCTCCAACCTAGAACATCTGTGTGCTTTGGTCCACAAATTGCAGACAAGAACAAGAAGCCCTTGTGTCACCAATTTTGAATGTGGCCTGGAAACACATAATTTGAATACTCTTTTCCTTTCTAGCTAGTTTTTCATTAAGATAATTTTGCACTGGCATTTTTCAGCCAATCACAGAGCAGTTTGTCCAACTGCATTTTTAAGAAATCAAAGGATGGAGATTCCACAGCTTCCCCTATATTCATATTTCTCCTTATATTTTTCTTGCTAAAATTTGCACCCATTTCTTTTTGCCTTTTTGTTGTACATCTCTGCAAAAAGTTTAGCTCTGTCTTTTCAGCCTTCTTTGTACCATGTGCCCAAAACTGCACACAACGATTTAGATGTGGCCTCCTGAGTGTCAAATAGAAGGAAATAATCACTAAGCTCCTGTTCTTTGCCATGAATAGCAACACTAATTACAGTTATAATTTCTGTGTTGAACCTGGTTATTGAGACACACTGTAAAATGAACTATAAAATGGGGGATAATATTAAGTGGCAAGCTGAAGGCAATTGGGCACAAAATGATCTGTCAGACCTACAAAAGTTAGCTGAAAAACAAATCTTTCATTTTACTCTCTATTTTTTCCCTTTCCAAAACTTAAAAATCTTTAGGGGAAATAAAGCATACCTGCCTTTTTTTATCAGTCTGTTGCCTGAATCACTGACAGATTTTTTAAATAATGACTCTACAGTCTATTTGTAATTCTTCCTGCTGGAAACATGTAACCTGAGGTGTGACAAAACAGATACAGATGGATTCAGGTCTCCCTAGCCTAATAAGAAATTAATCAGCACTGATAGATACTTTAATAGAACAGAATAATTTTGGAGATTGACAGCAATTGCAATAATATTCAGCAGCAACAGATATTGTTCAGAGACCTGATAATTAAAGAGGAATCACTCAAGAAGTAGAGATAGCATAGGAGAAAATTACCTTTGAGAAATCTCCTTATGTAAGTAGTTTGTGAATATTTTAAATAAATATGTCCAGGGAAATTACTTCTTGATCAGAGCAAAAGTTTGACTTAGATGATCCCCAAAGTCCTGTCCAGGCCAATGCCTCTGTGACGCCATGAATGAGAGGAAAAAGAAATTCTCATTACTCACTTGTGAAACACCCCTAAGACAAACACTTTATCAAATCCCTCTTCAGAGTCTTTGAAGCACCAACACTCAAGTGAAACCTCTTTCAAGGTCAGGCTCAAAGTGTCCAGGAGTCATTGGCTGGGAGCTGGGCCTACACAGTGCACACACTGCTGCAGCACCTGGAATCCCTCTGTGTGTAAGGAAAGGAAGCCCCTGTCAAGAACATCTAGTCAGAGTTGACTGAAGAGCTGATTTGTTTTGTAGCTATCTTCCTAAAGGCACATATTTCAAATCATATTTCATACAACTTTCCTTTCTCAGTGCCCTTTGCTTTGCTTATTTAAAACAGCTGCCAGTCATAAGCTATATCTCTAAATGAACCAGAGCTGGGAAAATAAATGTTTCCAGTTTCTAGGACCCAAAAAAACCTTAAACTATTTAAAGGAGAGTATAAAATAGGGATATCAAATCATAAACACCATGGATCAAACAAGTTTTTTTAAACCATGCATGGAAGAGGACTGTCAGTGAGGCAAACACAGTAATTATACTCTTTTGGATTAATATAAATCCATCGTTCATCCTATGTTCTAATTTGCCTTACTTGATAGATAGACAAACCGAGGTTAGGAATCACAATCCAAGTTGCTACCACACAATACAGACTGATAACAAAACTGACATTTTGTTGCCAAGATCTAATAAACTCCTTCCAAATAGGTGTCCCTAGATAGTAAGCTAGACCACAGTTAGATTAATTCGTCCTCTTGATGTGAGTTTTTTTCCTCTTAAATAAACAGATAACTGGTAAGAGTCAAAAGGCCTAGAATGTCACAAGTCAATGATTTGTCCAAAACTCTACAATGTAGTGTGCCTCCACTTTCCTGATTCCTGCAGTTCCCAGTATATCCCTTGCAAAACCAATGGTGCAAAGCTGACATCGAGCTGAGGCAGCTTTATTTGAAACAAGGAGCATTGTCTAGCCATCAGGAACCTATGCATTGTTTATAATGTAGCATCTGCTAAAACATCCTACAACTAAATAGATCCCTCTTCAAAATAAACATCACTCTGTTTACAGAAAACTTGATTTTTCAACAATTCTGGAGGAGGGTGGAAAAAAAAAGGAACAGCTGAGATATCACATTCTAAAGTGGATGAATCCTTTCTTTAGTCTTTGTACTTGCTTTCTTCTCCCAAGCAATTTTAAAGATAGCTTCAATTACACTAAGTGTATAACACACATCTCTGTATAAGTCACTGAAAGCTCCTAATAAGCCTTTGAAATCTAATGGGTGAACAACAAGTTTAAAAAGCTGCATATGGAAGAAAGTAATTCCTATAATTAAGGTCTGATACGCGTGTAATAATTTGATCACTTAGGAGTAGCTTTATCTCCTGTGTTTTGATAAATAGAAAGCTNGGAATGGGCCTAGAAACACAAAGTGGTTAACAAACTGCACAAAACTACTCCTGCCCCATCAGAAGAAAAATGTTAATAATTGTAGAAAGGGAATCACACAACATAGTGGTCTGACTCATGCTAACAGGAAAAATAATTTTACTATGTTTTTTATGCATGAACTACTTGTAACTCTCTTAGGATCTCGTTGACCCTGCTGGAGCAGGGACTGGTCTAGCATGCAATATTTAGACAAAAACAGAGAAAGATCTTGCCAAAAAAAGAAAAAAAAAAAAAGGAAAACAAAAAATGTGGAATGCTAAAAAATTCAGGAATCACACTGGAATTTATGATGTCTTCTCACTTACTCCAGTGGTTTGGAGATTAAGCAATGGATTTCAGCGGCTTAAAAGAAAGAAGAAGCAAGACTTTCTCCCTCTGTATGATGCCGGATTTAAAGGTCCAGAAGTAACACCTTCTTGAAGCAGCAGGCACAGGAGATGTTAAAACCAAACCTAATTACCTGGCAGGTGTAGCATCCTCATTCCACGAGGTACCTCACTTAAGTAATTTTTGCTCAGGTCACATCAGCAACTTTTATGCTGTGGCTAACCAGTGACGTCTTGAAAGCAGGAAAGGCCATAAAACGCCTTAAATTCATCTTTATGTGACGACACTGGCGGGGTTTCGGGAGAATGCAAGCCCCAGCTCCTCCAGCTACAGCCCTCCCGCCGTGGGGTGCCTGGAATACACGGGCTAAAGGGCAGGCTGAAGGTGGAGAGGGCTTAGCGGGCACCAGAAATGCTAAAATTCAAAGTAAAAACTCCACGGCGCGTTTCAAAACAAGCGCCGGGCTGGAGAGGTGGGTGTTCCTCAGCGGGGCAGGCTGAGGCCAGACGGGACCTCCGAGGGCTGAGAGGCGAAAAGGGGGACTACTGAGGGAAAAGAGGTTGCTGCAGAGTCAGGGAGACTCCGCCGTCACTCACCTGCAGCCGCCGAGCAGCTCCTTCAGCATCACAAGCAGACGGGTCCTCGAAAGCCGGGACGCTCCGGTCTCCCCGGTCAGTGTCGGGAAGCGGCTCGGCCGCCCCTCCCCGGCCAAGGTGGTGCCTCCTCCCACCTCGCGGAACCGAGTGAGCCGTGTTTCGGGAATTTCCTCCGGCTGCGGGAAGCGGGGCCTTTCCCTTGGCTGCCTTCCCAAAGACGGGACACGGGGGCCATGGCCACTCGCGGTGCCCTCGGGGCGCGGAGGGGCTGCGGGGTCCGGCGTGGCTCCCAGGGGTGGCCGGGCAAGGACAAGGAGGACAGGCAGGGGTAGCCTGAGAGGACCGTAAGGGGCAGAGAGAATGGACACTTTCCCGGTCCTCCCAGTCCCCAGCGGACAGAAACCGCAGACAGGAGGGATGTCTCCAAGGCTCCTTCATCTCTGGTGCCGCGTCCCAGTGTCCCTGTGTCTGGCAGGGAAGGTCTCTCTGGCCACGAAGGCGCAGACGGCGTGAGGAGGTGACCTGAGGCTTACAGCAGGGCTCGGGGTCGAGGTCATCCTGCGTGCAGCTGTCTGACAAAATCCTTCTCGGAAACCATATCGAGGAAGGTTATGGCTTACAATGGCAAACTCTCCATTCCCAAATATCCCATAAAGCATGAAAGGAGACCAGGAGTTGACTGTATCTGTTGCACTGCCCTTCAGCTGGGAGTACCCATCTCACTGGCCTCATTCAGAGAGGTACAGCGTGCCACAAGCTGCCTGGCTACATCAAACGATGCAACCATTAGAAAGCATTGTTTAAAGTTGTTGTTTCTCCTTGTCAGTGTGTTTGTGATGAAGGTTTCTCCAGTTTGTAGCACTTCTTCATAAAAGAGGTCTTCTTTCTCTTAGATTCTTTGTCCTAAGCTAGATTTGTAGGTTAAACGTACCTATTAAATACTATTTTCCTTGCTTTCCTTTGGATTGTCTC
This sequence comes from Calyptomena viridis, assembly GCA_013390005.1. NCBI lineage: Eukaryota > Metazoa > Chordata > Aves > Passeriformes > Eurylaimidae > Calyptomena > Calyptomena viridis. Next base: position 5,388 of record WEIV01027659.1, on the reverse strand, counting down.
ATATTCTTCAAGCTTGGTTATTTTTCATCAGGAGGATGTGATCTTCAAAGTTCAGCCTTATAGGCTAGATTACATTTTGTACCTTCCAATATATAGTTTGCCATTTTTTTGTAATAGCATAGTGTTGCTGGCTTACACTTTGCTTCTGATTGATCCACTTCAGCACCTTGATCCTCATCTGAATTGGTGTGTAGCCAGTTGTTCCCTACTTCATTGTATTGCAGTCATTTGTCATGCTTACCTCTGCCAAATAACACATTGTTTCTTAGTCAGGTGATTCATTTTCTTGTGATGCTCTTGCTTTCCAGTCAAGCAAATGATTTCTAGACAATGGATAGTTTTATTCTTCAGAACCTTATTCTTGAGAATTGCGTCTTTTGCTTTGAGACATGCTGTGTCATGTAAACTGACCTTTTCACAGAGGGTCACTAGTTCCTCATTTTTCATTACCTGTGTGCTGGTCTACAGGCACTGCAACAGAACATTTACTGTTGTATCAGAACTGAGAGCAGTATGCATATGAAAGATCATCTAACTGCTTAGTTTTACTGAAAATGCAAGTCTCAGATCTAAAGTTGGATGTGAAAATTTTGGCTTTTTTTTTTCTCTTGTTTGTTAACAATTCTCTGTAATATGTTAGTAACTTCTTTAATGTTTTTAGACAGTATTATTAGAAAATCTTATTGGAAATTTATCAATTGTGTATTTGAAAGTAGGTTTTGAATGATATGCAATAAATAAAAGGGGTAGAAAATTTTTGTGCATACTATTTTAAAGATAATATATTAACTCACTTTTCTCCTTTGAACACTCTCATCTGTGTTCCAAAAATATTTCTTTTTTTAGGCCTCTGATGGAGATACCTGTTAAAATCTATTGATACATTTAATATTTGCTGAATCATTTTAACTCTGCTATGGTTCTCCTCTACCTCTCTCTTGACTCCTGCCTACCTGCCCAGCAAAGACTTCTTGCATAGCTTAACATGAATGGTAAGTATACTAATACTTTGTCTAGCTGTTCGTTAAATTCTAGCTAGCTCTTCTATCTGTTAGCAATTAACTGCTTTATTTTGAATTACGTGAATTCTTGCACAGTCTCTGTGCCTGATAAAAGCACCTGAACAAACTGACTGAGTGTGATGAATGCAGTCAACTCTGTAACCAAATTAGGGGTAGCTAGTACAGCTACAAAGAAGGTAAAGGACTAAGCCATAATCAGGCCAAGAATTTCTCTAGTTCCAGTCTGTCCTCTGGTAAACCACAAAGGAACAGGATTATGCAGGTGAGCATTGATGCATATGAGCTTGGATCACTGATCATGTGAGTAACACATGAATATCTAAGACTCATTTATCAAGGAATGAGGAAAGCTGTGGTTGCAAGGAGCCTCAGGAATACCCTTCCTATTGCATGTAGTTTGACTAAAGCCTTTATAACTTTATTTCCACTTTATTCCATAAATATGAGAGCCTAAATGAGTGTTCTTTGAGCTCTCCCTGCAAGCAGCTGGCTTCATGGGATCTCCCCATGAGCTGAGACACCTCTCAAAGTTACTCCTCAAGGCAGAGAGACCTCCCACCAACTTCACATCTTTGATAAGTGACACACATAACCTGGTATGGTAGTACACTAAGATTTCTGTATGGGCAGCTCTGATTTTTGTATTAACAGCTTTGAATCATTTCATTTATATCCTTTGTGCAGTAAGTAATACAGTGAACCTTGCCATTGTATTTTGTTGTAAAAGGTGCACTTTTACAACATATTTCAATAAACTCAGTTTTGCAGATACTTTTGGTGGTAGTTCTTTAATGTTTTAGGGTCAGCTGTACCTAAAATAGAAAATTTCCCTTCCATACGTCAAGATTTTGTAGCTTCTTGGCATCAAAACCTAATTTTTCTCCATTGAAATCAGTGTTCAACAATGTTCTTATAATGTTATATAACCTCCTTGCATAATTTACAAAATCTAACACAGATTTTGTTGTGTTGCTGTATACTAGTAGTTTTTACCCATACTGACTTATACAGTACAGTAAATCTGCCCCTTATGAGTAATAAAAAGCTAATTTTCATATTCCTCCACCCTTCAGGAAGAAAGGAAGCCATTGGAACAATGCTATCTCTGTTAACAGGACCATTTTGAAGGAAAACACAAATCTGCATACGTAATGGACAAAAGATAATTCCCTTTGTCAGGCACTGAGTCAAAGACCTGAAATAAGAAAAACGGGGTAAATATTCCTTGTTAACCAATGCAATGAAAGACTTTCCACAGAAATACTAGTCTGTATTTCAAGAGTTTCTGATTCCAGTTAGTTAATGATCATATGCTTAAGTTTCTGGACGATTTAGTAGAGATGTTAGTTCCTTATTAAAAGCCAGTAATTTTTATTAAAAAGTCTGAAGTTTTTTCAGTTAAACTAATATTTAACATAGTGTGAAAGATGCCATCTTTATCCCCAAAGCAGGATGAATCATACCCACATCCTGGTTCTCAGAATTTTTTTAAATCTCCCATTGCCAGAATGTCCACTGCCTTCCAAAACAGCATCTGGCTAGGACCTAACCATCCTTAATGGTAGAAAGTTGGATACAGCAGCTCATGGTAATAGACTCATTACTAACTAATGACTACTTACACCATTTAGGCACTTACTTTATCCCTGAGGTGTTTGCAGTTTAGAGACCAGCACTTTCCAAGAACCTGTTGAACTCCTAGATTCTCCTCTGAAGAGATGAATTTCAACCTGGTCATGTCCTAGAACTATTCTTTCACCTTGGATTGGATGAGGCACAAGTAGTCTGCCTCTCCAACTCCTATGCTTCTGTGTCTTTCCAAACAGTGACAACTTTAACTGGAGACCAGTGGCTGCATCCATTTACACTATGGTTAAATCTGTTATATTCTTTTCAATATTAAATAATGTTAGTATCTTTGGGGTCATTCCAAGCATCCATTTGAACCATTCTACCAACTGAAGAGACAATTGAATCCTTCTCTTTACTTTCAGGTTGAGCTCTCTGGTCAGTAGGCTATTACAAAAGGGCTCTGTGCCTGAACATTTTAAAAGTTGTCCTCGGCATCTTCCTGAGGGAGACAAGTGTATGAAGCATGAAATAGCCATACTCTGAGAAATGAACATCCCAGGAATCGCCACACCTAGTTTTTGTTCCCAAAAACATTTGTGCAGGCTGCATGCTCCAATTCTGTGCATATGAAGTCTAGTTCTTCAAGGAATTTGAAGAGATGCCAAATGTATTCAGACTTTCAGGTTGATGGATAGCTAGATGGGATTCCAGAGGGGAAATTAGCTTTTGCCTAAGAGCCTCGATCGAGTAAAGTCAAAAACATGCACTCTCTGGATCCCAAATTTAAGACACTTTACGGTCTTGTTTTCGTATCAGTTTTTCTAGGGAGAAACCCTCTACTACCATCTTGTGGTAAATTAGAGAAAAAGGCATGAAGAGCAAACATTTTAAATCTACGTGGGAGTCAAGGCTTTAAATGCGTTCCATATTTGGAGCTTTAGACTACTAAAGTATCGAGAGTGTGATGAAACATTTCAGAGTAAACAGCACAGTGTGCTGGAAAAAGTAGTTGTCCCCTGTCGTATATTTAGATTGTGTGCTTAAATAT
>WEIV01027657.1:509437-530287 GCA_013390005.1 Calyptomena viridis | reverse complement strand
TTGTGTGTGCTGCCTTCCCAAGGAGACTGGTTACATTTAAAAGGAATTCCCTAAAACATTGGGATGTGATCCTTAACACAACTACAGCAAAAGTCAACAGCAAAACACACTTTTTATTCCTGACTGAGCAGGGACACATTTGCCTCAAAACATTCTGGAATTTGAGCCATTTCCTTGCTCTAATTTCATTTTCTTAAACCAAAAGCTTGATTCTAAAGCTACATACTTGACCAAGGAAACCCTTCCTTAGGGAGGGATCTGTGGAGTGAGAGTTAAAAGTGCTCCTTTAAAGAGAGGAGGAAGAAAACTCTACGTGTGTAGTAAATGTTGTGTTTGTATCTCTCTTCAGTACGCTGTTGTCGCAAATCTATTCTGCTGTTGTAGAGGCTGTGCTTGCTGGCATTGAGTGCTATGCTAAAACTTCCACTGAATCCAAGGTAAATGAAGCCCCCATTTCTCTCTGTCCTTGTTCATTTGGATTGCTCACAGTGTGGCGTGACAAACCAAAAGGAAAACCAAAATAATTCCGTGTTTCAGCCCCCGAATGACACCATGGAGTTCAGGCCGTGGCCTCCAACCAGTCTCTGAATTCTGTTTTAAAAAAGACATTTCAGAGGGTTTCTAATATTTGCCATCTACATTTGTGTATCCATCTCTCAGGAATTTTCCTGATCTCCTAGTAAGGAAAACGAGCTGTGAAAGAACAAATGTTAGCCTGGTGCATCAATGTGTTCCTGTTTGTCTTACGGGTGCTCCTGTGGTTGCTGGGATTTGGAAAAGGCTGGGAAAAGGTGTTTTATTCTTCATTTCCTTTTTTCAGGCGAAGGAGGTGGCAGAGCAGGTGCTCCTGGCTGTGTTGGACACCTTTGGATTGACACAGCTTAAATCTGCTTTACGGTACGTGTCTCACACAGTGACTGATGGATCTCTTGTGTCACTGCATTGCCTTCTTTTAGGGAGAAAAAAGTCAAATATTCAGTTTAAACTGACCTTGCTCAACTGCCAAAGACTTCATGATGCATTCAGGCTTTTAAAATTATTATAACTGTTCAATTCCCCTGCTTTTTAAATCACTTCAGCAGTTATTTTGCTTTAAATTATTCCTGCTTCATTTTGAAATGCAGAAGAAATACAAACCACATGTTTCACCAGAGCAATTTCTGTCTTGCAGCTCCAAAATTGCCTTTCAAATCCAGGCTGTGAACAACCATGGAAGGTTTGTATCACTGTCTTGCACTCCTTGTTACTAATTAGTGCTTTTAATACATTAATTTATTTTTCTTGGCTTAGAACTTCTGAGAAGAGATTACGTTTGATTATTTCATGCAAGATGTGCTAAATGCTTTTGTGGATGAGATAGTTTAATGATTTCATTTCTGTAGTTGTGTGGAATCTTAAAAACATTTAAAAAACAAAAACCAGTTGGGCAGACCAATTCTATTAACTGGTAATGAGCAGAAGCAGCTTGAGCTCATGAAGAGTTCCCTTTTAAAAACATTCTTTTCACTTAGTTGATATCAAAATCTTGTGCTTTCTAATCCCCACAGTGTCTAATTGAAATGGCCTACACAAATAAGAGTTTATTTTATAATGAAATAGCCTTTTTGGCTGCTGTGAAGTCATTGAAAGGGATCTAAGTTTTAAATATTTAAATATTGTTGTTGTAGAATTACTCCATTAGATAACGAGGACAGCCTGAGTTTGATCAAAACGGTGAGTCAGCTCTTTATTGGCTTTATTTTTATTTTTATTAGAAAATAGAGCTTGAGTGGCTGTTTTTATGGGGTGTGCTGAGATCCTTAGTCCTGTCAGTACAAGTGGAAGGGGGGAAAGATGGGAGAGATTCCAGAAACAGATTTAACAGGGAATTTGGAATGAAACACTAACACAGATTTATGATCTCAAGTACAATATAGAAGTGGTGGTTTAGGTGTTTAAAACTCTATGTTTTAGAATTTTTGCAGTTTCAACTGAAAATTTTCCTGTTCCAACTGAAACTCTGCTTTCCCTTCCCTTGTCTCCAACTCTTGGATTTCTCCAGGCATCCATGATGGTGTTTGACATTCCAGACCTGCTCTCAGGAAGAGGATGTTTGGGATCTGTTGTGTTTTCAGAGTCCTTTCTGACATCACAGATACAAGTCAGAGAAAAAGGTGAATATTTTCAGTATTTTGAATTCTGACACCAGTTCAGTTGTTCCATTGGCTTTGCTGTGAGGGAAAAGGCAGAGGGATCCCCGTGGATGTTACTGCTGTGACATTTATGGCTTTGGAACACTTTGGGTGGAAGGAGAGCAAAGGAAGGAGCCATACAATAAATGAGGGTTTCTTTGGAATTGTCCAGCAGCTCTGTGTATGTCACAGCACTGGGAAAGCTTCACTTAAACATTCAGAAATCCTTAGGGAATTCCTGAAGGAATTCCAAGTCTGGAAAGCAACTTAGTGGCCATTCTGGGTGGGTTTCTGGTTCAGTGGGCACCTCGTGTGGTTTGATAAAAACCATAATATGGTTTGATAAAAGACCTTGGAGGTCTTTTCCATGCTTGTCCTGCTTTGCTTCCCACGGTTTCCCTGCAGATGGCAGCATTAATCCAGAAACCAGGCACCTTATCCTGACTGCAGGAATCCCGAGGCACAATTCCTGGCTGGTGAGTCCACACTTCCAGTGAACACTCCCTAGGAAAGGAGGGAGGGATCAGGAAAACTCTGGAGCCTGAGCACTAATCCAGAAGAGTATTATATTATTATATTACTTATTTTTATTATTATTATTGTTATTATTATTGCAAGAGTTCATTCACAGTTCCTCTAAGCTGCACATAGGCATTGCTCTGTGTGCTGGCTGNTTATTATATTATTCTGATTTTTTTATTTGGCTATGGAGGGAAAAAACCCTAAGTGGAAACAGGCCTTGGATCCATTGTTAACACACATTTTACACTGTTTTTAGCTGTGTAAAGTACAAGTGCACAGTGTAACTCTGTTGTAGGGCACTTCAGATCAGCCCAGCAGGAAGCAGGATCTCATTGCAGACCCCTGGTGCAACACACTGTGTTGGAGTAGAATTCCCTATGGATTTAATAAAGCTGGGCACCATTCTGCCCTTTGGAAATCCATGCTTTACCAGGAATAAAAAATACACCACTTTCTGTCTGTATGATACTGTTTTAGTCTGTAAAACAATTTAATGGGAAAGTGTGTTGCCAGGAATTTTTTCAATCCCATGGTAACACAGAATTGGGAGCACAAAATTGGAAGCCCAGTGGGCTCAGGGTTTTATCTTCCTCTGGTGCCTGAGGCTCTTGTTTGCCTCAAAACCTCTTTAATGCTTTTTATTGAACATCACTTGCTTCATTTAACTTGTTTTATTTAACATTAGACTTGCTTGTTTTGGGCTATAAATCACAATACAAATGGAAACTCTTTGTGGCTGCAGGTTGAAGACAGTGATGTGAAACTGTCTGAAAAGGCACAGCACATTTTGAAGGTAAAATTAAACATCTTTGTTAAACTAGAGAAGTTCCACTTTGATGAAAAAATAACCTGAGCTCCCTCCAAACTTTTATTATGTGTGTGACAAGTTTAGTCTGTTCTACCCTGTCCCTTGCAAACTTTGACCCCCCCAAAAAAGTGTAAAAGTTTGAGCTTCTTTATTTCAAAAAATGACAAAACCCAAGAGCAAAAAGAGTTCTGATACAGCTACAGACTCATTGAAGTCTCACTAAACTTTACTCCTGGAGCTCATGTGTTCCCCAAATCCCCCCAAACTCAATGCCACTCTCCATGCAACTTTCTTTTAACTTAATTAGCCTGCTAAATGCCTAAAGGAGAACACTCTGGAAAAGAAAAAAGGATTCGGAATCTGGGAACGTCTTAAATCACATGAGTTTCCCATTTGTGGTTTAATTTGTGGTTCCCAGGAATGTTCATTATAAATAGATTTATTTTCCTGTGTTATACTTTTAGCTCAGCAGATTGACAAACTAAAACCAAAAAGCTCTGCCTTGGGGTTGTAGCAATAACTTGGAACTTCACAGCTGCTGGAGAAACCAAAATGGGGGGAAAGCTTTTAAAAATGATCCTTTTGCTCTGCTCTTGCACTGCTCCTGCTGTACCCATCAAACCCTGCTGAAGTTTGAGGGATAGTGGTTCAGAATAAATGTTGTGCCTGATCCAGTGTGTGCTGCTGCTGTTTGGTTTTTCCTCTTTAGGAAGATCAGTCTTTCCTGGGCACTTTACTCACTGGAGGGGATGGAGTGTATCTTTATTCCAGCAATCCACAGGCCATGCCTGCAGAAGGTGAGCTGTGCTTGGGGTTTTGGGGGTTTTTTTGGCTTGTTTTTTCTTGTTTTGTTCTGGGATTCACACCTGGGGGGAGCCAGACTGTTCCATCATCCCAAGCTTTCTTCCCATTTGCCTTTACAATTCTCTTCTGTCAAATTCCATGCCTTGTTCTTCAGTCCCAACCTCTGCTCAGGAACTCCTCATCCTGGAAGGAAAATTCCTGGTGAGCTGCAGGTTCTGGAGGCACATGGAGCCTCTTCAGAGAGGCTTTGCAGAGCTTTTTCTCCATCATTAATGTCCAAAAACATGCACAAAGTGGCTGTTCCTGTCCTTAATAGATGATGTGCCAGATGTTTTCTGCCTTTCCTGTATCTCTGTGAACTTGAGGTTGGAAAGATTGGACATTGCAGAACTTCCAGCTCAGGAAGTGAAGACAAATGTACCTTCACACTGCCTGTGATGCAGGAGGGTTGTTACAAATTTATTTACAGCCTTGTATTTGCTCCTAATTAAGTCCTCTCCTGGAGCTGATGTGCTATTCCCATTTTTTCCATTGTCCTTTCCACTCAGGAGTTCACAGCTTGTCATGTGCTCCAGGAACATGTTTGATCCTGGTCCTGGTCAGATTCAATCCAATCTTGGATTATTCCTCCTCTTCTGGTGCCTTTTCCTTCAAGGACTGAAGTAACAGGAATATCCCACTAATACAAATAAAGACAATTTAATTGGGAGGAGTTTCCCTCCCTCCCTCACTTGAGCCTTGAACCAACAGATGCTTTTTAAAGCATAATATTTTTACATTCTAATGTGCAGAGAAGGTGTTGCCACAGTGCTGATGTACAGCAGAATATAGGGGGTAAAATGAAGCCAAATGCAATTAGAGTGATATATAAAAACCAGAATCCTGCAGGAACATGGATTGTTTTCCTCAGAAAGGAATGACATTCATCCCGTGGTGCTGAAACACTGACCTGTACCTAATACAGTCTTTTTTTCTCTCCAATTCCAGGTAAATTGTACTTCTTTTCTGATGGAATTCTCTTTTCTGATCCCCACCACGGCAGCATTTCCATTCCCAAGAACCACATGAGCTCCATCTCTCTCTATGATGGGGTGAGTGTTTTGTCTGCTTTTACTGCCATCAACTTTTAATCCATTTTTAACAAGAATTCTGTGTGTTCCTCATGCAAAATTCCTATTTCAGCTGCAGTTTTACAGGTGTGTCTGTGCAGCTGCAATAACTGATGCAAATCTCCACCCTCTTGGTGCTGATAAATTAGTGAGTAAGGTGGAGAATCTTGTATTAATCTGGGTTGGCAATGTGGTGTGAGAACAGAACATACCATGATAAAACATCCAGCAATATGCAGTGATGGAGAGGGAAAAATCCAAGGAATTCTCATGTCACCTGGTGTTTTGGGGAGTGAAATGCTGCCTTTTATTCCCAATATATTTGAATCTTTGTCTTGGCCAACAGAGCAGTGTTGTGGCTCAGTGGGAACTGAGAGGTTAAAGGTGGAAACTCAGCTGATTTTTCCTGCTCAAGGCAGACACTGTGGGATAACTCCCACTTGAGAGTGCAAAAGAGATTATTTGGGCTGGTTATTGTCTCCTAAACACTGGGAAAAAAAAAAGAGTTTCCTTTAGTTTCTCTTTTGTTCAGGTACAGTATTCCCCCTTTGTTCAGTGACCTCCAGCATTGTGTGATTCCATCAATTAATGCAGGAAACCAGGAAAAACAACCAGAGTGTGGGATTGCACTGAGCTGAAAACCCAGCAGCACAGGGGCTCTTACCTCAGCTGCCTTTTCTTGGACATCATGGATTCCCCCTTGGAGTTTAAGGAGCTATTTTAACACTGACCTTCCTTCCATTGTTGCAGTGAAGACACTCACTTTCATAAAACTTGCTATTTCTGGGACCTGGCCATTGATGTTGGGCTGGTGCCAGGTTTGTGTGGAGCTGAGCCTTGACACAGAATTATTGTTCTACTGACTTGGCTTCAGAAAGGGTGGAGGGTTTAAATGCTCACAGGGGGCAGGAGAAGCAGGGGAATTGTTAGTGGCTTTTTCCAACAGTTACTGCAACAATATGGATGGGAAAAAAAAAGAGGATAATTTAAAACTGAGATTAAAATAAAAGATACACCTTCCAGTGATGCAAACCACAGTTTCTTAGCTGCTCTATCACCAGGTTCTTGTTTATAACTTGAAAATGTCTGCACTTGTGGTCACCATGTGCTGCAGGCTCCTCTGGCCTGAGGAACTGGGCCCAGAGCTGCTCCCTGAGCTCCTGAAATCCTTGGAGCTCATGGACATGGAGAGGGCAGGGTGGCTTTGGGCCATTCATCAGCAAGTATTCCCAAGTCATATTTAGCTTTCACAACATTAACATCTTGTAAGATGTCCGTGGGGATTTCTTGCTGCTGCTTCCCAGCTTTTTTTTCAATTTGTGGCACTGCAGAGGTTTTCCAGGAGGAGGAGGAGCACATTTGGGACCCTTCCCATGCAGATTGCAGCATGGATGAGTTGGCCTTTTAGCCACTTCTCAGGAAATCTCTGAGGTATCCTGCAGGATCCAGGATCTGGGGATTCTGGTCCAGTTTCTCTTAGGAGAATATTTTTATATGTTCTTCTGCCAGTTCAGTGACTTTGAGGGGATTATTTTTCCAATTAATCCCTCACTCAGCAGAGGATGGAGATTCTTGTGTAACAGTTCCCCAACTTGAGCTTTTTCTTCCCAAGAATTGGTACATTGAGTTCTTTGCCCACTTCCCAGGGAAGTGGGTGCTGCTCCATTTCTGGTTTGAATCCTAAGTAATGGAATCCCCATTTCCCAGGGATGTTTCATGCTGCCAGATTGTCCTGCTTTTCTAAGGCTTTGGTATGAAAAGAGTTACAAGTCCAAGTTTGAACATAAACCACTCCATAAACACCTGTCTTGAAATCCAGAATCATGGAATCCTGGAATGGGTTGGGTTGGAAGGGACCTTAAGGATCATCCAGTGCCACCCCTGCCATGGGCAGGGACACCTCCCACTATCCCAGGTGGATCCAACCTGCCCTTGGACACTTCCAGGGATGGGAAATCTACTGTGGGAAAACCAAATAAACCAAAAACAACCCAGGAAACCAAAGGTGTGTGTTTTATAGACCAAAAATTGGACAACCTGAGCTCAGAGCTTTGGGTTTCAGCTTCCTCTCAGTGAAGACAATCCAGGTGAAAAAGAAAGAAATTTAGTAAAACTTGTGCCCCTTAAAGAATCTGAGAGAAACAGGACATTTCCAAGATGCAGGTGAGCTACACTTGGAATTACAGGCCTGAAGGTTGTGTTTCCTTGCAGAACATTCCTGTCAGGTCAGGAACTCAGCAGCATGGCACAGAAAGTTTGCAACAGCACTGTGCCAGCCTCGTAATATTTTTATTTAATTAATTAAATTAATTGGAGTAATTGAATTAACTGTGTGGTGGCTGTGTCAGAGATACGGGTGTAGGGGAAGAATTTGTTGTGAAGCATTAACAGAGGAAAGGTCTCATTTTAATGGGGGAAAAGAGTAGATATTAAATGCAACTTTCCTTTTCAATACAAGACAAAACTTGGGTGCTGAGACCCATCTGAGATCCTTTATCTGAAGTTATATGTAAATTTATCATGGTGAGGAACTGAGGGATGAAGTGAGTGCCTGCAGTTGGCCCTTGTGCTCCATCCCTGTCCTGTGGAAAGCAGGGAATGTTCAGGTCTTTGTATTATTACTGTATTCAGCCTTTTTTCCCTTTGAGGAACTGTTAATTATAACTTGTCTTGTTTCTTCCTTTTCTAGGATTCCAACAGTGTTGTTGCTGCTCTCTTCATTGACTTCAAGAGTTCCCTGCTGCCTCACCTACCCCTTGAATTCCATACCCAGAACAACTTCTTGATGATTGCACTTTTCCCCAAAAGAAAGATTTATAAAGCTTTTTATTCACAGGTAAAGGAAAAAAAAGATAGTTTTGGGTGAGGGGGAAACCCCATGGTTTTTGTGTGTGTCAGGTGGGACACAAGGGTGGATTTGATGTCTCTATTAACTAAATTTGGAGAGAAGGGGCTCACACAAGTTGAGCCACTAAAGCTTGTTGCATGTTGAGTAAAAGTAAATACAGGAAAAGTTCAAGGGTTTTCTTTCATGAGTTTTCACAAACAAAACCTTTCCACCAAGGGATCAATATAAAATGCACTGCTTTGAGCAGTAGGTGGCTCTGGAGATGTCCAGGCTCTCTCTTCCCACCAGGAATTCTGATTCCCTGAGTGCCTTGCACACCTGAGGTGATGAAGGACTGGCCCTTCCCTTCCCAGGAGCTCCTCATCTCAGGAACCTGGATGTGTGAGAATTTCTGTGGGAATTTCAGGGATGGTGCAGCTCCTGAAGTTTAATGCTCCCCACGTTTTTCCATGTGCCTCCTGAAGGCACAGAGTGCTCTGCAAACTGCTTTTCTGGGAGCTGCATTTCAATGGAGCACTGGTGTGGAATTGGCTCCAGCAATTCCCTGGAGTGCCAGAGGTTCTATTGTGTGTTTTTGTGGTCAGACACATCAGGATTGGGATCCTTTGGGAAGTTTTGTGGAAGGCTTTGAGTGTCCCATCTGGCATTGTGTTATTCCCTGAGTGCACTGGCTTCGTGCATTGTGCTTTTCATAAACTAAACTTTATAACAATGGTGCTTTTGAGGAAATGAGCCTGGAGATTTTAGGACTTCCCAAGGCTTTTAGGATGTGATCATCACACTGGACTGGGAAAGACCACCTAGCTCAGAGTCATCCCCACTGGAATTATTAATGGTACCATAAAATGTCTCCTTTTATGTTTAAATTCCTCCCACTGTTCCACTCTGTGAATGCTTGGGAATCTGTTTGGTTTTGAATTTTCAGCCTATTTTATTAGGCCTGCTTTTATATCTGTTCTATTTTTCTCTTCTCCCCCAGCACACATCCTTGAGATACTTAGAAATTTCAGACCTACTTTCCTGCCTTATTTGGCCTAATAAAATAAAACCAGATCCTTTTCAGTCTATGCCTATAAGAAGTTCTTTTTTTTTTCCTTTCTGATCACTGTAATGTTTTTCTTTTGGTGTGTATTCTGGCTCTAGACATCAAACTGTGTGTAGTGCCTGAGATGAGGGTATTTGTTTCCTATACAGAGGCATTTCTGCTCTGAAAATGTCCCCTTGGTTTGCCTTTGCTTTTCACTGCTGACTTGGATTCAAAGATTGTGCTCATTTCTGGAGAAATTCCTTCAGGTCCTTCCTCTTTTTCTACCCACTGATATTCCAGCTGATTTTAGAACCATTTCCATTCTCATTTTGCTTTTGTACTTATCTTCCTCCTCTGTTTCCTTCCATTTCCTCCCAGAATGTTTCTTCATTCTTACCATTAGATTTACTTTTATCTGAACCATCTCCCAACTTAGCTCCCCAAAATGCTGTCAGTTCACTCCAGTCTTCCAAATTCCTTGCAAAGGAATTACAGGGCATTCCCCAAACAGCTCTGCTGCTGATTTTCCTCAGCCTCTGCTGCTTTTTCTTGGAGCTATTAATTCCTGTCCCTTCTTGAGTTTACTTTTGGCTGCACAATTCTACACTGAACTTCAGTTTCTGACACCACACCAGTTGCTTTGCTAGAATTCAAGTAGATGAAATGTATTTTTTGTCTTGAAGATGCTCTTTCATGAACAAAACCTCTCCCTCAGATGGAGTGCCCCTGGTTGTGTAAGCCATGGAAACATTATTGTATTTGGTCAGCATTTACCACCAAAATTCTTTCTGAAATACAAAGATTCACTAATTTTACTCTTCTGAATTATCTGTCATGATGCCTCACTTGCTGGACCTCTGTTTTGATAATTCCAAGCCTCCTGAAAGTAGGGAATGACAACTACTCTTTCCTCCAGATCTGGGTTTGTTAAAAACTGGGATGGTGGCAGGATTTTGGGCACACAGAATCTGCTTTGCACTTACCTTCCTCCTGTTTTTCCTTCCATTTCCTTCCAGAATATTTCTGGAATCTGCTTTGCAAATCCTGTGAAGGTGGGACAAAACCTTCCACATCCTCACTAATGCATGCAGGAAGAAAATACACTTTTTCTTTGGGATGTGCTGATTTCTCATTTTCTTCCCCTTCTCTGAGGCCACAGCTCTTTTTAAATTTGTCTTGTTATACAGAAAGGTCTCATTTATTTCCATTGAGTTCTCAGCCTGACCTATGTTTTCACTTGCATTCCTACAGAATACAATTTTCCCTTGACCATTCCTTCTTTCCATCCCTCCTGGGCTTTTCCTTTAGTCTCTTTTACCTGTTTTGAAATGGGATTTGTTTGGCTCTGTGGATCCTTCTGCACAGGCAATGTTGCCTTTGTTGATATCAGCAATATATTTGATTTTGGTGGGGTTTATCTCCCCCCCTTGTGTTTTGGAGGCTGATCTGTTAATGGAAAGCACTCAGTCCCCCCCAGTTGTTTTATCTTACTGGGAGAAGTGACAATGGCTGTTACCTTTGCTCAGGAAAAGGAGGGAAATACCAAACATTGCCATGACTGTGATTGATCCCAGTCTGATTTCTGGGATCACAGTGCCAGTCACATGAGTGTGCCTGGGCTGGAGCAGTGGGATATGAGCCAAGACATCATTCCCTAAGGAAATGAAGGGCTCCCTTTGCTTTCTGGAATGAACTGAGTTTTTCCTACATTTCTAGAAGCGATTGCTGCAACCTCACCTCATGAAAATTATAAAGAGACTGGTATGGATCCAGTTCCTGCTGTTCAGCACTTGGGATATAAACACCTACATTTTTATCAGGAAAACTGGATCATTTCAGTCAAGTTACTTCTTGAAGCAGTTGCAGTCCAGCCAAAGGGGTTTTAAAATCTGATCTCTGGGGACTTCTCCCATCATTTGAATTCCTGGAATGGGTTGGGTTGGAAGGACCTGGAAGCTCATCCAGTGCCACCCCCTGCCATGGGCAGGGACACCTCCCACTGTCCCAGGGGGATCCAACCTGCCCTTGGACACTTCCAGGTATCCAGGGACAGCCACAGCTTCTCTGGGAATTCCTGCAGCAAACCCAGGATCGTTCAGTATTTAATAACTAGTGAAAATGTGTCTATTTTTTTAGCTGAGCAAAACCGATCCCTAAACAAATTGAAAGCAAATTTTGGAAAACAATGACACTCACGTGTAGATCTGGTTTGTTCCAGGTTTTCTCTTCGTGGCAAAACCAGACAAACTCAGGATTATCCTTAAGGGTTGTCCAGGAGGAATTCCTGTCAGTGGAACAAAAGAGACTGTAAGTGCAGTGACACATGAACTGTGTGTTACTCTCAGAAAAATGCTGTTAAAAATCAAAAAAAGAATCGATCAAAGAAAGAATCATTAGATTCTTAGTGCTACACTCACTTTATTTTTTTATACCATTTAATATGTAGCCTTTTGGTTTAAAAGAGGAATTTTTAGGTTTCTGTTTTAACTTCCCAATTAATGGATTTGCTTCTTTTAGGCATTCCAGTGTTCAGAAGCTCTTTAAAGCCTTGTCTTTTCCTTCTGGGGAAAGATGCAGGGAGCTGAAATTATCTGCTGCCCTCCCAGAATTGGAGAGGTGAGACATTATTTTTGTGTTCAAGGCATGAGTTGTATCAGCAAATTACACCAAATCGTTTTGCTGGATATAATACTCATCCCAAAAAAATTGCTTATTAAATAATCCTCTCTTTACATTTCTGTCTTCACTAGATACTTTTATTCTGAGCTGAATAACTTCCTCTCTAGTTTAACCTTTTAGAAATGTTATTTTAGTAATTTCCCAGCTATTTTTATGAATGAACCTTTTCTTTTTTGAAGGTTTGTGCAGCATTTCACAGTGAGCAGTGTCAGTACCAAGCCAGTAATGAGAGCACATCTCCCTCTTTTATTGCAACAGTCAGAAACCATTCCTGACAGCAAAGCTGAGAGGGACAAGGTAAGGAAACAACCCAACAATATTCCCAGTGTGGAATATTTAGCAAATATTCTGTCATTGGTTGTGTTAAAATGTGATCAAGTCCTCCTTCTCCAGTACCACCAGTTCCCACTGAACTGGATTCAAGTCTCTTTCTTGGACTAAATTGCTCTGCCTTGTTTTCCTGCTTACACACTTAATTTTTTTTCCACTTCTTTTGGAAGTGCAAGTGGCCTTTTAATGAAATAGAGACAGAAAATGAGGTGTAAATCTGCAAGTGAACAGTTTTCTCTAATGTCCAGAGAGACTTTGCCCTAAAGCAGCAGCTTGTTTTTCTGAATTTTTGAATAATTGAACTGAATTGTTCCCTGGAACATCGAAGTCCTTTAAATAGCATGGAGGGAGCACATGATATTTAACATTTGCTGGTATTATCTGTAAAAGTCCCCTTTCTCTATAGGGGCAGTAACAACTGTCCAGCTTCAGGTGTTCTTTAAGTGGCATTTTCAGAGACAATATTTCCTTGTAACTTGCCAGCATTTGAAACCTGAAAGCAAAAAGCAGAAAAAAAGCAGCAGGAATATAATCTTCCTCTTGGAATATTGCAGTGTGGTGGCAGAGTCATTTCCTGGGCTCTGCTTCAGAGACCATCCTGACACTTAATTAATAAACCATATCACTGTGTTTACATCCGATTTTAAGGTCGGTTTAATCTCTGTATCTTTAAAAAAGAAAGAATATTTGAATGTGTCACAGAAAACAAACTATTTGGTGTCTCTCCCAGCGTTTGTTTGGGTGCTGTCCCTTCCTTTAGTGTTCAGCTTTAGGATTTTGTCCCAAGAGCTGCTCTCAGTTGTTGTAGGGCATTGCCAGTGTTTGAGCTGCCCCTCCTTCCCTGTTCCCTGTGTTCCAGGTGATCATCACCATCCTCACTGGGCTCCCAGGATGTCGCTGCAGTGACCTCTGTGCTTTCCTTGTCACCTTCACCAAGGAGCACGGAAGGTTTGTACACTCCTCCTTACCCTAATCCCCAAAACACCCGCTTGGCAGGGAAGAAATCCGTGTTTATTTGTTATTTTTTAAGCCCGGTTTCGAATTTGTAAACTGATGTGGGATGAGAATAAATTCCATAAATATTTTAGAGGCTCCGTAGGGTCAGTTACTTCAGTTCTGTTGCTCCAGTTGTCTCATTTAACTGAGTAACCGGGTAATTTGCCCTTAGATTTTAAACATTCAGATAAAAAAATAGCCCAGGGGATTTGTTTGCTGCCACTCCCTGTTAGGAAAAGCACAGGTACCACTCCAGATGTGTGGTGTGTGCCTGGGATATCACTGAGCCTGCACCAGTCCAGGAGAATCTGGGAAGGGCCAACTGAATCCTGCCTTGAGCAAGGGTAGGAAGTGTCACAACCTGCAGGAAATGACTGAAGAGCTTCCATTTTGGGGGGACAATTTGGTTTTTAGTCTGCCCTGACTTGTGTGCTGCAGGAGCAGGAGGTACATTCAGGACATCTGTTGTGTGGATAAATCTGCTGGAGGAATTTGTTGTTCTTTGTGCTCGTAGAGCTCCTGGAAAACTGGAAGAGAAATTCGTGTCCTTTTAAATGTTGCAGCCAAACACCTCAGCATTTGATCTCACACTTGTTCTGCACTGGGTTTTCACTTTTAACTCAGTGTCCTCATATTAGCAAGTTGATTCAGAGGAGATTTGTGGTTCTGTTATAGGGCAAACGTGTAAGGTCACTTTTGAAGGTTGTGTAGCAATACATTTCATCATGTTTTCCTGCAAATGTCATTGTTCTTTTCCATTTTCGCAGTGAAATATTTTCATGCCCAGAGTGCCTCGAATTGGATTTGTATCATTTTTGTTTACTGCATCACTGGCAGGGATCAGAGTTACTCATATGATGTACAGCTTTGAAAAGAGCTCTGAACACTGTTTGATTAAAAACCACCAAAACACAAAGCCTTGTGGCAGTAATGTAAACAATGTGCTTATGCTGGAAATGATGGGAAGCCAAGAAAATTCCCTTTTCCCACGTGGTGAAGTGGAATAAACTGATGATGGGATGGTGAGAGATGTGGAATCTCAGGGTTTGGCGGGTTCGTTTTTGGTGTGTGGGTTGGAAATAAAAAGCAAACACCAATATTATGTCGGGACAGACCCTCCCTCCCTGTTTGCTGTTGTTAGGTGGCTGGTGTACCGGCAGACCATGGACAGCCCCCAATGTTTCAGTGCCACCCACTTCCAGAGGTTCCTCTCCGGGCTCCTGGAGGCTCCACACAACCTCGGGCTCCATCAGTCCCCACTGCCCAGGGACAGCAGGAGGCTCCTGGTGGTGCTGCAGGGGTGAGTGTTTGGAATTCTTGGAGCTCTTGCACAGAATAAGAGGTTTTTCTCTTCCTGCTTCCAAGGTATTTTGAAATTTTCCCCGTGAAATTTCTGTGCTCAATGTGGTGCTCTGGGAATTCTGTTTGATGTGTGTGCTAAACTTCCTTCAGTCCCAGCCTAGAACTCCCCGTGGCCTGGGCTGATCCCACAGGGGATCCCAGAGGGAATTGTGTCCCTGTGCCCCCTCAGGTGAGACCCCCCTGCAGAGCTGCTCCAGCTCTGGGAACAACAGCACAAGGAGCTGGAGCTGCTGCAGAGAGTCCAGAGGAGCCCCGGAGATGCTGCAGGGCTGGAGCCCCTCTGCTCTGGAGCCAGGCTGGGAGAGCTGGGAATGTTCCCCTGGAGAAGGGAAGGATGCAGGGAGAGCTTGGAGCCCCTGGCAGAGCCTCAAGGGGCTCCAGGAGAGCTGGAGAGGGACTTGGGCCAAGGGCTGGAGGGACAGGACACAGGGAATGGCTTCCCACTGCCAGAGGGCAGGGACAGATGGGAGATTGGGAAGGAATTCCTGGCTGGGAGGGAGGTGAGGGGCTGGGATAGAATTCCCAGAGAAGCTGTGGCTGCTCCTGGATCCCTGGAAGTGTCCAAGGGCAGGTTGGATCCCCCTGGGATAGTGGGAGGTGTCCCTGCCCATGGCAGGGGTGGGATGGGATTTAAGGTCCCTTCCAACCCAAACCTTTGTGTGACTGTGACCTGTAGAGCTGCCAGCAGAGCCCCCTCTCAGAGCTCTGCCTGACAGAGCAGGAGATATGGAGTAGGACTTAGTAACATGTTTCACATAAATGCCAGTTTTCTTGTGGAATAAAGGTGAGAACTCTGACTGGAATGGTTTTGCTTCCCAGAATACCAAGTGTTCACCTGTTTCCCTGAGGGCTGAAAATTGAGCTCAGCACAGTCTTCATTATAAACCACTCTGATAGTGCTAAAAAGGATCATTCTTTTCCTTGTTAGAACCAGATTTACATTTTTTCCCCAAAGTTTTCAGGAGTGGTGTAAAAACCAGTAATATAAAAAAACCCCTGATATTCTGTAGCAGCAGTGGCTTCAGGAACAGCTAATTAGAGGGTTTCCATCCTTCCTGGATAGTTGAATATTGGAATAGACAGCCTTGGAGTAGCTGGAATTCTCTGAATAATCATTAACTTGACTGTACAGTTTTGAGAGAAGATTTTGACTGGCTGAGAAATAAATGCCTGAAATTAAAACTCAGGTTCATTTAAACTTTGTGATCACACAGAAATGTGACCCCAGCAGTGGCTGCAGTAGTGAATGAGAAATAAACACATGAATTACAAAGGATGGTGAAACTGGGATGCTGTTACTTTATTTTTTTTTTATTTGAAATGTACTTGGCACCAGGTATAACACGGTATAACACGTGTAACATGGTTTTTTGGGTTTCTTGAAAGCTGGACTTTCACTTCTCTGCAAAGTTTATAATGCTTTTCTTTTTGGTTGTCACCAATTTATTTCTAATGTAACTTTCAATCATCTGGATTTGTCTGGATTTGCTTGGTTTGTCTGGATTGGCTCCATTTGTCTGGATTTGCCAAGTTTTGAGCTGCTTTCTCACTATTTTAATGGACTTTTTCAGAATCCACCCTTCAGTTGCAGTTCACCTCTTTGTGGATGATGAAGTGTGTGAGCCACGTTTGATTTTGGTTCCTTTCAGATACACTGATGTCATTGATGTTGTACAAGCTCTGCAAACTCACCCTGACCCANGCCAAAGCACTGCAAGTGTTAAAATGTGATATCCTGGGTCACTGCAGAGCCAGGGTGGGGAGGAAATGGCAGCAAAGCCAAGTCACTGACATTTTCAAATAATGTGGTGTGGTTGCTGTTTCATAGTGGTTGGTTGTGCTCCAGACTTCAGCAAACGTGGGAATAGTTTTGTAGCCCTACCTGTGAAATTGTAACACTCCAATTTTTTAATTATGCCTTGCAGCTGAGTTGCTAAAAGTAAGTTGAAGCAGTTAGAGTTTTTGGAGTTGTTAGCATTGCTTCTGTTTGTGATCAACTCTAGTGCACCACAGCTTAGAGGTGAACTGCCCAAGCAGTTTCTAAAGTGCATTCCTGACATTTCCTGGCTCTTCTTAACCACTCACCAACCTGCTGCTTGTGCTTTGCAGTAGTCAATAAATAGACTTTATCTTGCTGCTTCTTCTTGTCACTGTGACAGAGGTGATAAATAAATAGTAAAGGCTCCATCAAATCCTAGTGAATTGATGCTGGAGTGCTGTTTAAACTTGTTCTTTCCCTAATTACAGGAAAGACAAGTTTAATTTCTGTTTTATTTTGAACTCACTAACGTGTTCCTAGTCCTGGTACTGAGGAATAATTGTAGCAATCCTTGCACTGGCAGTGTTTGTCTCCTCAAGAAGCAATGGAAGGAAGAGGCTCAGCCTCTGCTCTGGCTTGTTTTTGTCTTGCTTTGAAGTTTGTTCTGATAAGAATTTACCAAGTAGCCACATAGTGTAACTCTGGGATTTGGGAAGCTTTGGGGATTTCACTGTGGGAATGGGGAAGAGTGGACTCCATGTCTGCCTGGAAACTTCTGCAGTGAGGAAAATCCCCCGCCTTTGCTGCCCCAGAGCTCATTCCTGTAGAGATCCAGCTCTTCCATGAGCCTGGATGAAGCTTTTCCCAGTGTTGAACAGCCAGCAGGGCAGGGAGAGGGAGTTAGGGGGGAGCAGGTAAAATGTGCTTTACAGAGCTTTGTGTGCATGATAAAGCTCATGGAAATAATTGTCCCTTGACACAGCACCAGGAATTGGCATTATGTACATCCAGCCTTTCCATGGAAAGCTCCCACTTCCTGTTTGGAAGGCACCATTCTGTAGGACAAGCTTAAAATTCCTGTTGCTTAAATAGGAATTAAAGTAACCTTGAAAGCTTTCTGACTCCCTAGAACACAGAACACATTGTGTGGTGGGAATTTTAAATCCCAGTTTTAAATCCCAGTTTTAGATGGCATCTTAAATCCATTGGAGAACTAAAACCATCTACAAAACTAATTTTTGGGGAAGAAATCCTGGAAGGCATGACCTGTGGGGATGTTACAGTTGTATGGATTGAGGGAAGGAAGCATGAAAATGGTTTGGTTGGTGAGATTGGAGCTGCCAGTGTCCAACTTAATGTAAAAGTTTTCCTTAAATACTAATATCCAGGCTTGATATCCAACCTTTTTGGTTTTTTAGGCTTCTTTTCCCCAAGTTCTTGGACCAATGTTCACAAGGTATGTGTCACTTTTCTTGCCTTTTTGCTCTGCAGAACAAGTAGCTGAGCCACAGGGCCAAGTAAATACATTTATGGTGTGTATTTATGCTGTAAATTCCTTAGTTAAAGGATCCTGGGAAACTGCTGGAGGTGAGAACAGACAATGTCTGCCTCCACCATCAAACATCACAGCACCTGGAGAGCATGGAAAGTTCTGGAACATGATCCATGCTGGTTGTCCTCATCTGGAGGATGGGTTTCCTCAGACCAGGAGTTCAAGTGCTTATGTCAAACTGTGGGAAATAGGAGCAAAATGGATTGGATTGGAGTTCACCCTCCTTCCATTTGTGCTGCATTAGGAATGAGCTGGTGACCTCATTGCCCAAGCCTGCACCAGTATCATCCTTCAGCTGTCCTCAAATCCCTGGAAGTGTCCAAGGCCAGCTTGGATGGGGCTTGGAGCCACCTGGGATGGTGGGAGGTGTCCCTGCCCATGGCAGGGGGTGGGAATGGATGATCTCAAGGTCCCTTCCACCCCGAACCACTCCATGATTCTCTGGTTCTATGAAATAAATTCTTTAAGTTCCAAGAGCAGAAGCAGATTTGACTGTAGCACCTTTACAGGTGTTTTTAACAGTTGTATAGCTGGTGCACAACATTGACAGTACATATGTGAGGGCTGTTTGTGTATGAAAACAATCTCTCCAGTCAGATTTTTATTTTATTTTATTTTTATTTTATTTTTATTTTATTTATTTTTTTATTTTATTTTTATTTTATGCAGACTATAAGCTCAGCCTAAATTTGGATAGACCAATGACAGTGTCTGTATATATATATATTTTTATATATATATATTTATGTGAAGCATGGCTTTCTGCTCTCATGTCTTTTTAAGGGCACAGCAGGACTGTAATTTTTGTGTTCATATTTAAATGCACACAAATGTAAGGAATAAAGCAGAGTAGGATGCTGAGCTCTTCCTGTGGCTCTTTAGACTCTCAGTGCCTTGCTGCCACACTTGTGCCACCTCTTACTCATGTGTGAAGGGAGCCCAAAGGAATGAGGTTGTGAAAAGCTGGAAAGAATGTAGGTGTTATTATGTAGATCACTGTTTTATTCTTATTTGGAGAAAAATGTTGGTGCTGCAATTTGGGGAACTGTCCTGATTATAACCATGGGTGAACTTGTAGAGAGCAGGAGAATATTGAGATTATAAAGAATTGTCAATAACATATTTATGTGAAAAGTGCAAACTTTAACTTTTTTAATGCCTTTTTTGTTTATGACAGAATAGAAAAGATAAATACTCAAAGCTCTTTTTTTAAAGTTCATTTGTACAGACCTGACTGGGGGAAAACTTGTTGAAGGAGGAACTAGAAAATGCCCAGGACAGGCCCAGCTAATTTTCCTACAGTCAAAATACTAAAAGAATTACAAATGCTGGAGGTTGGAGGAATGTTCTCCTGGCAGTGAATTATTTCTGCACGTGGCAAACTTTTGTCATCCAGTTTCCAGATACAGAATGTGACACTGGAGGGCCCAGGGGTCCCTGTGTGACAGTAAATTGTTTCACAGAAACAGGGGGAATTTTTGTGCAGAAAGTTTCAGGAGGAAAAATACGCTTTGAACTGAGATGTGGGACATTTAAACTCTCCAGACTAATGTAGGATTGTGTCACATGTGGAATAGGGAATTTATTTCTTCATAATTCATGCAATAATGGAATGGTTTGGGTTGGAAGGGACCTTAAAGCTCATCTTGTCCCACCCCCTGCCATGGGCAGGGACACCTCCCACTATCCCAGGGGGATCCAACCTGGCCTTGGACATTTCCAGGGATCCAGGGGCAGCCACAGCTTTTCCAGTGATTGTGGATGTCCAGGTGTTGTCCTGGGCATTGCACTGATCTGAAAACAGAAACCTGTGGGTGTAAGAAAAGCCAAGTGTGGGCACAGACCTTTGGATACCTGTCCATAGAAGTGTCTTGGAAATTGTGGGAATGGCTGGAGTTTGCCTTTTGCTGCTGCTTTCCAGGTCTCCTCTGTATTTCTCTGTATCAAAGGGGTCCCTGGGCTTGTTATCCATGTGACATCATTTTCCATGAGTTACATTCCTGGTTGGAGAGCCCCAAGAGAGCAGGGACAGATGAGGATGGGGGACAACTGATAAAGCTTTAGGCAGAGTGCCCAACATGAGCACCTTGGCTGTGCATAACTTGTTTAAACTTTTCAAAAATAATCCTGCCACCATCTGTGTGCTGTAATTTCATTTTCTCTCTCCTTTTTTTCTTGCATTTCTTTCTTTCTTTCTTACACAGGAGTTGTAAGATGACACCTTATAGACTAAGGGGACATTGGCATCCCCTGTAAAACAATTTCACATACCACACAAATTAAGACATCACCATTGTTAAATATCCCTAGGGATAGGGTCCATTATTTTCCTAAAGAATATGTATTTTTAATCCATCCCTCCCGTTTCTTTCCTGCTGCTATTGAACATTCCTCAGGCTGTGAGGATTTTTTTTCTTTAGATGGATGTATAAATAGAGAATCAAACAAAACTGGGTGGTCTCCAAAATGCACCTCTAAGAACCAGGGGTGGCAGTGACAGTTTAAATAGCAAAGGTCAAATGAATTCCCTTCTGGAATTGTGTAGGCACCTTCCAGGTCTCAGGAAGCTGCATTGTGCTGGATTGTGCTGGGTTGTGCTCCCTGCCCATCAATCCAGTGTCACACAGGGCCAGTTTTTGGGTGGTTCAGCACCTTCCTGAGTGTGGTGGGAGCCAGAGCTCCCAGTTCCCTGGGCTCCCACCAGGCTTCTCCTGCTTCCAGGAGTGTGTGGGAGTTTCCAGCCAGGAATGACAGGTCATGCCCAAGAGCTGTTCCCCTCAGGGATGGATGGATGGGATGGGTGGATGGATGGGATGGATGGATGGGGGGATGGATGGGAGGGATGGATGGGGGGGGGGGGGGGGGGGTGGGAGGGGAGGGGTG
>WEIV01027657.1:488661-509308 GCA_013390005.1 Calyptomena viridis | reverse complement strand
GGATGGATGGATGGATGGATGGATGGATGGATGGATGGATGGATGGATGGATGAGGACACAGGGCACAGGGGGATGATTTGATAGTTACGTTTTTCCTTAAATCTTTTTCTCCACTTGGAGCTTTTCCAGCTTAATCCTTGGCCCCAGTGGATTCTCTCCAAGGCATGGTGCTGCCAACTGTCACATTGGCTTGGTGGCATCTCTGTAGGACACTCACAGGGTGGTGGTGGCTGAGTCACAGAACTTGGGTTGGAAGGGACCTTAAAGTCCAGCTCATTCTACTCCTTCCACTATCCCAGGCCTGCTCCAAGCCCCATCCAGCCTGGCCTTGGACACTTCCAGGGATGGAATTATTAGCATATTCACACTTTAGCTCGTTCATGGCATGATTGGCTTATTCCTATTTTCATTTTAATTGCATGATTAATATCCCTAAACTTGATAGCATTTCAAGCCTGAACATGACAAACTTCAAAGCATGCTTGCTCTTCTCCACTCATCCCTCTTCCAAGAGCAGGACATGGATACTCCTTAAATTAGTGGGAAACTTCTGTGGGAGTTTAAAAATAAAAGAGAAATACAGTGATGGAGATTTGCTTGGGCTTTTATTTAAATTCTAGCTGGAAAGGGTCACATGTGGAATAGTGGTGGAATAGTGATGCCAGGAGCAGGGACTGGGAGCATATGGTGTCATGTAAAAGCTCCAGAAATATGTGGTGTAGGAATTTCTGTGTGAAGAGACAGGAATAGCTGCAGGCAGCAGATCATGGTGGAGCTTCATCCCATCTTCTGCTTTAAATGGGGATGAGGGGACATAAATCCTGGTTCAGTTGTTCATGGATGTCAGAGAGCTTCTGTTCTGCCTTTCACTCTGCTTGTAGTGATGTTAGAAATAACATTCATCAGAAAATCAGGGATCATTTAGGTTGGAAAAGCCATGTAAGGTGAGCACCACCAGCACTAAACCATGGCCTGCAGTGCCACATCCACCATCCAGGAGGGTGACCCCACCACTGCCCTGGGCAGCCAATTCCAATGTTTTACAACCCTTTCCATGAAGAAATGTTTCCCAATACCTAATGGAAACCTCCCCTGGCACAGCTTGAGGCTGTTTCCTTTACATTTCCTCTCCATTCCTTCCATTTCCTGGACAGTAATGACATCCTGGGAGTCCCAAAATGTTGGCACTGCAATTTCTTTGAGGACATGGCTGATATATTAAATTTAATATGGAATTGGAAAGCAGGGATCCTGTAACAGTGAAATTAATTGGATTTTTCCTCTGTTTTCCTTGTGAATTCAGACTTGTCTGAATACCATTTTGGGGACTTTCTTTAAAAGACAAAACCCTTCTCCTGTTTTTGGAAGCGCCAACTGTCACTAAACACTCATTTTTAGCTGTTCAGCCTCTTTTCTCCATGTTACATTCACCAAGAGGCCTTACATGTTAAGTGTTTTTTATTAAGCTAGTCCTGCTGCAGTTGATTGTTGTGTGAATGTATTATTTTAATTAATTGCTGCTTTTGATTGAGTCTAACTGTTAGATGAAAGCTACTTTGCTTGGTTTTTTGTTGGTGGTGCTGGTTTTTTCCTCTTTAATACCTGACTGCAGCGAGAAGGAAGGGAAATTAAAAGAGTGTGTCACTTAATCATTTCTTAATCACTGTTTCCATGGGAATTCTGCTGTGATTTCCTTCCCCAGGCCTGGTGAGTAACGTGGTTTTCACAAGTCATGCTGCAGAGCAGAGACATCCCCTCCTTGTGCAGCTGCAGAGCCTGATCCGAGCAGCCAACCCCACTGTTTCCTTCATCCTGGCAGAGAATGGAATTGTCACCAGGTAACCACTGGCCCCAGCTGATCCCTCACTTGGAAACTGGGCTTCTCTTGCTTCCCTCTGCTGATTCACAGGAAGGAAATGCAGATTTTTCTTAATTGCTTCTCGTGCAAAAGGGATTTTCCCTTTACGTTTATGGGCACATAAAGGGATTGGGAAATGTGGTTTGTTTGCAGAGTGTGATTTGTGTTACTTTTACTGCCACACTAAAGGGAGATTGCTCTTAATTTTACTGTCACTAACACATTATCTTTTATGTAAGTAGATAGTGGCCATTTTATTGAACTTATAAAATTAAAAATCTTCATCTTTATGTCTTTCCAGGAATGAAGATATTGAATTAATTCTCTCAGAAAGCAGTTTTTCAACTCCTCAGATGATGAGAGCTCGATATTTAATGTATCCTGGCTGGCAAGTATCTAGACTGAGAAGTATTCAAACTATTTTTCTAATTAACTTGAAGATTAAAATGTTTCACTAACTTCATTTATATCTCTTTTTTTCCCCAAAACTGCTCATTTGGAACAGACAACAGCTTTGTAAATCATTTTTAAGAGAGCTGATGAGTATTCTTAGTGGATACACGATTTTGGGGGAAAGGCTCCTTTCTGAACATCATTTAAATCAATGGCAGGATTACTGTTGCTTTCCAGAAGAATGGGAAAAAACCCTGTGGGAATAAGCTGGGAAGGACTGGGATGGGTGAGGCCAGTAATGACTGGAGTAATTTCATCCTGACAGCCATTCAGCCTCTCTGGAATGAACTCACTCTGTCAGTGGAGCCGTTAACAGAACAATTATTCATAAAAACCAGCCCCTAACTGACAGGCTTGGCAGAGGCTGAGGGCACAGCCCCACGTGGCACCAAGATTCCCATTGAATTCCAAGGGAGAATTTTCATGGATCAGGGCTCTTTACACATCTTGTTGCAGTTATCTGTGCTGGGCAGAAATAGGAACCTGTCAGCCCTTGTAACTCCTGGCTGACTGGATTTATTGATCACACCTTGCCTGAGTGAATATCTTTGGATTCATAATTCTTGCTCTAAATTGGATGCAAGTGAGGCTCCTGGAGGAAACTGGCACAAGGCTTGGGATGCTGGAGCTGCTTGGATTGCAGGGAGCCAAAAGGGAGAGAGAAGGAAAGCAGGAAAAAAGTATTTAAAACTTCTGCACAGCTGTTAATCTACTTGGTGACAGAATGAAAGAATTGTGTGTGGGTTGTGTGGGAATTAAAAAAAAAAGGCAGAGGGAAAAGCATCAAAAAGTATCCAGGGAGATGTTATTGGAGCATCCAGGGAGATGGTACTGGAGCATCCAGGGAGATCTTACTGCAGACTTGCAGTACTTAAAGAGGAAGGAAGAGCAACTTTTTGTATGGGTACATGAAGACAGCACAAGGGAGAAGGGTTTTAAACTTAAAGAGGAGGTTTAGGTTGGATATTAGGAGGAAATTCTTCCCTTGGGAGCGATGAGGCTCTGGCACAGATTTCCCAGAGAAGCTGTGGCTCCTCCATCCCTGCAAGTGTCCAAGGCCAGGTTGGAGCAACTTGGGATAGTGGAAGGTGTCAGGGGGTGGAACTGGATGATCTTTAAAGTCCCTTCCAACCCAACCCATTCCATGATTCTCTGATTCTACGGAATAAGTTCTGTAAGTTCCGCGAGCAGAAGCAGATGTGACTGTAGCACCTTTACAGACAAGGGGGCAGAACTGGCTGATCTTTAAGATCCCTTCCAACCCAAACCAGTCCCTGATTCCTTGATAATTCTATGGAAAGGAGCCCTTTAAACCCTGCCAATGTCACATTTTCATGGATGCCTCAGAGAACAAAGCTCAGTGTTTCCCTTCCCACGGGGGAAGTTCCTCGGGAGCAGTTTGGAACTCGGTGATCTCCGAGGCCTTTTCCAAGCTGCCTAATGCAGTGCTCGTGTGGTGGGTTTGTTGGGAAGAGCTGAGGTGTTTGCTGGCTCTTGAAGGTGTGTTTGGTTTTGTCCCAAGGGCTGAGGGCACCCACGGGGCCGGGGCCGTGGTGCCCCCCATGGTCCAGATCTGTGTGTGGTTCAGTCGCCCGCTGGAGAAAACGCGCTTCGTGAGCAAGTGCAAAGGTACAGCTCAGCTCTGCCTCACTTCACTGCAGGGCTGCAATGCTCAGGGGCACAGGGGGAGGAAGGCACTGACACAACACACTTATTTCATCACTGCTGAAGTCAACTTTTAATTGAGAATTCAGCTTTCCTTCCTAAATGTACAGTAAATTCTGTTCCTTAGTGGCTGCTCTGGAAAACTGACTCGTGGTTTTGTTCAGATAAAAATCCAATTTAGGTTTTGGGGTTTATTTGCTGTTTATTTTATGTTCAGTTTTAATTGGTAGTGTTGAAATAGAGTTTATAAGTGACCATCAGCTTCTACTTTTTATGCCAAACAATTCTTTGTAGCTACTGGGAAACAGGCTGAGCTCTGCTTTAGGCAAGTAGAGTAGATGTGTAATGATGCCTCTCCTCCTTTCCTCAGCCAGGCAGTGTTAAGAAGGACCATTTCACTTCCCACACACACTGGAAGCCTTCCTTGTGCCCAACACATACTTCCCAAACCCCATAGCAAAGAAATGAGAACAGAGAGAATTGTTACCTGGTGGAACTCCAGGGATATGGCAGCTTTTCCCTTGGAAGCACTGGGGGGTGGATTAGGGATCAGTAGCTTAGGTCTGAGCAGAAGCTGCACCAAGGAGAAGAAAAATAAGTGACATAGTCTATGTGTGTTCTGTTCCAAACAGGAATTAAGTCATTGCTCAAGCCCAGTCCTTTTTCTGGGAACATTTACCACATCATGGGCAAAGTGAAGTTTTCAGGTAAGAGCAAATTACTGCTGAGGTGTTTTGTGATCACTCTGCATGTATTTAAAATGTCCTGGATTCCCTCTGCACCCACGTGCTGATGGTAAAGGACATTCCTTCCTTCTCTTTGTCCTTGTTAGATTCTGATAAAGTGATTGAAGTCTGTCACAACACATCATCCAATTCCCTAAGCCTGGTGCCTGTTCAGGAGGGGCCAACTCCTCCTGATTCCAGAAATGATCCCAGAGACTGCAGCACCCAACAGGAATATTTCCTTGTGTTCATTGGCTGCTCCCTGAAGGAAGAGGATATCAAAGATTGGCTCAGAGAAACTGCAAAACAGGTTTGTGGGCAGCTTTCCTTTGTTCTGTGTTTGACATTTCTTAACAACAACAGGAGAAACCCAAGAGTCTCCATGGAACATTCCTGATTTTAACCTCTTTTTTCTCCTACCAAGGCATTGCCATTCCAGGGTGCAAGTGTATTTCAGAAAGGGGACTAACAGTCTCTGTAATTCATGCATTGTTTTAGTACTTGCTACAGTTTATTCATGGATTGATGTGCTCCTGAATGCTGGAGCAAATGGATCATGTCCAGGATAAACACAGGATGATTTAGCTGAGCTGTGGTTGCCAAAAGCTCAAGTGTAATATGAAATAAATCTCCCTGAAGTACCTGAACGCTGCAGATTTGTTTTCATTCACTAAATGAAACCTCCTTGGAAGAAATCCACTGAAATGGAGGGTTCTTTTCATTTTGTCATCCTTAATTAGTCAAGTGTGCTGCTGTGGGAGACTCCATGTATTCCTGCATGGCTTTGTATCCAGGCAGGGGTAGGGAACAGGGAATGTGCACCTTGGGAGAAGCCCAGAAGGAACAGTTTGCACACAGTGATTGACAGAATCATGGAATGGTTTGGGTTGGAAGGGACCTTAAAGCTCATCCAATCCCACCCCCTGCCATGGGCAGGGACACCTCCCACTGTCCCAGGTGGATCCAACCTGGCCTTGGGCACTTCCAGGGATCCAGGGGCAGCCACAGCTTCTCTGCCCAACCTGGGCCAGTGCAAATTTTGGAACATCTATTAGTTAAAAATACTTATAATTACTTCTTTTTGGCTTAGGATTTGCATACTGTCTCTAAAAATCTGTGTAGGAAGGGAAAATGTTCCTGCAGGTTTGTTGGAGCAGTTTCTGAGGATCCTCAGGTTCTCACCTCAGTTCTCCTGGCAGTTGTGTTCCTTCTGGGAAGAAATAATGCAATTTTTGTGGTTCTCTCATGCTCTGTATTCCTCACAGGGTAATACATGGAATACATGAAATGCTTGTACGTGGAGGGAAGCCCTCTGTGGAATAATGCATTAATTTTAGGAAAACTTGGAACTTAAATGCTTATCTCAAGTGTGAAGTGTTTCCTCTTGGAGCAGTTCAAGACTATAAATAGTCTTTAAAATCTCCCCAGTCATGGCTAAATCAGGGTTTCAGGTAGTTCTGAGAGTTACCACATGCTGCATGAAAGAGAGGGATTATAAAACTTCTCAGACTCAAAACTAGATGGGTTTTCTGTTCCTGTACCAGCTTTCTTCATTTCTTACAGCAAAGCTGTGTTTAAGTTGAATTGTTTAAAATACTTGTAGATTTTTTCATTTCCAAGTGTTTTCTGTAAGATCAGTGAATTTTTACTTTTGTTTTCAGAACATACTTGTGAGTTCCTTAATATAATTGAATGATTTAAGAAATTAATGCTTGAAATACTTCTGTTTTGTGGATTGGTTTGGGTTTGGGGTGGGTTTTTTTTTAACTAAGCTGTGGTATCACATTGTCACTCAGTAATTATATAACTATAATTCTTCCTACAGAAACCTCAGAGGAAAGCCCTGAAAACCAGAGGAATGTTAACCCTTCAGGAAATCAAAAACATACACGTGAGTAGAAGCAATTCCTTACAAGCCCTTCTTTTGGCTGATTCCTTAAATATCCATGTGGATGGCAGAGCTGCCATAACAAGTGTGCTGAGCTCTGAATGATCACAGCACTTTGGAAATCCTTGGAATCCTTGGATCCAGGCAACTGGAGCTGTCCAGGAGGGATTTGGGACATCATCTTAGAGCTTCCAGTTAGTCTGGGAAGTAGGAGGAGGTGTAAGATGTTGGATATCTTTGGTAATGGCCTTTCCAGGTTTTACCTTTTCAAATTGTTAGGGGCTGTCTGTGCACAATCCTGAGTTTGGAATGTTTAATTGATGGGATTTATTTCCTAACACAGGTGAAACGCCACTTGGATCCACTCCCAGCTGGTTATTTCTACAATGGGACCCAATTTGTGAATTTCTTTGGGGACAAAATGGATTATCATCCCTGTATCCTTGAAAATATGGGGGTTTGGGGAAGGGTTTGAGGAGGCAACAAGCTGTGCAGGTCTGAAATGCACAGAGTCAGGTGGTAAAGAGCCAGTTCTTGGCATTTAAAGCTGGAGGTCAAAGCTCTTCCTCAGAGATAAGATCTAAGAGAACCAACAGAGCAATCCCAAAACTGCACATGAGCTCAGGCAGAGAGAATTTATCAGAACTTACCAGAAATAGTTTTCAAACCAAACGGTGCTGTGATATCTCTTGATGCCTGGGCACGATTGATAAAGCTTTCAAATGAATGGAAGTGGAGTGTGAACACTCAGCTGAGAACAATCATAGTTTGGTCTTTAATATTACTCTGGGATTTCTTGCCAATATTTCAGTGTATTCCTGTTGTTCAGCACCTGGGGACATGGGTTAGTGGTGGCCTTGGCAGCACTGGGGAATGGCTGGACTTGATCATCTTGGAGGGTTTTTTCCAACCTTAATGGTTTTGTGATTCTCTTATTTTCATATCATTCCATTGATTTTCTCTTTGTTTTATTTCCAATGTGGTTTTATATTCCCACTGCACTTTTCACCAGAACTTGACCAAGTTTACAAAAATCCAGGTGGGTTTTGTGGTGCTGCTTTGGAATAAGAACATACAGTTATTTTCTATGTCCTATGGGACAATTTCAGAAGTTAAAACAGCAGACTTGGACTTCAGTATTCACTGGAAAGTTATGGATGTCTCATCCCTGGAAGTGTCCAAGGGCAGCTTGGATCCACCTGGGACAGTGGAAGGTGTCCCTGCCCATGGCAGGGGGTGGAATGAGATGAGCTTTAGGTCCCTTCCAACCCAAATTATTCCATGATTTTATGATTCTTGGCCTCACGTGGTGTTTGGCAATGACAGACTCAGGCCCTGGGTGACCCTTTCTGGGAGATGGGAATTGTAGGCAATTGTTAGATTTCTGCTTCCCCAGAAAAAGCTGTGAATGGATTCACAGTGACAGAAGGATTTGGGTTGGAAGGGACCTTAAAAGCTCAGTCCAATTCCATGGGCAGGGACCCCTCCCACTGTCCCAGGTGGATCCAACCTGGCCTTGGACACTTCCAGGGATCCAGGGGCAGCCACAGCTTCTCTGCCCAACTTGTGCCAGGGCCTCCCCACCCTCCCAGCCAGGAATTCCTTCCCACTATCCCATATGACCCTGCTCTAGTTGTGTGTTCCAATATCCTTCCTGTGGAGTGGGAACTCTCTGTTGTGGAACCCCTTTATTCCCTGGACAGAGGGGTTGTGCTCAGGTGTGACTGCAGGACTCCCAGAAGGTGATCTCTGGAATTTCTGACTTCACTGAGTGTCCCTGAACTGCCACATCCCTTCAAACCTGGATATTCTTTTCTACTGAATGCCATTTGCACAAACATTTTTCCTTAATCTTTCCCAACCCAGTAATGGACCAGTTCATGAATGATTACTTGGAAGAAGCCAACAGGGAGATTGAGAAGTACAACAGGGAACTGGAGGAGCAGGAATACCACGATCTCTTTGAGCAGAAGACATAAACACGTGTGTCCTGGGTCTGTCAGGATCCAAAAATGCTCTTTGTCCTTGTGGATCACTAGAAATTGAGGGAAATGTCTGTTTTTCAGCACTCCTTTCCAAACTAAGAGATCATTCCTGTAAGTTGGCATTTAACACGGGATCTGCTTAGCTGTGTGTACTGTCAGGTTTGCTTCCACTTCACCTCAATTCCAGACTGTACAGAGCACCTGGAATCTCTGGAGAGTAGTGGGAACATGTTCAAAAGAAGAAGAAGAAAAAGGAGGAGAAAAGAAGCAAAACTGTATTTATTTCCTAATAGGTCGGAACGTAATCGTGGAATTGGGCCTTTGTGCAGATAAACTGCTCTGGGAGTCCCTTGGAAGTCCTTGCACAGGAGCACTGATGGGCAGGGGTGCATTCCAGGAGGTGGGATTGGGGGTGTTCCCAAAGTGAGAAATGGGGGAACACGTGCTCTGAATATCCCTGATCCCACAGCTCTGTCAGTGTTCCCAAAGTGAGGAATGGGGGAACACGTGCTCTGAATATCCCTGATCCCACAGCTCTGTCAGTGTTCCCAAAGTGAGGAATGGGGGAACACGTGCTCTGAATATCCCTGATCCCACAGCTCTGTCAGTGTTCCCAAAGTGAGGAATGGGGGAACACGTGCTCTGAATATCCCTGATCCCACAGCTCTGTCAGTGTTCCCAAAGTGAGGAATGGGGGAACACGTGCTCTGAATATCCCTGATCCCACAGCTCTGTCAGTGTTCCCAAAGTGAGGAATGGGGGAACACGTGCTCTGAATAGTCCCTGATCCCACAGCTCTTCAGTGTTCCCCAAGTGAGGAATTGGGGAGCATTTACTCTGAATAGTCCCTAATTCCACAGCTGCTGGAGTGTTTCCAAAGTGAGGAATTGGGGATTATTTACTCTGAATAGTCCCTGATCCCACAGCTCTTTAGTGTTCCCAAAGTAAGAAACTGGGGATTATTTACTCTGAATAGTCCCTGATCCCACAGCTGTTGGAGTGTTCCCAAAGTGAAAAATGAGGGAACATTTTAGAAACTCAAATGAGTACCTTATCCTACAGCTTTTGGGATGTTCCTGGGGAACAGTATAAATACTTGGAGAGTCCATAATCCTGCAGTTGTTGGAGTGTTCCCAGAGTGAGAAATGGGGGAACACTTCCTTGGAAAAGTGCCCAGTCCCACAGCTGTTGGGGTGTTCCCAAAGCGAGAAATGGGGGAACAATGGGAGGAACTCTGAAGAGTCCCCAATCCCACAGCTGCCAGGGTGTTCCCACAGCCAGAAATGGGGGAGTAATTAAAAAATGTAGAAGAATATTTGATCCCACAGCTGCCAGGGTGTTCCCACAGCCAGAAATGGGGGAGTAATTAAAAAATGTAGAAGAATATTTGATCCCACAGCTGCCAGGGTGTTCCCAAAGCGAGAAATGGGGGAACATTGGGAAAAAAAACTGAGATGAGCACCTGATCCCACAGCTGTTGGGGTGTTCCCAAAGTGAGAAATGAGGGAACAAGTCAAAAATTCCTGTAGAAGAGCCCCTGATCCCACAGCTGTTGGGGTGTTCCCAAAGCGAGAAATGGGGGAACAATGGGAAGAACTCCAAAGAGTCCCCAATCCCACAGCTGTCAGGGTGTTCCCAAAGTGAGAAACAGGAGAACACTTACTTGGAAGAGTCCCTATTTCCACAGCTGTCAGGGTGTTCCCAAAGTGAGAAATGAGGGAACAAGTCAAAAATTCCTGTAGAAGAGCCCCTGATCCCACAGCTGTTGGGGTGTTCCCAAAGCGAGAAATGGGGGAACAATGGGAAGAACTCCAAAGAGTCCCCAATCCCACAGCTGTCAGGGTGTTCCCAAAGCAAGGAATGGGGAACACTCAGGGCTGAGTCCCCATCCCAGAGCTGTCAGGGTGTTCCCAAAGCAAGGAATGGGGAACACTCAGGGCTGAGTCCCCATCCCAGAGCTGTCAGGGTGTTCCCAAAGCAAGGAATGGGGAACACTCAGGGCTGAGTCCCCATCCCAGAGCTGTCAGGGTGTTCCCAAAGCAAGGATTGGGGAACACTCAGAAGAATCCCTAATCCCAGAGCTGTTGGGGTGTTCCCAAAATGAGAAATGGGGGAACACTTAGTTGGGAGAGTGCCCAGTCCCAGAGCTGTTTGGGTGTTCCCAAGGCAGGAGATGAGGAACACTTTAGTTGGGATAATCCCCAATCCCAGAGCTGTTTGGGTGTTCCCAAGGCAGGAGGTGGGGAACACTTTAGTTGGGATAATCCCCAATCCCAGAGCTGTTTGGGTGTTCCCAAGGCAGGAGATGGGGAACACTCAGCCCATCTCAACCTCTGCACAGTTGGATCTGCACTCAAAATTCTCACTTTTCTGAAGAAAAGAGGTTTATACATTTCAGGGTGGAATCAGTGGAGAAATCCCAATTTCTTCCCAGTGCTCTAGGAGTTCTAAGAAATACTCCCTCCTGGCTGCATTTGTACCCTGCTGTTGCTTAGATCCCTAAAGGATTCTTATTTCAATCCTAAAAACTAAGCAAGGCAAGGGAAGAGGGAGATTCTTTAGCTGAAGGATTCCTTGTCATGGCAATGACTGATGTCCAAAGGTAAAAAAAACTCAAAAGATGGACTGGAAATAGGGAGAAACTTACTTGTGGAGCTTCCAGAAGAATTTGCACACCGTGACATTTCATTCCAGTGGTGATAAATCAAATTTTAAGTACTTGCAACAAGATTTTTATAGTTCCTCGAGGATCTAACAGGAGTGCTGGCAGCTTGTCCTGACTTAATTCAGCTCAGTTTTAAGTGAGACTTTGTAAATCACTGCCTGAAGGTTTATAAAGTACCTTAAAAGCTGCTCACAGGTAATTAGTGGAGCTTATTTGAATAAGCAGAATGTGTGCTCAGAATTTAGGTGGGAACAGCCCAGGAGGAACTTTTTATTTTCATATTCCTTAGGGACAGCTCAGTCTTTTAATACAACTGCAGCTTTTCTTTCTTGGTCAGAAATAGGGAATACAGTAAGAGATGGAATGAAAAATCTCTTACAGGGCTTAAAATACTTAGAAAGTGTCTGCACAGTCTCATTCCATGGCAGGAAAATGAGATTTAATCCCTGCCATCAAACCTAAGGCTAATTATATTTTATGCCTTACTTAAGAGATGGATTTTTTACCTTTGGAATACGAAATGGCTGAAATTTCAATAACCTGAAGTGTATTTTAGGTGGTTTCAGTCCTCTTTGCTACTGGCAGCCAGTGCTGTGGTGGAATTCCAGGTGCTGCAGGCTGGGATGGAGATGTTGACAAGGTTTCATTCCCAGTTTTCCTCCTAGATTTAAGAAGCTGCCTGAATTTAAGACTTGTTATTTTATTTTATTTTTGTTTTGCACACCACGAGACTTTATAAACTCCTTGTGTCCTGTTAGAGGCCAGTAAAGCCAGCAAGTAGTTTGTGTTTTAGGCTTCCTGGGATATTCCCTGGATCCCAGGGGTGGAGCATCCTGAGAAGGCTCGTGAGTTTATCTATGCATGGCTAAATTTTAGTCTTAATATCCTGTAGTGCCTGTAGAGCAAAGGTAGCAAGCAGTGGATCTGGGGGGCTGGCAGGTGTTTACAGCTCAGTCCAGGTGGTTACATGGAATTCTAGGATCCAGAATGATTGGAATCACCAAAATTCTGGTGGTAGAGCTGCAATAAAAAAGGGGCATTAGGGAATTGAAATGAAATTATTATAGAGTCGTGTGGCCACTGAACTCAGTGTAAACCCAGCATTCCAGTTGTCTGAGCTGCCAAGCCATATTCCTAGAGTAGTGGGATCACTAGGGAGAAATTCCAGAGGTTGGGACAGCAGGCACAGCCTGGAGGCTTCGTCCCAACTCCTGGGTGAATAAAGAGTAGATTTAAGTGCAATTGATTGAAAATAGATGAAGATGCTGTAGCTGAGGGGGCTCTGCTGAACTCTTTTTAAGAACTCCAATTTGTGCAGCTCTCAAATCAGTATTGCTGGGGCTCATCCAGCCACAAATCCAAGCCCCAGGAACAATAAAAAAAAAGAAGAAAATATTGAAAATTGGGTGTATTACTGTGCAAATTGAGCTGTTCCTTAAAAACTGGAGCAGGAGAGCTCAGGATAAAGGCCTAATATCCTTCTCTGCTGTGCTGCATGTTCTGTGGTCATAGCTGTGTATTGCAAAGACCTTTCACCAGACTGGTACCAGTTCAATTCTTGTCTTTTGGGATTGAAAGAAATTGATTACCTCAATTTTTAGCTTTTATTTTTCAACTGTGACTTTCAAGCAGAATTTAAAACAGAACAAAAAAAAAGCTGAACTAGTGAAACTGTGACAATGGTATCCTTTAAAACATAGTAGTGCCTTGCAGATGACACCATTTATTCCCCAAATAAATGGGTGTCAGGGGTTGCACCCCCTATTCCTTTTTAAAGGAAAAAAAAAACCAGTTTTGGTGAAAGGACTTCCAATTTAACCTAGTGACAGATATTAGCACAAATGGTTAAACTTGTTGAAAAGAAAACTCTTTGAGGACTAAGATGCTGCTGATATTTAATAGCAGCTGCTGGTTGTGTGGGAGGGAATTCTCACCCATCAGCAGTGCTTTTGTTTTTTTTTAGAAAAGCATAACTTTTGTACTCTGGTCAGAGCTGTTTGTACTGTATGGATCCCCATCCAGGGGGATCTGCATCCTCCCTCCTTGGAATTAGAGGTGAGGATGGAGCTACTCCGAAGGATCCGAATTTCAACATTTTTTAGCTACTGTAAAATTAAAAAAAAAATAAAAACCCAACAGAAAAAAAAGCACCATTTGAACCCACCCATGTTTGGATACAGCAAAAGTGCCATTACACTGTTCCTTTGTCCTTCAATGGATTGTGCAAATTTGTGTCCAGGCATTTGTGATCCTGGGAAAAAGTGCTGAGAGTCCTCAAGGGGTTTCCACGCTTCGCTGATCTCCACGTGAGCAGCCTGTGGTGGTGTTTTTTTGTCTTTCTCCTCACCAGGAATGAGTGTGATCAGAAGTTACTGAAGTTATAGGGACAAAAAAAAATGTGAGAAACTTAGGAGAGGAACCTTTGCAACTTGAGCCGTGCTGCAATCTGGGAGTATTTTCTATTGGTCTGTGCAATTTGGTATTAAATCCACTTTTACTTTGCAATTAACACAAGTGATTGCAGGGAGGAGTTGAGTTGCATGTGAGTTCCTTCATAAGTTGGGGGGGTTTTTTTAATTATTGTTATTTTTTAATTGAAACTTGTCGGAATTTGCACAGATTTAAGCTCTGGAATACTTTGGTATTCTTAAAAGGGAAAAAATTGTGACTAGTATAGTGAATTGTAAACTGTGAGTTGGTAGAACCCTATGGCTGATCTAATCTTAGATTGTTAAAAATGTACCTCAGTGAGAAACTGCTTCATTTTCACACAACACTCAGATGCTGATGTAACACTTCTCACTTTACAATGTGCCAAAATTCACTTTGATACTAGTTCTCAATGCTTTAATGTTTGCAATTTTAAGTTAAAAACGTGTATTTACAAACACTACTGTAACTTCAGTTCAGCTGAATGGTGTGATTGGAGCTTTTTGCCTCTCGTATTTATTACACAACTTGATTCAGTAAATAGAAAATTTACCTTGCCATTTATTTTTGTATTGTTTTACATGTTTATACCTGCAGTTTGTGTGACTTTTACACCTGTAACTCAGATGTGATGGAAAGAACCAATAAACAGAATCCATCCACTGCCTGGCTTTGACTCCTTTAATAAACTCACTGTTCCTGAACTGGAATTTTTAAGCTTTGAGAAGTTATCATTTGAAATTTGTTGATTTTTTAAAC
Source organism: Calyptomena viridis (assembly GCA_013390005.1). Lineage (NCBI taxonomy): Eukaryota > Metazoa > Chordata > Aves > Passeriformes > Eurylaimidae > Calyptomena > Calyptomena viridis. The sequence continues at coordinate 494,879 of WEIV01027657.1, read as the reverse complement.
AGGCAAAAAGGTGAGTAGTTTATATTCAGATTGAAATATAAAGATTTAAGGTTCTGTGGGGGTTTTTTAGCTGCTGTTTGAAGCTTAGACCTCGCTGCTCGTGCTTTTAATTGGGTGAAATGTAAAAACTAGTTGTAAAATGAAGGGTATTAATCTGCTTTGTGCTGCTCTTTCTCTTTTCACAGGTCTGTGTGAGCATAAATTGGTAGTTGCAGACACACAGATGCAGGGGCTGCTCATAAAAGTGAGGATGCAGCTTCCAGATGAGCTCCCATGGATCTCAGCCGTGGCTGGCACTGAGAGGGCAATCCCACCTTATCCTGCTTTTCCTGCCTCAGTCCCTGAGTGTGAGTCACATCAGCTTTGCTGGTGGAATTCAGCCTGCAGATGGTTTTCTGTCTGTTTGGCATCACTTCTGCATTTATTGTAGGCAGGTTTTGTGCTCCACTGGGTTTTTAGGAAGGGTTTGTGTAAACCCAGCTTGGAAAGTTCCAGGCTGTTCCAGGTGTGAGCACAAGGAACAGCAGGTTCAGGGGCTGAAAGCCAGGAATGTTTCCTTGCTGTGCAGCTGGGTTTGGAGAGCAGCTTCCACTTGGGAATCAGAAATTCCTTGTGCCAGCCCTGGGGTGTCCCAGGCCCAGGGCAGGGATTGTCCCCTGTGCNGATGATCTTGAAGGGCTTTTCCAACCTCACCAATTCTGTGAAGAGGTGACTCTGGTGATGGATAGAAATAACCAGTCTTTGCTTCAGGGTTGGATTCCAGGGAATCCCAGCACTCCTAAGGGTGGACTCATGTTCTCAGGATTTTGGGCTGGACCTTAGTGCTGGGCAGATCACTGGGAAGGGCTTCCCCCATCCCACAGGTGCCTGAGTAGGAAATCAGGACTCTCAGCCCATGGTTTTATTCATGTATTATCCATGTGCTTATTCTTAAAATGCTCTTAAAAGCTGCTGGAGGTCAGTGAAAGAAAAGTGACTTCTTTATTACTTTTCCTGGATTATCCTTCAAGTGGGAATTTTGCTGTCTCTGGTGAGTAACTGCTCACGGAAGTTGTGCCCTGGTTTCCACATGTTCTGTTCACTTTGGGTTTTTAAGATCTAACCTGAGATCAGTTTGTGGTTGATTATTAAAGTGTGAAAGTCACCGTCTGGATTTAAAAGTATCATTTAATCAAGGAATGGTTTGGTTTGGAAGGGACATTAAAGATCATCCAGTGCCACCCCCTGCCATGGACAGGGACACCTCCCACTATCCCAGGGGATCCAACCTGGCCTTGGACACTGCCAGGGATCCAGGGGCAGCCACAGCTTCTCTGCCCAACCTGGGCCAGGGCCTCCCCGCCCTCCCAGCCAGGAATTCCTTCCTAAGATCTAATTATAATTATTATAATCTATTTTTCCCTAATATCCACAAGTGCATCTCTAGATCTCTGTTTGCAACAGCCCTCGAGCTTGGAGAGAACTCCATGAACCATTTGTGATGTGGGAATTTCTCCCATACTGAAGATTCTAGAGGTGAGACACCTCTTTCCCAGACTTTTTGAAACATCTGGTGTTGGACACCACTGGCTTTAGCACCATCCCCTCCATGAGCATGATGTGCTGCTACACAACCATTTTGCCCTGAATTCACGTGTTTTCCCCCCCAAAAGCACAAGTGTCAGGTTTCTGTGTGTCCATGTGGCAGCAGGCACGGGTTTGGTTGTATCCCAGAGGAGCAGTGGCTGTGTGGGATATTTATTTAACACAGTCCAGAGCTTAAATCTGTAGCTCTTGTGCTGCAGCAGCAGGTCCCAGCCCTGGGCTTGGCTACTGATGCCCCTCCTCTGGCTCCTCCAAATGACACACATCTGCCTTTTGTCCTGGGCTGCTCCAGCCTTTTTGATGATTTTTCCACGCAAAAATAGAGGAAAATAATTTTTCTCCATCCCAAGAACACTTAAAACTTTCCCAAAGTGGTGGGATAATCAATAAGCTTTGGATCACCTGCAGGGCCAGCAATGCTTCCCCAGGGAGGTTCCCTGTGCTCTTGGTCAGGGATGGAAGGGATACACAGGGTGTCCTGGGAGCTGGAAAAATCCCCATGGGGGAACATCTCACAAGGAGGGCTGGTTTGTCCCCCTTGTCATTCAGAGTGTCCCCTGTCAACTGGGGTTTCTCCTTCAATAACTCCTTTTCTAGGCAAAGGAAACTTGGAAGATCACAAAATCATGGAATGGTTTGGGTTGGAATGGACCTTAAAACTCATCTCATTCCATCCCCTGCCGTGGGTAGGGACATCTTCCACTATCCCAGCTTGTCCCAAGCCCCACTTGTGGATCACTGGGATAATCCCTGCTTTTCTTGTGCTCAGAGAATAAACATTCCAAACCCAGAGTTTCTGGAGCAATGACCAAGGATGAACAGATTGGATGCTGGGAGGAAAGTCTCAAATGACTGGCAGGAATATCGTGCTCTCTTATTAATAGGAGTCAGGGAAGAGCAAAATCCTCAATTAATCAGAGTATCAGAGAATATTTAGGTTGGAAAAGCCCTCCAAGATCATCAACCCTTCCCCAGCACTGCCAAGGCCACCACTGCCCCATGTCCCCAAGTGCCACATCCACAGGGATTGGAAATCCCTCCAGGGATGGGGATCCACCACTGCCCTGGGCAGCTGTGCCAGGGATGGACAACCCTTTCCAGGAAGGAAAGGAAAGTTTAAAATGCTCTGAGAGCAACTGGATAATGGGGATAATGGGGAACTGTAGGAGTTTCATTTCCTAAGAGAGATGAGTTCGATTTTCCTGGATAAATCTGAACAAATCCCTTCAGTCAGAGTTTTCATTCCTGGTTTTTGCTCTCAGTTACCACATTTTGATGAGATTTAGTGATCCCAATTTTGATGAGTCTGGCTGTATCTGCAGAACTTCCCAGCTCTACTTGGCTTTCCATGAGCTCCTCTGTCTTCCATGTGGAATTTCTTTGCCTACGTGTCGCCAACAAAGGTGCCTCTTTAATTAGGATGGCAATTTATGAAGCTTAAAGTAATGAATTCCCAGCAGGAATTGCATGAAAATGGAACACTTTGAATAGCCCTGGGTCCACTCCCATTGTACACGTTCAACAAGGTGCTCCTGTGATCCCTCCTATTGAATTGGCTTAAAATAAACCCTCGGGGCAGTTTGATGTCTTGGTAGGAAAGAAAACACCCAATGGGCAAGGCCTGGAGGGTTTCAATAGCTTTATTGCTCCAGGACAGACAGGAAAAAAGAGGCATGGAAAGTCAAATGTGGGTGAGCCATTCATGGCACACAAGGCATTGTATGGATCGGTGCAGAACCGCCCGACACGAGTGAAACAGGAAATTTCTAATGGTTCAGATCGAGCCTTCGCTCAACCCCACCAAAACTCGTCCATTTTTCTGTCTTATCAAAGTTAGTTCAATATTTGCTTTATATACATCCTGTTCCGGACTTTGATTCCTCTATACAGCTCACCTTCCTGCCTTCTGGAATCTGATTTATTGCACAGCCCTTGTTCTCCCAGAGCCTCGGCTTTGCCTGCTTTAACTCTTTATCTTGTCACCCCCACAGCTGGGTTTGCCCACTGTCTTTGTGCCTCTGGGGAAAGGAGAACTGAGGAGCTGAGGAGGAAGGGCTGCAGCATCTTCAGGAGGGAGATGTGGAGTGTCTGAGAGCATCAAACCAGGCCTGGGGTGGGTTTGTGCAGCTTGTCTCTGAATCAAAGAGCTGCACATGGGCACAGCACCGAGGCTGCCAGGGAAGGGTTTGGATGATCCTGTGAGGCCCAGGCTGGGACTGCTGGGGATGGAACTGTGCAGGGCCAGGAGCTGGACTGGCTGATCCCTGTGGGGTCATGAGCACCTTGTGTGATCCCGTGTTGTACTCAGTGTCCTGCTGCTGGAGCTGGGGCTGTGGGAGCACGGGAAGGGCAGCACATCCTGGGCCCATGTGCCTCCCTCTGCATCAGTGTCCTCCTTCCCAAAACCCAGGATCAGGGAATGGTTTGGGTTGGAAGAGACCTTAAAGCTCATCCAGTGCCACCCCTGCCATGGGCAGGGACACCTCCCACTCTCCCAGGTGGATCCAACCTGGCCTTGGACACTTCTAGGGATCCAGGGACAGCCACAGCTTCTCTGGGAATTCTATCCCAGCCCCTTCCCCCCCTCCCAGCCAGGAATTCCTTCCCAATCTCCCATCTGTCCCTGCCCTCTGGCAGTGGGAAGCCATTCCCTGTGTCCTGTCCCTCCAGCCCTTGTCCCAAGTCCCTCTCCAGCTCTCCTGGAGCCCCTTGAGGCTCTGCCAGGGGCCCCAAGCTCTCCCTGGATCCTTTTCCAGGATCTGGAGGCTTCACACATATTCCAGGCACTGGATTGGGATCAGTGCCCTCCTGATGCTCTGAGGTTATTTGCAGCCCTCGCCCCATCCCGGGGAAATGGGGAGGAACTGCCCTGCTCCAGGTCAGCAGGGATGTCACCAGCACTCAGGGAAGGTCCCAAAGTCAGGTTTGATGCTGAAAACAGTTGAAAGATGTGTTTCCTGTGCAACAATAGGGATTTTTGTTGTATTTCCCTGTGGAACCTCTTGAGATAAGGGCTGAAGTTCATCCTGTACCATCCCTTTGTTGGCACCAGGAACACAGAGACAGAATTACAAATTGAGCTGTCAGAGCTGACCTGCCCCATTCCCTGCATTCCACCCTGAAGGGATCACCGGGATAATGGGACAAAGAGGAATGGCTTCCCACTGCCAGAGGGCAGGGAGAGATGGGAGATTGGGAAGGAATTCCTGGTTGGGAGGGTGGGGAGGCCCTGGCCCAGGTTGGGCAGAGAAGCTGTGGCTGCCCCTGGATCCCTGGAAGTGTCCAAGGCCAGGTTGGATCCACCTGGGATAGTGGGAGGTGTCCCTGCCCATGGCAGGGGGTGGCACTGGATGAGCTTTAAGGTCCCTTCCAACCCAAACCATTCCATGGTTCCCTGCAGGGTGCTTTCTTCTGGAGATGGGCTTAAAAATCTTGATTTTTTTTTTTCCCCCCCTAAAATAATTCGAAAGGCCCTGTTGTCCCTCTGCCCCAGGACCTGCTCCCTGGTCATGACAGAGTGGGGCTGATAAGAGGTTTCTCAAAGCCAGGCCTGGGCTTGGTTTGTGCTGCAGATTAAAATCACTGCTGCAGAGCAAGTGCAACACAAAGGGTTTGGGCTTGGCTTGGGCTGGGAAGGGTGTCCCTTCCGCTGGCCACTGTTTGTTTGGGGAGGTGAGGGGGTGCAAGCTCTGATAATAAACTTTCCTGGGAACATGATGGCTCTCAGGGAAGGCAGAGAAAAAGAATGAACCAGCAGCAGGCATGGGATGGGATCCTGTGGGCAGTGTGGGAGGATGGGGGTGTGGTGTGCTCCCCCCACCATCCCCGAGTGTGTCTGTCTCTGCCCTGTCCTGCAGGAGGGATGGGATTTGGATCTCGAGTCCTTTCAGCCTCTTCTCCTGAGGTAAGTGATTAAAAGGTTTCAATTCCTGTGGTGTAAGAGGAGAAGGGATGGAGAGGCTGTGGCTGCTCCATCCCTGGAAGTGTCCAAGGCCAGGTTGGAGCAACCTGGGATAGTGGAAGGTGTCCCTGCCCATGGCAGGGGGTGGAAAGGGATGGTATTTGAGGTTCTTTTCAACCCCAAACATTCCATGATTCTATGAAAACCCAATGGAGCTGCTTTGCTGGGTCGTGGGGCAGGAAAAGTGTTGGGATTCAGTGTCAGGAACATTGGGAGCTCAGTGTCATGGAGGAGCCCTGGCAGTGCCGTGTTGGGGTGGACAGGACATCCCAAAGGAGTGGGGAAGGGCAGAGGAAGGGGAACCAGGAACATTCCCAGCCCAGGGTGGTCATACCTAGGAAGGGATTGTGGCATTGGGAAACAGGGTGGATGTCTTTCCATGTGACTGTGGAGTTTGTTCCCATTTCCACCTGTCTCAGACTGCACGTTTCCTTCCTTACAATTGGAGTCACATAATCAAGGAATGGTTTGGGTGGGAAGGGACCTTAAAGCCCATCTTGTTCCACCCCCTGCCATGGACAGGGACACCTCCCACTATCCCAGGTGGATCCAACCTGCCCTTGGACACTTCTGGGGATGGAGCAGCCACAGCTTCTCTGGGAATTCTATCCCACTTCCTCCCCACCCTCACAGCCAAGAATTCCCAATATCAATTCTAGATGGCAGCCCCACT
>WEIV01027657.1:462194-483054 GCA_013390005.1 Calyptomena viridis | reverse complement strand
CCTGGGAAGAGGGGCTGGAGAGCTGGGAAAGGCCCTGGGGGTGCTGGTGACAGAGGCTGGGCATGAGCCCAGGTGGCCAAGAAGGCCAATGGCCCCTGGGCTGTGCCAGCCCTGGGGTGTCCCAGGCCCAGGGCAGGGATTGTCCCCTGTGCTGGCCCTGCTGAGGCACCTCCAGGGCTGGGGGCACTTCTGGGCCCCTCAGACAAGAGACACTGAGGGGCTGGAGCGTGTGCAGGGAAGGGAAGGGAGCTGGGAAGGGGCTGGAGCCCCAGGAGCAGCTGAGGGAGCTGGGGGGGCTCAGCCTGGAGAAAAGGAGGATCCAAAGGCACCTGGAATTCTCTGCAATCCCTGCCAGGAGGGGGGAGCCGGGGGGGGTCGGGCTCTGCTCCCAGGGAACAAGGGACAGGAGGAGAGGGAACGGCCTCAAGTTGTGCCACAGGAGGTTTAAATTGGATATTGGAGAAAATCCCTTCCTGGAAAGGGTTGTCCATCCCTGGCACAGCTGCCCAGGGCAGTGGTGGATCCCCATCCCTGGAGGGATTTCCAGTCCCTGTGGATGTGGCACTTGGGGACATGGGGCAGTGGTGGCCTTGGCAGTGCTGGAGATGGTTGGACTCCATTATCTCGGGGGGCTTTTCCCACCTCAACATTTCTGTGATTGTGTGATTTTTGAGAGACACACAAGAGATCTGGGATCACACTGTGCTTCTCTCCTTTATCCATCCAAGTGGATGGAATATGGAATAGTCAGGACATGGGTCAGGAGAGAAAGTTCTAGGGATCTAAACTTCTTAAATTGCCCTGTGGCACCACAGCCAAGAGTTCAGCCCATTTCTGTCATTCCAAGCAACTCCCTTAGTTCAAAGCAGTCCTTGTACTTTGTTCTCCCAACACACCAATGTGGCTCCACAAAGGCTGGGGTGAGATGTGGATCCTGATCCATTACATGCAGTAACTCATTTCCAGGCCTGGAAAAGGTTCAAATCTCCTTAAACTTTCTCTACAAGTCAAATTTAAATTTGCCAGACCTGAAGAAAACAGACCCTGCTTTTTGTGCAGAATCCAGAAATAACCCAAAGTTTTCTTCTTCATCCAGAATCCCAATTTCAGTGCAGGTATAGAGAAGCATTTCCACTGTGTAACCTTGTCCCACCCAAGTATGAACCAGAGCTTTGCCTTCAGTCATTTGGGGTTTGTGGGGCCTGTGTTTTCCCCTCAGTGATGAGATGTTTGGGATGCAGAGCTGCTTCCTGGACTGTTCCCTCTCTGTTTCCAGCCCTCCATCCTCTGAAGTGTAAATCTACATGTCACCCTTGATAGTGAAGGCCTGGAAGAGATTTTAAAGACATAGATGATAAAATAGTGTCTCTACTTTCTTTCCTCTTTCCTCTGTCCCAGCACAGTCTTCCTGCAAGAAGCCCTTACCTGCCTTACTATATATTTACATTTTAAAAATCTTGCTGCCATCTGAAGCTGTTGGCTCCAGTTTGAGCTTTCTTGGGGTTTTTTTGGTTGGTTTTTGGTTGTTTGGTTGGTTTTTTGTTGTCGTCATCCTCTCAAGAGAAAGAAACCATGTGGGTTTCCAAGTTCTTGAATAAATGTCAAATAAAACATTCCAAACAATTATTCAAGCTGGTAATAAGCAGTGAGACATCCTTCCTGGAGAGAAGCTGAACAATGGTTTCCTCTGACAGAAGCAAAATATTAGGAGCCTTCCATATGTTGGTGCTGATTTAAACGGCGGCGACATCTCCGAGAGGGACAGGAGGCCCCAACAAGTATCTGGATATCCTGTGGGAAGAAAAGCTCTGTGGGTGACACCCAGGCTCCCCCCGGAATGCCATCAAATTCTGGGAGTTTTGTCCGTGTCTCCTCAACATCCTCCAGCTTTGAGAGCATTTGCTTCCTTCCCTGGTTTTTTAATGCTTCCCAGCACATCCAGGCTTAGCCCAGGCAGCCCAGGGAGGCAGGTGAGCCACCCCCTGCCCCAAACTCCAGGATGAATTCCAGGGAGGAGTGGTGCTGGCTGAGCTTGGCTGCTGCTCTGATCCATGTCCCTGCAGTCCTGGTGAGCACATCCCCTTCCCAGACCATTTTTNGGCTGAGCTTGGCTGCTGCTCTGACCCATGTCCCTGCATCCCCTTCCCAGACCATTTTCGGGGGCTGCTGCAGCTCCATCTTCTTTTCCCCAAGGATAACAGCTTGGAAGGCTTTCAGCACCTGGATCCTGATGCAGAACCAGCTCTGCCCCTCTCCTCCATGCCCTGGGGGAAGGATTCCATCTGGGATCTGAGAAGCAACGGATAATGTAGTCACAAATATGGACAAACTCCTTGTGGTCCTTCCTTCTCCCCCAAATCCCCACTTGGTAGACACCCAACTCAGGGAGCACAACCCTCACACTGACTTCATTCATTCCCTGGGTGGTTCCTGGGGTTTCCTGGTGCTGCTGACTTTGTTCCTGGTGATGTTGCCCTTCCCCACGTGGTGCTGGTGATGGGACAGAGCTGGGACTGGAGAGGTCGTGGCTGCTGGAGCTGATCCCTCTCCCAAAGTTCATGCTCAGTCCCAAAGGGAAGAGTCGTTCTGGTTGATGGGTCTCCAACAGCAAAGGAGGAAGTTGGCCACGTTCCTGAGTGTGGTGGGTTTTTTGTCCTTCACAAACACGGAGAGCTGGTGCTGACCCCAGCAAGGGCAGAGTGTGTGGCACCTCAGTTCCTCCTGCTCAGCTCCAGCAGCTCAGAGAGGCCTCCAGTTCCTCATGAACCAGTTCCTGCCTGGCACACAGGGCTGGGATGTCTGCAGGGTCACCAGCAAAGTGACACAAGCAGCTCCTCTTCGTGGCTGTTGTTCTTGATGCCAAAATCTCTCACCTTTTGGTGAAGACCCCACAAATCAAAAGGGTTTTCAGGAGGTTTCTCTCCGTTGTGTGGCTCCAGTGGCTGATAAGAAGGACCTTAGCAAGACCCTTCTTCACCTCTTCCCTTTTTTCTCCTCTTTTTGGAAGAGAAATGATGATGCCACTAGATCTGGTGATGAAGGACAGGTAAAAACTGTTATCCTTTGGACCCAAACCAAGCTCATGATGTCCCACAGGGGGAAATTCTTGCATGGCTTCTTGAGCTGGAGTCATCCCTCTAAGCTGCAGGTCTTACACTGTGGTGTCAAACCACCCCAGAAGGTGGGAGGGTCAAAATATCCCAGCCTGGCTTGTAGGAGATCCCAAATCACTGCCACGTTTTAGGAATTAATTTAATTTTCCCATTATTTTTATAGTTAATTTTTTTTTTCCAAATTTTGGCATCCCCAAATCATGGAAAGCCACAAGCTTTTGGCTTGGAATATGTGTCCACCAAGGAGGGCAGGGCAGGACATCCATTAGAAAGGATACCTGAGCAATTCCTGCTCAGGATCACCATGGATCACCCAAAACTCCCCCAGGCTTTAAACCTGAACCCAACTTCACAGCCAGAACTGAAGCACCACCAGGGAGGTCACCGTGGAGGGGGATGACCGTGGTGGCCTTGGATTGACCCCCACATTCCATGAGCCACATCCTGCTCCCTGCAAACCCACACCACAAGGGAGCAATTCTTGCCACAGTGAGCCTTCCCAAGGGATTTCCCTCCCCCTGGGCAATAGGGATGGCTGCTTCATTTTTCAATGGGGACAGGGAAAGCTTTTGCCAGCCCTGAAGTCTTGGACCTGAAGATGGGACTATCTAAACCCACCCCATCGTGAGCTCCAACCTCCCACGTGGAGCCACAAGTGTGGGGCAGCCTGGCTAGAAAACCCTTGTTTCATGACATTCCCCACCTTTTTTTCCTCCAGATACAGATGAAAACACGGGAAAAACAACCACAGAGAGCAAGACTTGGAGTCCTTTTGCCCTTGAGCTCTTGCAAAGCCTGGCCCACGAGGAGCTGTGTGCTCACACCCTCGAGGGCTGTGCCCAGGCTCCCCAAGTGCCCTGGGCTGGATGGGCAGCGTGTGCCTGCTCTGCATCCTGCCATCCTCACTGCAGAGAGCCTTGGCTGGAGCCCTGGGCACAAGGTCCATTTGTCTGGGGCGCTGACACCCAGTGACAAAGGACTCCAGAGTCGTGCCCAACAACATCGTCCCCTTGCTAATTATTAGATTATGAAATGCGTTTCATAATGTAATGAATAATGAAGAGCAGGGGGAGAACCACGACTGCTTTTATTTTTTTCTGTTCCAAGCTGGGTTTTTTCATTGTTTGCCCCAGAGTTTTTTTGTTGGGGTTTTTTTTTTCTGTTCCAATGTGGGTTTTTTCATTGTTTGCCCCGGAGTTTTTTTGTTGGTTTTTTTTTTTTCTGTTGGTAGGTTTGAAACAGAGATGCGAGAAGAATGGGAAAGGCTGGGTTTTATTTGTGCCTTGCCTGTTAAAGCTGTGACTTGGCTCACACAGTAAGTGCAAACAATTCTCCCCTGGCAAGGGTTCAGTGGAGACATTGCTGATGACAGGCTTTATTAAGTGCAGGTTTGCTTGTTATTAAATTCTGTGTGTGCCCGTTCCCGGGGCTGCTGGCCTGGCTGGCTGCATCGTGTTGGGATCTTCAGGAAGAAAGGAAAGAACAGAACATTGTATGCAGCAGAGCCACTGATGGTGAGATAGGGAAACCAGCCATGCATTTTGCTGGGGGAAGGAGTCCCGGGGAGATAATTAATTGCTGCGTTTAAAACAAACATTTGTTTGTTTGATTGAGTGAATTCGAGCCGTGAGCTGGAGATTCCTGGTTTCCCAGGTGAAGCTGGGGGTGTGTTCCCCATGGCAGCACCTCAGGGCTGTTGCTTTAATTCTTTGGGGGGACAAAACCCACCCTTAAAGCACAGGAGTGTTTCTAATTTCTCAGAGCCTTGTTTAAACTCTTCCCTTTGCCCATCCCAGCTATTGTATGGACAGCACACCACCAGTGACAGCCTTTCTACACAAAATTTATCCTATAAAGTCTAAATTCCATGACTGATGCCTTCTTAAGGGCCTGGGCCACATTAGGAATTGGAAGGGTTGGGTGTTCAGGGGATGGGTGCCAGGTTTCCCTAAAAATTCCCTAAAAATTTCCAAGGTGTCCCACCTCCAGCTCCCATCACACAGTGGTTTGTGGGAGGAATCTCACCTGGAAGTTTTGAAGCAGTTGGGAGCTGCTCAGATTTAACAGAGCAGGAACTGATCCACAGCAGACAAAGAACAAAAATAGGCTGATTCTGCCCTGAAAATCTCCAGCATTTTTGGACTCAGACTGCCTCAGATGCCCAAGTGCTCCCTGTAAGGTGATGTCTTGCTTCCATCAGCCCACATCAATATATCCATGGTTTTGCATCAACACCTGCTTTGGTTTGGACATCTGGGATTTTTTTCCCCACTCTGGGTTTGCATTCTGGTGTTTAAAGCATATTTTTGGGGCAAGGCTGGCTGTTGAAGCTACTTGCAGTGGTTAAACTGTTCCCAGGAATGTGGTTCTTGCCCTTCACAGGATGAGAAATTCACAAATTAAAAAAAATAAAAGAAGACAAAAAAAAGAATTAAAAAGAAAGTTGGGATTTTTTTCCTGCTTCTGATGGAACAATCTCCTTTCATCTCAGTTTTGAGGGAAAAAAACCCCCTGTGCTATTTTCCCAGGTGAGTTTTGTGGCTGAGGGACAGGAATTCCTCCACTCAAGGGGCTTCCAAGGAACGATGTGGGATATTCCAGGTTTGCTCCCCTGGAATCTCTCGTAGCCACCAAGGCCCCAAAGCCCTGAGCTGCTTCTGGGCTCCATCCCTGTGTCCTTTGACTACCAAAAACTGGGAGAGGGAGGGAACAACAAACCCCTTCTTTTCCCTCATTTTTCCCTTTGGGCTTCTGAACCACCAGCCCTGGCAGCTGCTCAGAGTCTGGTTTGCAATTTATCCCTTTGGCTCCTGCTCCAGGGGACTGGTTGCCCTCCTGATCTCCTGGTTTTGCCTCTGAGATCAGAGGGTTTTGTGCCTGGGAGCTTCCCTGGAGACCTGGAAAGGAATTTCTCCAAGATTCCTGCTTTTGCCACGTGGGTGTTGTGGCCTTGGGGGAGCTGGAATCCCCTCCCTGGGATGCTCTGAGCTTCTGCACCACCAGAGCTTTACAGAAAAGGCAGAATCGACCTTTCAGCTCTTCCCAATTTAATTGGATTCCCTCAGGCTGCTCAGAAGGTCTGGGATAACCCATCTCAGCAAAGATCTGATCTGATCTGATCTCTGGGTGAGTAATAACCTCTCAGTCAAAGGCTTTGCAGGGTGCTTTGTCTGACAGATGACTCCCCTCAGTCTCAGGTTCTCATCTCCCACTTTGCTCTCTCGCTAAAATAAATTGCAGGGAAAACCCCATATTCCCTCAGGACCATCCAGGGGAATGGGTGCACAAAGGGTGTCCAGGGAAAATGAATATTGTGCTGATTCCATCTGAAAAAATCATTATAAAACCACAGTCACAGAAAAACCAACCCCATCCCTTCATTTTAAAAAGTGGAGCACGAGCATTTCAGGCCACATTTTATCTGGGAGTTTCCCTCCCCAGCTCAGGGGCACAATGAGGATTTTGTCCCAGGTATGTCAAAGCTATTTTGCTACTGTTGGGGAGTTTAGATGGGAAAAGTCAGGCACAAAGGGGCTGAAGTGATTTGGCTCAATTAACTATAATTTATGAGCCCTAATTCCCAGTTTACTAATGACAGGATCACACAATGGCTGTGATTTCAGAAATGGCTTAAATATGTGCCTCTGCTGGATGTCAAACATGTGCATAAAACCAGACAAATGGGCCATTGCTGAAGGAGAAATGTTTTCCTCAAGCCAAACTTTATTTCTTAAAAGCAAACTGACTTTTTTATTGCTAAAGTTTAGCTTTGCATTTCCTTGTTTGGAGGAGGGAAGTGTCTGGAGAAAGGAGGGAGAGCTGAAGTCTGAAAAACTCTGAGCAGAGAGTTTTTAAAACATCCAAGTCTTGTGAGATGGAGGAGCTGCCAGAGGGTGTCAGTGAAGTGCTCAGGGTCAGGAAGGAATTAAAAACCATCCTGTCTGCAAGGTGAGAGGAGAAGAACCATGGAGGGAGCAGGAAAAGCTGTAGAATCCCAAGTGGCCACGATGGGATGGATGGGAAGGGATGTCCCACCACACCATCAGAGCTTCACCAGCTTCAGCAAGGGAGCACTGAGCTCACATTTGGCATTTAATTCTCTCCTGCCTTTATTTTCTCTCTGTTTTTCCTGCAGAGATGCCCAGGAAATGCCCTGTACCAGCCCTCTCCCAGCTGGGATGATCCTCTGACCTGCAGAGGGAATTTTGGTTCCTCTCCCCAGGCCTGTTACTCGAGGGTATATTCCAACATGACACCTGAGCCTGGTTTAAAGTTCTTCCAAGAATTTGTGTGGGATTTACTAAAGAAAATGCACCTGGAATTCTCTGCAACCCCCTGACAGGAGGGGGGAGTTGGGTTCTGCTCCCAGGGAACAAGGGACAGGAGGAGAGGGAACGGCCTCAGGCTGGGCCAGGGGAGGCTCAGGTTGGAAATTGAGGAATTTCTTCATGGAAAGGGTGGTCAGGCCTTGGCAGGGGCTGCCCAGGGGGGTTTGGAGTCCCCATCCCTGGAGGTGTCCAAGGAAGGACAGGATGTGACACTCAGTGCTCTGGGCTGGGGACAAGGTGGGATCAGTCACAGGTTGGACTCGGTGATCTCAGGGGTCTTTCCCCCCCTCTACAATTCCATGATTCATCCTGTGAATTCCCGTTGACCTGAAGGTTTGAGGACACTGTTGGATCCACAAGAAGCTGTTTGTTATCTCTGCCTCTTGCTCCAGGTGATGTTTCATTCTCCTTCTCTTTTCCCCACGCTCAGCTAAAACCAACCCACACTCTCTGTTTTAATCTCTTCTCAGCAAGACAATTACTTATGAGAAATTCCACAATTATTTCATCATGTATTATTACAGAAAAAAAAAATTAAAAATGCAATCCCATAATGCCGTTAATGGAAATTATTAAGTCCTACAAATAACTTTCATGAGAGTCGTTAGTTGCTGAGCATGGGCTGAGAAATCCCAAGTAATTACATATGGAGCCACATTAAGAGCAAAGTCGCTGTGAAAATGAGGATTTGTCACTTTGCAAGTGACACTTATGGCAGATTAAAAACAAGCTGCAAGGGGATGGCCATCATCTGGAAAGTTCCTGCTCCAGCTCAGGGAGGGAGGGACGTGATGTAGGGGTTCACAGGGAGGTGGGTTGTGTCTCCACGAGGTCCCTGGGTCCTCACCATGGCTGAGGATGAGTGGAATAACTCCATGGATTTTCTGGCTGGAGCTCCTGGAGGTGCACCTGGAAACAGGAGCTGGGGTGAACCATAATTTAGGGAGTGTATTGGAAGGATTGGATACATCTTGGGGTGTATCCAAAAATCAGGTTGAGCCTTGTCCATTTGTGCTGGGGACAGAGTCTCCAGTGGTGGCAGGGGGACATTCCCTGGAATTCAGGAGGGGACATTTCAATTCAGGGCTCCACCAGGAATTCTGTGGAGTCTCTATTTCACTTCTGTTTGGAACTGATGATCTCAAAGGTCTTTTCCAACTTAATGATTCCATGCAGGACACGAGGAGGTGTCTCACCTGGGCACAAACAACCTGCTCTCTGCATCCACAGCCCCTGCACCCCAAAAGCATCCAGGAGGCACCACAGTCCTTCCAGCCCCATGGAATTCCTCCTGTGGCTGTTCCTCTGCTGCAGCCACCACGGGAGCCTGGGCTCCAGCCAAACCCTGGGATCTCCATGCAATTCCAACCTCCCTGGGCAGGGAGAGTCAGCAGGGGAGAGAAATGCAGAGCAAACACTGCTTTGGACTTGCTTTCCTGGAGAGCAACTCAACCTCCCAGGTGAGCACAACCTCCTTCCTCTTAGAGCCAGGCCCTCATGTCAGCCAAACTCTGCTTTTATCCAGCTCCCTGCTTTCCCTACAGCAACTCCCAGCCCTCATCCCTCCTATCTCTGGTTCTGGTTAATCTGTCAAATCCAGATGTGCTCCTCCATCCAGAACAGGAGGAGGAGGGAGGCAGCTGCTGTGCCCAGGGACATGGTGGGTCCTTAGAATCATAAAATTCCAGAAGGTTTTGGTTGGAAAGGACCTTAAAGCCCATCTCACTCCACCTCCTGCCATGGGCAGGGACACCTTCCACTATCCCAGGTGGATCCAACCTGGCCTTGGACACTTCCAGGGATCCAGGGGCAGCCACAGCTTTTCTGCCCAACCTGGGCCAGGGCCTCCCCCCCCTCCCAGCCAGGAATTCCTTCCCAATATCCCATCTCTCCCTGCCCTCTGGCAGTTTAAACGATTCTGGATGTGTGGAAACCCCCTTGCCAGATGTTCATCCCCACCTCAGATCCCCAGGGTGGGCAGGAGAAGAAAGCCCAGGATCAGTTTTCCCTGCACATTTCCTGGCACCAATGGGCATCACCAGGACACCCAGCTCTTCCCATTCCCACGACCTGCTCTGGCACGTGGATCTTCCAAGACAGCCCCGAAAATCCACCCACATCATATTCCAGGAAAGGGAAAACACCAGGTAACTTCAGGCCAACAGAAAGGCTTATTATTTCCAAAGTGATCCCATTCCTTCTCCTGCCCAGCCCTATTTCTCTGCCTGCCCACCCTGGAAAGCCATGACAGCTCCTTCTATCCATCTTTATTCAGGAGTCTGGCAGTTCCCCCTGTGAGCTGCCCTTGGATTCCCAGAGCATGGAAACATCCCCTGCCCCATGCAGGCGAGGTGCAGGACACTGGCATTGTCCCCCCCCATGGATGTAGCAGGAAAAGGAGCACGAATCCTGCATTGTGCTGGAATTCCTGTGTCCCCACGACTGCTCCCAGCACGGCTCAGCTCCACAGCATTCCCAGGGCAGGGAAGGAGCCTCCAAAGTGCAGGAGCACCGGAGCCAGGTGGCTTTGCTGGTGTCTCTGGGGGTCACCTGAGTGCAGGTGGCATTTCCAGGACGGAGGATCCCGTGCTGGGAATTCATCCCTGCTCCAGGCACTTCCCTGAATTCGAGAAGGGGATGTTTCAATTCTGCAGTGGGAATACTGTGGAGTCTGTTCTGCTCTTTCCATTTGGGCCTGATCTTTCCAACTGACTTTGGTCTTTTCCTAAAACCTAAAGGTCTTTTCCTAGTGATCCTCTGGAGGACATGAAGAGCCTGAATCCAGGAGGTGGCTTGTGAATAAAGGACTTTCCATGTCTCCACAAAACCATGGGACCAGACTTGCCAATGATGTGACAGAGCCAAACCCATATTTCCCACTCCTGCTCCAGTTTTCTCTGGGATTTGGCAGTGGTCAGGGGGACAATGGCCTGGCTGGACAACCTGGTGTGCCCCAACTCCATCTGCAATGGGAAGGATGGGTGAGTTAAAGGGAATGGGGAGGGTGGGAGAGTGCTCCATGTGTTGGGCTCAACTGGAAGGAAAATGAGCCCCACAAAAACCCCAGAGCTGCATTCACCCCCCTCCTCCCAGACTTTAAAATGCAAACCCAATGTTTGTGGTAGAACAGGGAGTTCTCCCCATTTTCCCAGGCATGGTTTTATAAAAGCCTGAGGGCTGGAGCTGCAGCCTGCAGGAAATGAAAGGTGGCATTTCCCATTCCTTTGGATCAGCTGGTTGGGATGTCCAGTGCCATTGCTCCTGTGACTCTCTGTCCCCTTCCACGTGTCCCATGGCCCAGAAGCTCTTGTCCCAGGGGTGGGTCTCTCCACTGGTGCCACACTCAGGTGGGGACAGCAGGTTTCCAGCCCTTCCCAGGTAACACCTCCGTGTATTTATGCAGAACAAACCCAGACTCAGCTCCTTCTCCAGGCTGGGAAGCCCCACTCAGACCCAACAGAGTGGGAAGTTTGTTTGCCCTACCACTAAAATTTCACTTTTTAAATCCCTACCTGACCCCAAAGGAAACATTCCTGCCCCTTCCTCCCATTCAAACATTCACATTTCTGGGCTCTTCCCTCCTTTGTGCACGAGCATTTTTAGCTGCAGGCTTTTCTTCCCCTGGGTTAAATTTAGTCCAGCTCATTCCTCCAACGTCCTGCCCCTGCTATTTCATTCCTCAAAGACTTTCCTGCCTCAACCATCTGTAAGACAGCTTCACACGGATGGAAATTCCTTTCTTTTTGCTTGTAGGAATTGCTGCTGCTGTAATGGCTGAGGGTTTTCCTTGGGATGTGGGTTTAAAAAGGATAATGCAGCCAGGAGAGCACCAGTGTCTAAATGATGGTGCTTCTGCTGCTCCCTCATGGGGTTGTTATGGGTGGCAAACAAATAATATCAATTATTCCCAAGGAAAAATAATACTCAGCCCTTCAATATCAAACCACAGTTTCCCTGTTTGGGCATCTCAAATTTATCCCAAGTCTGTGCTGGAGTCACAGATGGTAAGAGGTAGGTCCTGGCTGAGAGCTGCAATGTTCCCAAGTATTCCTGGTCCCACAGGATCATGGAGTGGTTGGGGTTGGAAGGGACCTTAAGGATCATCTAGTTCCAAGCCCCTGCCATGGACACCTTCCACTAGAAGGTGGTCTGTGCCTCAGGACCCTGAAGAAATGAGTCTCCTGTTGCTGGTTCTGGTGTTTGGAGCTGAAGGGTGGAGCTGTTGCCTCCAAAACCACCCCAAAATGATGCTGCCAGGATTTTATCACATGGTTGGGATGGATGGATGGATATCAACAGTCTGCAGGTGCTCTTGAACAGCCAAGGAACAGGTTCAGCTTTGCTCCTGCACTATCAACCCCCTTCTCCCTGGGGACTGGCAGCAGGAAAAGGGGACAATCCTGTGCCACCACAGCTGCAATACCCCACTCAGGGGTGTCAGTAAACTCCTTTTGGCACCACTAATTCCTGGCTAAGAGGAAGAGAGGAAGTGCACCAGGTTTTAGTGCAGCTGGAGCTTTGACTAAACAGGTAAACAACTCGTTCCCATGACTCCCCACGGCCTCACAGGTATTTTGGGTTGTTTATTACCCTCTTATTCCTGCCTTCCAACTCCTCCCTCCTCTCTTCTCTTTTTAATAGACTGTGTGGACTCTGAAATCCTCCAGCATCCCTCTTCCCGAGGCAGATTAGCCTCAGGCCAGGTACAAATTACAGGTTGCAGCAATAATGGAGAGCACAATTATTCCTTGTGCCTCTCTTCCCTCTCTAACGAGTTGACAGGGAAGCTGCAAACTCTGCCTTGGTTCAGCGTTTGCTGCTCAGGAAATTGTGCTGAGCCTGCGGCAGAAATTCCACCACCAGTGCCTGGCTCAGGGAACAGGGAGGAATTACAAAATTGGGGGCTCCAGAGCACCCGGAAAGTGGGAGCATCATGTGATGAGAGAGAGCCTGAAAGGAGGACACAACCAGGGCCTGAGAAAAAGCAGGATTTGGGCTGTCACAGGTAGGAAGGGGTTGGTGCACAGGGCCAGACTTTGGTTGTTGCTGCATCTGTGGGGTTTTTAGGCAGGAAAAACCCACCAGCTCCCAGGAGAAACTCAGCCTGTGCTGCCCCGAGGTGTCCTGTGCTCTGAGCCCCTTCCTCTTCCCCTTGCCCCCTTTCTGGGAGGTTTTGCAGGATCCCTCTGCAATCCTGTCTGAGATCCTGAAAAATTCCCGTCCCATAAAGGAACCAGCTCTCCATCTGAGCTGGGGGGGCTCAGCCTGGAGAAAAGGAGGATCCAAAGGCACCTGGAATTCTCTGCAATCCCTGCCAGGAGGGGGGAGCCGGGGGGGGTCGGGCTCTGCTCCCAAAAAACAAGGGACAGGAGGAGAGGGAACGGCCTCAGGCTGGGCCAGGGGAGGGGCAGGTTGGAAATTGAGGAATTTCCTCATGGAAAGGGTCATCAGGCCTTGGCAGGGGCTGCCCAGGGGGGTTTGGGATCCCCATCCCTGGAGGTGTCCAAGGAAGGACAGGATGTGACACTCAGTGCTCTGGGCTGGGGGACAAGGTGGGATCAGTCACAGGTTGGACTCGATGACCTTGGAGGTCTTTTCCAACCTCAATGAGTCCATGGTTGGGTAATTCTATGAAAATCTTTCCTTCAGGAGCACCCCCACCTCCCACCCATGTTTTTGTTCTGCTCAGATTCACTCCTGCCCTCCAGCTCCTGCAGGGAAAAAACCCTAATTTTTTTATTATTGCTTTGCACTTGGAATGTGGGAGAAAACATGTGGAAAAAAAGTGGAAGGAAAGTTTCAATACAGGACTGGTGAGGTTTTTGGGGTTAAAGCTGTGGGTAGAACCAGCTCTTGCACACCCTCCACATCTGCACGGCGCTCGCTGGTTTTATCTTGGTTTAGCTTCTATTTGCTGTTGTTGTTTTTAATCATAAAATGACTATTTGTGCAAAGCAAATAGCAGAGCCTGCTGAGAGCCACTTAGCACAGCCCAGAAATGTCACTCTCTGTATTCATCCAGCCTCTCCCATGCTGGGATTTCACCAGCTGCACTGGGGCACCGGCCTCGCTCTTCCAGGAAAGTGGGATGTCGCTCATCCCTCTCTCTGCTGCCCTGGTTTTCCCTTCCTTTCTCGGGATTGAGGCTTCCAGAGGTAGGACAGCTCTGTCCAGAAGGGATTGTGAGCACTCCAGACTTGCCAAGTTATTTGTTTTCTTATTAAAACACACAGAAACACTGAGAGGATTCCAAGATGGGCTGATCCATGTCGGATGCTCAGATTCTTTGGGATGGGGTTTAGTTGGCAAAGTGGTGGCTTTTTGAAGGTTGGACTTGATGATCTTGGAGGTCTTTCCCAACCCTGATGACTCCATGATTGCACACCCAGAGGGTGCCCCCGTGGCAGGATGTCCCCCAGGTTGGTCCTGAGGGCACGGGATGATTTTCCCTGCAGGACAATCACAGCAAAGCCCAACTCATCCCAGTGCCACATTCCCTGTTCTCCAGGGCCACATCTGAGCCCCGAGAGGGGAATTGTTCCTGCCCAGCTGTTGACATGTTTGCATTGTCCCCGTGTCTGGGAGCTGTGGTGGCTCCTGGGCTGCTGTCCCCAGGCTCAGGTGACTGAGGGGGATGTCACCTGCCACTTCTGAATCCTTCATGGTCATTCCCTGACATGGATCTGGGCATGGAAACTCCAACAAAATGATGCCAGAGCCCCAACCTTTCTCCATTTGCTTCTCCCAACCTCTATGTTTAAGGAATTGGGGGGCTCTTGGCCAGACTTTTTCACAGCTGTGCTCTCTGAGCACAAGTCCTTGTCCTGCCTTCCCACACGGAATTTGGGAGGGAAATAGTTTGGCACCAGGGTGGAAGATCCCCAACAGCACTGAGCCCATCCCAGAAACACTGGGAAAACTGTTCTCTACAAATGACTGAAAATGTGAAAATCTTTATTTCTGAGCACTTTTGCTTGGGTTTGAATTCATGTTCTACTGCAGTTCCACCTTGTTTCTGTATTTATGGCTTCAAAAGCACCACTTTGATATTAACCTGAACCCTTTCCATGCCTTAAACGTGATGCCTCACACAACCTCTGGCTGGGAAATCCCTAAATCCCTGCTTGCCAACAGCTGGAGAAGAGGATCACAGGGCACTGCTGCTTTCCTGCTTTCCCCACACATTTAATCCCTGGCTGGAGACCACGGGTGTCATCCCAGGGACAGTCGTGCCATCAGCAGGTTCTTGACTCACATTCCCAGACAGGCATTTCAGTCTGCCCTGAGCAGATAAATGCAATTTTAAAGTACCCTGGGCACCATCATTCCTGGCAGTTTCGATGTCAGGAGCCCAGGACCAGCTTTGCCTTCAAGAGCTCTGATGGCAGCAGCTCAGGGGGAAAATGGATCGAGTGGAAAACCTCCACAAGACGAGCAGGAGGAGACAATCCAACATTCCTGCAGTGCCCCTGCCATGGGAACCAGCCTGGCAAGGGAAGGGAAATGACCTGGGAAAGGCTGAGCTGCCAAAAGGGCTGTTGGGATGCAGAGATTTGGGATGAGGAAGGTGGAAAGGGTCAGGAGATGGGGGAAAGAATCCCATGGCAGAGGTGGGAATGAGATGATCTGTAAGGTCCCTTCCAGCACAAACCACTCTGTGGCTCCACGACAAGGAGGCCACCAAAGCAGAGCCACTCTGGGCTCCAGCCACTCCATACAGGGATGTGGCACCTTGTGGGAGATGGATGGAGCCAAGGGAATAAATGCAGAGAGGTGACAAAACCCTGGGAAAAGACCCCAGTGGGCCTGTGTGTGGCAGGAATCCCTGGGGGGATCCAGAGCTGCACATACAGGGCTAAAAGGGGGTCAGCAGAGCCTTTGGAAAAGGGGGATGTTCCCACTCTCCCTGCTCCCCCCACAGCCAGGGCTCCCTGACTGCACCTCCCTGTCCCTTTTACCCCCCTGCCAAAACAACACTGTCTCCTTTTTTTTTTTTTGCACCTTACAAATGCCAGGAGGCCTAAAAATCCTGTAAAACACCCACGAAAGTGCCCATGGTGCTGCTGCCAAGCAAAGCCTCCCCAGCCCTGACACTTCTGCCAAGCCTGGGGTGTGTTGGCAGGAGGGCCTGGGGGAGATAAGAGGTTTTCCCTTATCTTTCCCTGTGGGGTTTTGGCAGGGCAGAGTGGCTGGCTGTGTCCTTGCCCCCTGTCTGGAGAGGGCAGCTGCCTGAGGGGCAGTGCAGCCAGTTTGGGTGTTTCTGCAGGGTCCTTCCTGCCTTGGTTTCATTTCTGGGCATCTTTCATTCCTTTCTTACAGCAATTTGTGTCACCATCATGGCTTGGCCCTGGTAGGGATCTGGGGAAAGCCAGGGGCTGGTGGGGTTGTCCTCACTCCCTGTTTGTTAGCACCACTTGGAAAGATCTTAAATTATTGGGAGAAGCTCATGGAGTAATTCACACCTTTCCAATCATCTGCATCCTCCCTGAACTGATTGAATCCCTGATTTTCCCACTCTTCTCCACAATTGTATCTGCAGGACTGGGAGAATGTTTATTCTGGCTTTGCACAGCTCAAGGTTATTTTGCAACCCTTGTATTTTGGGGGGTAACCTGGGAAGTCCCCCCTGCACTTCAGGATTAAGGACATTGTCTCACAGAGGTGACCAAAAACTGGAAACATGAATGCTGGAATGTTGTTCTTTATTATTATCTATGTTCCACTAAGTGGCATCATCTCCCCTTGTTTCTGTTCCCTCATCTTCACTCTGTCTCCAAATATTGAGAATTTTCTTTATCGAGCAGACAGGAAATAATAAGGGAGGAAAATCATTTGCCAGTTGAAGGGAAGTGTATTTCTGAAAGATTTTTTTTCCAGTTTTTGTCTGGAAAAAAAAAGGAGAAAAGGATAATTTTGGAAAAGAAGAGGAACATTTCAGTTAAACTCCCCCCCAGGCTCAGCACCTTTCCCTGGGGATCAGGAGATCCTGGTTCTCCCCAGCCCCTCTCAGTGCAGGGCTGGCTCTGTTTTGGATTTAGCAGCCACTCTGTCATTTGGGTTCCAGCACTGAGACCTTTTTAATTTGCAGAGAATGGTTTCAAATGAAATTTTAACAGCAAGTGGGTTCTGGCAGCAGGAGTTTGGCGAAGGAAAGGCCTGGATCTTTGAAGGGAGAGAAGGAGATTCCACAGCTCAGAGATGTTTCCAGTTATTTGTGGCAAATAATGGGCCTGATTTGAAATTAGGGATCCTGTGCTGGTCTGTGCCCAATCCAGAGACCTATGGAAACACTGCAGAAGGTTCTGGTGGGATTTACACCCCCCTGGCTGATGTGATTTTGGAGCCAAGGCCAAGAGGAAACAGCTTCAAACTGCACCAGGAGAGGCTTAGGTTGGATATTGGGGAAAATTCCCTCATGGAAAGGGTTGTCCATCCCTGGCACAGCTGCCCAGGGCAGTGGTGGATCCCCATCCCTGGAGGGATTTCCAATCCCTGTGGATGTGGCCCTTGGGGACATGGGGCAGTGGTGGCCTTGGCAGTGCTGGGGATGGTTGGGCTGGATTATCCCAGAGGGTTTTTCCAACCCTAATGATTGTGTGATTCCATGATTTAACTCATCCATGATCACCAGTGAACCAAGTGAGGAGAACTTTGATTCACAGAAAGTTGTCGCTGTCCTTGCTGAGCCAGACTTTTGATGGAGGACTAAAGGAGGAGAGATTTAACTCAGGTATGAGGAAGAAATTCCTCCCTGGGAGGGTGGGGAGGCCCTGGCCCAGGTTGGGCAGAGAAGCTGTGGCTGCCCCTGGATCCCTGGAAGTGTCCAAGGCCAGGTTGGATCCACCTGGGATGGTGGGAGGTGTCCCTGCCCATGGCAGGAGGTGGCACTGGATGGTCTGTAAGGTCCCTTCCAAGCCAAACTATGCTGTGATTCCATGATGTCTGAAGGGAAAACAAAAGCTCTTACAATTGAAACAGAGGGAAAAACCCACAGCAGAAAGTCCAAGGGATTCATCCAGGGCTGAGTTCCCCTGGCAGGGCAGCGATATTGACCCTCTGACAGGGCTGAGGGGTTGGCAGGTGTTGCAGGAAAATTTGGGCTTGCAAGGGGAGTTTGAAGCAGAAGGATGAGGCATTGCCATGGTTATATTTAGGAGCTTTCCTCCCCGTGCAGACAGACAGGGAAAAACAGCACGAAATTCCTTCCTTGGAGATGAAGCAGCTCTTGAGGATGAACCAGGTGAGACAGGAGGGGGCACAGAGGCTTTAGGTAACAAAGTCCAGCCACTCATCCCCTCCTTCCACTGCTGCAAACAGTGCAAAGAATCAGGATACAGAAAGAATTGGCCTGACCACTGCAAGGAGCTAAAAATACTCTGTTAGAGAGGGATTTTGCATGTTCAAAGGAGGCAAATTTGCATCCAAGGAGCCCAGATGAGAGGCTGTAACCCTGTGCACCAAGGGCCCTGAGGAGCTGCTGTGCTCTGTGGGTGTGTTGGGAGTGCTGGGAAATGCCAGGTGGGAGGATGCAGGTCCAGGGATGTGGGAAAACCTGCCCACACCAACCGAGGCTGCTGTGGATTTCATCCTGATTATCCACATAGAGCCAGAAAGGCCAATTTCCACATTCAGGGGGAGCTGTAGGTGGGTGTTTGGAGATCAGGCCAAGACAGCTCCAGTTGTGATGTCCCCACCTTGGTTCCATGGCATGGAGTGAGGTCAAACTGCCCTTTGAGGCTGGACATGCCCATCCCTGAGCCACTGCTTTGCTCATCCTGCAGAGACAGACAGACAAATACCTTCCAGACAGACAAATTTCTGCCTCTAAACTGTGTCTGGTCTCATGCTCTTCATTTCTTCCCTGCAGAAACATGAAAAACTTGGAATTCCAGGGCTGGAGTCGAGCACTGTGCCTTCAAGAGAGACCAGCTGTGGCAGCAGTTCTGCAGCCTCCACATGCAGAGAGTGGTTGAGAAAGTAATTTTCATTGAAATCTTTGATTTGACTCGTGAAACCCTCCATGCTCAGGCTCAAAAGCCAGGAGCTGTTTTTTTGGGTTGCTTTTTATCTAAAAAAAAATATTTTTTTGGGTTATTTTATAAAGCACTCAGCAGGAATCCAGAATTTAAGAGACAGGAGAGAATTGCTCACCCTTCAGACATTGGCAGCAAGCCACTTTTCCAGTGTATTTCCCTGGAAAGAGAGGATGGATACATGGAAATAGAGCAAAGGCAGTGTTTTTAAATCCTCCAGATAAGCACCTCCACCTAATGTAGGTCTGGGATGGCTTTTGAAGCCACCAGCCTTTGTCACCTGGCAGATCCTGAGCCTGGAGCTGCCAGGGAAATCCAGGGCTGGATTTGGAACCAGCAGTGAGCTGGGATTGAAGGACAGAGTGAGGGATCCACAACCCAAACCAAAGCACCCAAGAGGGGCTGAGTTCACTCCAGCAACCCAGAAACTGGAAGATTGTTGTTCCTGGATGTGAATCCCTCATTTACTTGGAGTCTGGGATTCTCCAGGCTGCCAGGGAATGCTGCTGGACAACTGACCTTGGAGCCCCTGGCAGAGCCTCAAGGGGCTCCAGGAGAGCTGGAGAGGGACTTGGGCCAAGGGCTGGAGGGACAGGACACAGGGAATGGCTTCCCACTGCCAGAGGGCAGGGACAGATGGGATAGTGGGAAGGAATTCCTGGCTGGGAGGGTGGGGAGGGACTGGGATGAATTTCCCAGAGAAGCTGTGGCTGCCCCTGGATCCCTGGAAGTGTCCAAGGCCAGGTTGGATCCACCTGGGACAGTGGGAGGTGGCCCTGCCCATGGAATGGCCTTTAAGGTCTCTTCCAACCCAAACCATTCCAAGATCCTGTGAAAATGCCCTTTTTGTGGGTCAGGGTCCCTGTTCTCTTTGTTGTGTCCCTGCTGGGCTGGGTCAGTGTCTCAGTGATGCTGCTCATGTTTGAATTTACAGCAATCCCAGCTGGGGAAGGATTGTGTCCTGGGGTGGCACTTGAAAGCAGGACATTTAAAAAACAAATTAAAAAAAAAAAAAAAAAAGGAGACAAGGAAGGGATGCTTCAGCATGTTTTAAATTGTAGATCTCTCAAACTGTATTTTAAAGGGGTTTTTTACAGTATTCATGAAGATAAGGAAATAGAAGACCGGGAGAAAGAAATTGGAAATTGGAATTCCTGTTTTTTCATCTGAGACTGTAGGATCATATTGGATCATTGAATGGTTTGGGCTGGAAGGGACTTTAAAAATCATCCTGTTCCACCCCCTGCCATGGGCAGGGACACCTCCCACTATCCCAGGTGGATCCAACCTGCCCTTGGCCACTTCCAGGGATCCAGGGGCAGCCACAGCTTCTCTGCCCAACCTGGGCCAGGGCCTCCCCACCCTCCCAGCCAGGAATTCCTTCCCAATCTCCCATCTGTCCCTGCCCTCTGGCAGTGGGAAGCCATTCCCTGTGTCCTGTCCCTCCATCCCGTGTCCCAAGTCCCTCTCCCGCTCTCCTGGAGCCCCTTGAGGCTCTGCAGGGCCACCATAAAGTCACCCTGGCCACAAAGCACAGAGATTTGGCATCTCCTAAAGGAACACGAGCTCCTGCTGGGCAGAGCCCACCCACCTCCTCCAGGGAGCTGGGGCTGCTCTGGTGCCAAGGTATTTTAAGGAACAATAGGGGAAATAATGCATCAGACACCTCTGTAACCAAGTTGTCTCATCTTATGCATCACTGTCTTTGATGACCTTTTCCAAGAGCTTTCTCTTAATGAATAGTTATTTTTCGCAGACTGAGGAGGGTCACAGGGCTTTCAACACTTCACTCAGAGTTTCCTTTGTTTTTCTCTGCTCTGTTCTGTTATTTCTTTCAGGTGAATATTTGAACCAGAAATGAATCAACTCCTTTCTTTTTTTCCCTATTTTTTCTTTCTTTTGATTTTGCTTTTTTTTTTCTCTATTTTTTTCTTTTTCTATTCTTTTTTTTTTTATCAAAAGCACGAAATATCCCCCAGAGCCTGGGCACACCCTGCTTTGTGAGCTCACAGCTCAGAAGTGTTTGATGAGCCCTCAATAACCCTGCAAGGAGCTGTCCCTGCCTCCTGGCACCAGGGTGACCCTGAAGCCTTTGAAGCCTGGACAAGTATTTAGTTGACATCACTGGCCCTGTGTCCTGTGCTGGGGCTGTCAGGCTGCTGCAGCCAAAGGGCAGGAACAGGGCAAGTGACCTTTTTGTTTGGAGGGTGTTGGAGCAGTGGGAAGGAAAGGCCAAGGATTGGAGCTTATGTGATCCCTTTCCATGTTTGCTGTCCTGTAGCAGGGACTCTAAAAATCATCTTATTCCACCCCCTGCCATGGGCAGGGACACCTCCCACTATCCCAGGTGGATCCAACCTGGCCTTGGACACTTCCAGGGATCCAG